>MEJB01000027.1:2352734-2498909 GCA_001752375.1 Rhazya stricta | reverse complement strand
TTACTTTCGGCTCAAATAACCGTGTTTGGTCTGAACCAGTAACTCGCTTTTTTGCTCTTACTTCTAGAACAGTTGGTCTACCATTTCGTTAAACGACTCGACTTTAGTCACCTAGCGTTAGTAAAATGACAACTTTCTGGAAGCACATGAACGCTTTTCGTCTTCGCACAGTTCAGAAGAAGTTGTGAGTGTTGTCGACAACTGCAGCCGTGTCGGAGCAGCTTGTCGTCATGTAAAGGGTGCCAGTTTTGTGGCCTCGAGCAACGACCATAGCACCATTCGCCACTTTCCATGCTCCTCCTCCAAAGCTTATGGTGTGCCCTTCTCCGTTGAGTTGACCCACTGAAATCAAATTGCGCTTCAAGTTTGGTACATGTCTGACCTTTGTGAGCTTCCACACTCTTCCATTCGGCATCTTCAAGTTGATGTCCCCATTGCCGATTATGTCTGACGGCACACCGTCAGCCAAAAAGACTTTTCCGAGATTCCCAGCAACATAGTTCTCCATCATCTCACGGTTAGGAGCAGTGTGGAAGGATGCTCCAGAGTCAAGCACCCAATTCTCGATCGGACTATCTACAGATAGCAGTAGTGCATCAGAAATTTCTTCAGTAGCCGCATTAATTGCATCTCCTCTGTTCTCTTCCTTCTTCCTCGGAGCTCTGCAATTTTTCTTCATGTGGCTCGATTTACCGCAATTCCAACACTCTATTTTCCATCCAAATCTGGACTGACTTCTGTGGTTTCTCAACTTCGACCTGCCCTTGTTCCGGTTGTAGTTCTTCTCTATTTTTCTGCCTCTATGTTCTACYTGCAACGCAGAACTCGATGATGTTTCCCCTGAATCAATCCTTCGCACTTCCTTTGCAAGAATACGATCCCTGACATCATTGAATTTCAATTTCGCAGTCCCAACAGAATTACTAACCGCTGCCCTCATTGGCTCCCAACTCGGCGGTAGAGACGCCAATAAAATTAGAGCCCGTATTTCATCATCAAAGTCGATTTTAACAGATGACAACTGATTTACAATGGTGTTGAATTCATTTAAGTGTGCAGCTACCGATCCACTTTCTTCCATTCTTAAATAGAACAATTTCTTCATAAGAAATACCTTGTTGTTTGCCGATGGTTTCTCATACATATCAAACAAAGCTTTCATCATGCTCGCGGTGGTCTTCTCCTTTGCCACATTGTGCYCAACGTTTTTCGACAGCGTCAATCACACAACTCCCAGAACTTGTCTGTCAAGGAGCGCCCATTCTGCCTCGTCCATTTCCTTTGGTTTCTCACTCAAAGGGAGATGAAGTTTTCTGCCATACAGATAATCTTCTATTTGCATTTTCCAAAATGAAAAATCTGTACCGTCGAACTTCCCAATCCCATGTACTGATCCATCGTTGAAAGCCATTATCTGATTCCAGCTATAACAACGTGCCACTGGTCTCCTTTCTGTCCACTGTTGTCTCCTTTCTCGGACTTCAAGCGCCGCACAGAAAATGCTGGCCTGGTCCCGAGCGACTCAACGCAGGCCGGGACGACGACGATGCCTCCACTGCTCGGACCTCAAGCTACGGCGAGATCGGAACAGGCGGCTCTGTCTCTGATCTCCGGCTGCCGACGAGATAGGGAACAGGTTGCTCTGCTTTCGATCTCGTTCTGTCCTGCTGCTGGTCTCACACTCGTCGCTGCGATTCACTGCAGATCGAGGAAGATCGATTCCTACCTGGACACGTCGCTGCTCAACGCCGAACTCTGGTCGTCGGATTTGCTCGGCTTGGCCGCCGCTTGCTGTGCCGTTCTAATCTCCGCAACCAGTCACCACCAGCGGTCGCTTGGACGTCGTTCGGTTTCTGCAGAGACAAGTCTGAGCTTTCGCGGCTTCAAAAGGCGGCCCAGATTCAAGGCGTTGGTTGGGTCGGCAGAGGATCTCAGATGCATCGAGGACAACGGCGACCGGTGAAGTTCTGTTGCGCTCGATCTGCGCCTTGGGTCTCAGATCCGAGACAGATCYAGACAGAGAGATGGGAACGCTGCTCAACTGTGGCTGCCCAAACAGACTTCAGTTCCGCAGCTTGGCGGAACTTGGTGACGGCGACCGAGGGAGATGGAAACGCAGCTCGACAGTGGCTGCCCAAACAAGACTTCCGTTTCGTGGCTAAACGGCCGGCGGCGAAACGACTGTGGCGGCGGAACAGTGGCTCTGATACCAGTTGTTAGGCCTTGTTTGGTTTTCAATTTTGTATTTCCTTTCTCAATTTTCAGAAATTGTGTATAACAGAAAGCAGAAAAGAAATCAGATTTCGACACCAGAAATTATAGTGGTTCCCTCCAATGTGTAGGAGGTACATCCACTTGCTGCTCGCAAGAAACAATCAGTATAATCTCAAAGAAGAATTTCGTGTTTACACCCAACTCCCTCTTCTKTATAGTCTACCTCTGTTTCTCTCTGTTTTTCACTGTTCTCACAGGCTCACACTTAGCACTGATGCACGCTCACAACAACTCTATTTTGGCGGCTCACAGCCAAAGCGAATAAATAGAAAGAAAACTAYGTCAACAACTGTTATGTGAAAAGMCTAAAATACCCTTACAAGATTAGACTTCACACACAACAAATGGTTGCTACATTTTGTCATTGTTTGGATTCACTCTAGCGGTGAATCCAAATATAGCCTAAAGTGCTACATATCCAAAATAGATCTACACTCAGCCATGTCAACTCTGTCTGCGCCGTAGACAACCCATGGCCTCTTTCTCTTCATCCTAATCTTTTGAGATATGTACACTATCCAAATGGCTGGAAAAATCCCATACTCGGGATGCAATCTCAAATGCTTGATTGCTGGGGGGAGAAAATGACGGAGCTGCAGTGAAATGGGAAGGGCATATTGATAGAACAATACAACCATTGCAATATAGACCACACCCATTACTATTCTACACAATTTAATAAATTTTGAAAAATATAAATAATCAGATTTAATACATATTGCACCATTCGACAAAGCCTAGGGAGCGGCTAGGCTTTAGAAGAGTGTTGATATATATTGGAAGTGATTTCCAATGTCTTTTTGCATTAAATCCATTTATCTTTTTCTTTTGTCATTGATAGACAAAATTGCATGCTCAATTAGCTTCAAACATGCAAGTAAAGATGGTCTGCATATAATATAAAGTGAATAGAGTATCGATTCCATGAGGATTGATAGCATAAAAGTAGTAGTGCAAATCTCCAATAAAAATAAGTTCTAGTATGATTAGTTGTCACTAAAATAAAGTAAAACAATATAAAGTATCTAACTACTAACATTGGTGGTAAAATCACAGCAATAGCTTCACACTAATGGTTAAGAGTCTAAAAATTAGTTAGAGTCAAGAATCCCTAGCGTAGTTAATTTTCATGAAGCATATAAAACAATGTTGCAGCATCGCCACAACATACGTCTATCAACTCAATCACGCAAACCAAGACAAGTAATGATGTCATCCTTTCAGTTTGTTGGTTCTTATTCCAATTTCACTAGGTTGGTTAACCTTTCGGTATGACCTAACTTAAGAAAACCAAATAAGCACAAGCCTTTAAGGCTTATTTAGCTAAACATATACTTATATAATATTCATAAACGGGATATCCAAAGACACCTGAAACCCATAACCATTCAAATATTCCACTACTTTAATGTCTTCCAACCCTCAAATAGCCTTCACATTCACCATTAATGACAAAGAAATAGAAAATGTATAAGAAAAAATACTCTTCAATGAAGCATTAAAGATGTGCAAAACCTTGCTCATAACATTCAGTAGAACATTAAAGATGTACATTAGTTTATCAATAGCTCAAACTTCTAGAAAATTAGTTCATGCTCTTAAATGCCAAGAAATACAAATATTTCATGTTTAAAATCTCAAAAGAATGCTAAGAAGTGGAGAAACAAACCTAAAGATGATTTGATTAAGCTCTATGGTGAAGATCACTTGGGTTCATCCTCTTTTTCCTCTTTAGCTCCAAGCTTCTTCTCCTTTTTTACCTTTTTCCTCTTCTTCCTCATTTTCCTYCTGCTACTGTCTCACTCGTCAATCAATGAATCTCAAAAAAAATGTGCTCTTTGTTTACTTTTTGTATGAAGCTTCTCTTGAAAGCTTTTGGTAACAAAGTGCCCTAAAGTTTGAACACTTGTCAAGCTACGATTATTCCAAGAGACCCACTTGCTTTTTACTTCTACTTTTTTGCTGTTTGATCCCGTGTTACTTTTTGCTTTTTAGTTTTTCCAAGATATTACTTTTCACATGACAACACTTATTTCTTCATTTGACTTAAAACACGAAAACACTTGAAATAGTTAAACTAATCAATTCACCCAATACAAACTGCAACCCCTGACTTTTTCCAAAACAAAGTGAACTAAACAACTAGCTAAAAACATCCATGCTATCCAAAACAAAGTAATCTAAAAATTCTAAAAAGCTATCATCTACTGAACTATTACAAAACAGGTAAACTTAACTAAATTCAAAAACATAATAACTAGATGCATGCTTCCTAAATTAAAATAACATTCCACAAAAACCGAAATTAAATGCTCCCAAAAGAAATAATAATTAAAAGATGAACTATACTCCTCTAGTGAGTATCCTCATTGTTAGTCTGGTCCTTTCCATAGGGTCTGCTGCTAGAATGCTTTACTTTGCTCTTGGACTGCTACAATATTAATATCATTGCCTTTTGCTCCTTTTAGTGGAAGGCCAAGGGGGTTTATACATTCTAACTAACAACCCAAGTGATTCAAATTACTTTGCTTGTAGGAAGTGAGATCTATTAGCTTCCACCGTCTTGGTTAATTGTTCATCTTCCTCATTAGATTCCAAAAAAATTTCAAGTTGCATATCTATTAAACTTCCCAATGCAGCAATTCTGGAAATTTCAGCCACCAACAAATCAATGACATCAGTAGAAGAGCACTCCTCAACTTCATCACGAGACCTTATAGCATCGACAACATTGAAATACTTGTTGATCATGAACCCTCATAGTGACTTCTACTTTTTGCATATCTATCAAAGCCCTCCCTATTGCAAGAAATATTCTCTCAAGAATGATTATATCATTCTTATCTGCCTCATAATCAAGCACAATAAAGTCCAGGGGAATATGAATTTGTCAACTCTCACAAGCACATTTTCTATCTCCCTCTCCGAATAAGCAAAATACCTATTAGCTAATTGAAGAGTGACCGTGGTGTGCCTAGCATTTCTAACTCCTAGCTTCTTGAAGATTTACATGGGCATGAGGTTTGTACTTTCCCCAAGATCACACAAGGCCTTCCCACTATAAATGTTTCCAATAGAACAAGGAATAGTGAAAGTACTCGGATCTTTCTTTTTATGAAGTAGCTTATTTTGCAAAATAGAGTTGCATTCCTTGGTGAGAGCCACYATTTCATACTCTCCCAATCTTCTCTTCTTTGACAAGATATCCTTCATGACCTTCACATAAATTGGCATTTGCTGAAAAGCTTCAACAAGAGAGATATTTATGTAAAGTTGCTTCAAGACATCTAGAACTTGTTAAATTGGCTATCCTCTTGCTTTTTCTGGAATCTTTGAGGGAAGGGTAGCTTTTACTGCACATGTCTCATTTTTGCCTTTGCTACAGGTGATGCTACAACATTGCTCATAGCACTACCAGTCTCCTTTAGACTGTTTTCTATCTTAACTTCAACTTCTTTCTCCTATTCTAATATATTATTTACACTAAAATCTTTGACTTTTGATTGGGTTCAATAAACTATTTACCATTCTTCAAGGTAATGGCCTTACAATGCTCCTTTCCATCTTTCTTTGGAACTTCACCATCACTAGGAAGAGACCATTGAAGTTGATTATTCAGGGCATATGCAAGTTGCCCAATCTGGTTTTRCGAGTTCCTAAGTGACACATCTTGATTTTATATAACCGCATCATTCAGGCCATGTATTCCTTAAGAAGTCCTTCAAGTGAATGACCTTGATCATTGAAATTTCCCCTATGTAGTTGGCCTTGATGCTGAATTCAAGTGGTCCATAGGTCCAAATTGTTGTCTTGTGAAGGATTTACACCTTGTTATCCCATGAAAGTTGGGTAGTGTCTCCACCCCAAATTATGCATATTAGAGTAAGGATTATTATTATTATTGAAGTTTCCTCCCACATAGCAAATGGACTTCAGATTTGAAGGACAGCTATCAAATAAGTGTCCTTTACCAAAATATGCACATGGAACAAAAGAAGAAAAAATAGTAGAACGTCATCCTATAGAAAATTGTTGAAGTTTGCATCTATCAAAAATTCTATTAAACCTAAATTTCATTTTCTACCTCTACTCTTCCAAAGCCAATTTACGATTTTATTAGCTTCCCTTTTTAGTTCAGTTTTCCACTAAGATTTTAGTTTAAGTCTTAACCCAGAACCTCACTCCTTCAATGGTAAAAATCTGAATTTAACTATACTGTGTTCTAGCACTATTTCTTAGACTTAAATCAAGCCAAAAACCAAGGTCATAGCCTTTCTAGAACATAAGTTATGAACCTCACAAAAACATTGCACAATTGTATATGGATTATACTTGGACCTATTATTTTAGGCTACTTTTGATTTAACCGTAAGTTGAAAATTGGCATGTGATATATGGTTGGAAGGTTTATTGTCTTAGGAGTATTTTGAGACCAATTTTGCTTAAATTGGGTTTGTATAACCAGAGATATGACATAAGCATTAAGATACCCTCCCATTAGCTGACTGATAGAACACCGACTTTCTTTGTGTCTTTTGAATTGGTTACTAGTTGGAATTGTTCATATGAGGTATGATTGGTTATATATGAATCTTAAAAATAATGACTGGTATTGAATAATTTGAGTAAGAAGAACCAAAGATATGACCAACATGCTAGAGTAATGTTAGCCAATCCTCACGCTTAAAACCCACCAATGTATGTTAAGTATTTGGTAAGAAGCTTGCATGAGTTTCCATGGATAGGTGTCCGGTCTTGGTGAATTTTTAGTAAGAATGCTATAGCTGTTCTCTTGGCTATGTGCTGTCCGAGTTCATGAGGATTTCAGCTAAGAATTTGACAGAAAATTGGTGTGACTTTTCAAGCTTTAAGGGTAGATAGCTTAGGGAAATGACAGTTGGCCAATTTTAGTGAAGTTTTCAGACTAGAAGTGTGCTGTTCGCAGCAGAATTTATAGTTGCTATTTCTATAGAAGAGCTGTCCAATTCTTGTCAAACTTTGGCTAGGAAATTGATAGCTATTTTGATGATTTTTCAAGTTTGAGGGGTAGTAGAATTGAGGTTTAGACAGCTATCCAATTAGGTGTCAAATACCCATGAAATGATGAAGCCAAATTGAAATTGTTTTCTTCATTTGGCAAGGAATAAACCGGCATTCTTTCATCCCAACTGGCATTTCTCTTCATTTCATCTTCATTTCTTCTTCTCTTTTTCTGACTTTGAGTGTTCCATCAAAGTACCTATAAATTGYCTTGACTTCACCTTCATTTCATCCTACACTTGACCAAAAATTCTCCCCTCTTCTTGACTCAAAACTCAGCTTTGATCTCTACTTCCAAAAACAGCCAACCAAAGTCATATTTCTTGAAATCAAAAGCCATTCACTTCATCCTTTTTGTACATTCAAATCCTACCATTATTTCATCCATTAACTTGTTACATTTACAGTTTAGTAAACTGTTAAGTTTGAACCTATGTCAAGCTTGAATATATAGCATGGCTATGTGATGTAGTTGCTTTCGATTGAAAACAAAATTAGAAGAAATGCATGAGAAATGCATAGGTCTTGCATGAGTATTCTGAGATTATGATTGGAGTTTTGTCATGATGTAAATTTAGGGTTTCTTTTATGCTTTGGGGATCAAGTGTTTCATATTAAATTTAGAAAACCTAAATGGCGATCACTAGGTTTTGTTCTGACCTAACTAGAATTTTTACTCACTTTTTCAATGTGTCATAGAAGCTTTATTAGCCTATGAAATTTTGATTATGATATATGGTTAGAAAGCCACCGGTCTTAGGAATAATTTATTATAAGTTTCAGTCCAGTTTCTTGAGTAAACCTCAAGTATGAGTTGATCTTTGCAATGTTGTCAATCTAGCCAATGGAACAAGTGTTGTGCATTTTTCATTAAAGCTTAGTTCTAATAAAACCATCTTAAGTCCTAACTTTTACATTATTTTAAAACTTAGTGTGTTRGATCATTTTTCCCCTAATTGCATTGAGAAACCTTAGTATTTTGGGAGATGTCCTCGAAATACCACAAGCTGTCCATTCATCGATTTTCAAAACTTATCATTTTAAGACCTTAAACTTCCTTATCAATGCATCTTATATATTTATTCTATAAGTTATATACTTTGCATTTTAAAATCATTTGATCTCAGCCCAAGAATATCTATTTTGATAAAAATAATTTTTTCTCATAAAACGATAAAGCCGAGTTATTGTAAAATGGGTTTTAGGTTATGACTTGGTTGTGATTTATATGATTTTTTTTACTAAGGATATTTCTTGTGGATTGTTTTTAGGAAACGACAGATAGTAGATCTTTATTTGATTAATTAAGCTTTAGGTGAGTCCCCTCAAAATATTTTCTTGCATAAATGTTTTTATCAAATATTATCAAATGCCTTAGAGAAAATATATAGCCAGTACTTTGAGAAAATGTTAAATGATTTCCTATTATCTAGAAAATTCCCATTTATTTGCATCTGTTTTATAAAAAGAGCATGGAAAACAGAGCACGCATGACTTGATAAGAACCATGGTAATTTGACTTTGCCTAAACCCAAAATCATCTTGTTACCTTTAAAGTTTACATGAGTCGGTTTATGGTATCATAATGAAAATATGTCCCTTTTTCAGATTAATATCAATTGGTTGAATTGATGGAGTGGAAATCACTAGTTGTGATATATATTGGAATTGAGTACTCAATTTGACGATCTCTGAATAACTAGTCTAGCGGACAAAGGACTGTGTTTGGCTGGTCCAAGTACGAGTACCTCTTGAGCTAGTCCGAACGATAGTATCGGATTGAGCCAACCCTTGGCCAAAAATTGGGATGCCAATGGCAAACTGGAAATGCATCGGGTAGATGCTCGCATCATTCGGTGCCCAGTTCTAATTGTGGACAGTCATATTCTTGGTTAGGAGGTTTAACATGGGAGCGGATGCCTCCATTGTGCCCAAGCTAGCGGTATATTGATTATTATAAGTGTGATATGGTTTATAGTCACGCGTGTATTACAAAGTGATAAGGCTAGTATTATTAGACCCCAGATGACGTTGTCTGTGCAGTAACAGCATGTGAATTGGATTACTATTATTAGAAATCGATGGGTTTCAAACGTAATCTTCTCATTCACACATGACTTAACGTGGTTTTTCTAAAATTACAGCTTTCCATGAAAACATATATTTTACTAAAAACATATCTTTTACTCGAATCATTTCTGTCAATTAGTTACAATTGTTTTTACTTTACATGGAAAAATGTGCTCTTAATTTGAAACTCACACTGCATCCACATAAGACTCACTAAGCTTCGCTCATAAATTTTCTCATGTTTTAGTGACAAATTAAAACCTTGAGGTGTCAAGTTTTGAGGACAAGAATCAGGAATATCAAGTGCTAGAGCAACACTAGTCTCTTTAGTCTACCATGATGTACTTTGTCCTAAGCTTATAATCATACCTACAATCCTTGTTGAGTTGTACTTTCACTATTTTAATATTGATTTTATCTTTTCGAGTGCTAGTACTTACAGCGGAGAGGTAAGCGGCGAATCACTCGGCCCCAGTGGGCTGTAGGGGATGGTGGGGGATCATATAGGTGATGTTGTAGCATTCCTGGGAGCAGGCCATTGGAAGTTGTTACTGTCTAACCTCTCTAAAATCTGAAAAGCTTCATTGTAAGATTTTTCAAGGCTCCATTAGCTAAAACATCCATTACATTGCGAAATTGAGGACTTAAACCATTGTAAAATGTGCCCATTTGAATCTAATGTGGATTCCATGATGAGGCCACTTCCGCAATAGTTTCTTGAACTGTTCTAATGCCTCATAAAAGCTCTCCTCTCCTTCTTTTTGAAAGGCATAGATATCATTCCTCTATATAGCATTATCGGTTGGAGGAAAGTACCTGAATAAAAAAATTTCCCCCAAATCATTCCAAGAAGTAATCGAATTAGGAGCCAATGTATTCAACCATATGAATAAGTAAATAATTTGGTCCTTAGAGCTTTTCTAGTAACTCCTTGCATTTGTAATGAATCACTCACTTCCAAGAAAAGTTGAACATGGAGATGAGAATCTTCAGTGGGCATCACAGTAAACTGTCCCGTGCTTTGGAGCATTTGACACATCTGAGGTCAAAATGTTCCGCTTTTGAATATAAGGTCTCACCATGATTGGATGCAACTCATCCAACATAGGGATAACATACTTCCTAATCACTACATTCGGTCATCAGTCATTGCTACAGCATTTCCTATAGCATTGATACTGGCATCCACATTAATTGCAATATTTCCTTGCTGTACAAGTAATATAAAATGAATAGAGTATCAATCCCACAAGGATTGATAGCATTAAAGTAGTAGCATAAATCTCCAATAAAAATAAGTTGTTTGATTAATTGTCATTAAAATAAAGTAAAATAATCTAAGGTTATCTAATCACTAAGATTGGTGATAAAATTATATAAATTGCTTTCCACAAGATGGTAAAAAGTCTAAAAATTAGTTAGAGTTAAAAATCCCTAATGTACTAATTAATGTTCGTGAAGTGTTTACAATAATGCTAAAACCATGATGCAGTACGCTACAGAAAAGGAATAGCAACATCAATAATGCAAAACAAGACAAGTAATGACATTGTTCGTCCTTGTTTCAATTTCACTAGGTTGGTTAACCTTTCTGTGTGACCCAACTTAAGAAACCTAAATAAGCACAAATCTTTAAGGTATTATGAGCTAAACATATATTTCTATAATGTTCATAAATGGGATATCCAAAGACACATGAAACCCATAATGGTTCAAGTATCCCCATTGCTTTAATGTCTTTCAACTCTTAAGTAGCTTTCACATTCACCATTAATAGACAAGAAATAGAAAATGTATAACAATAAATACTCTTGAATGAAGCATTAAAGATGTGCAAAACCTTACTTATAGCATTCAATATCGCATTAAATATATTAGTTCATCAATAAACTAACTTCTAAAAGTTCAATTCATGCTCTTAAACACCATGAAATACGACTATTTCCATGTTTAACATCTTAAAAGAATACTAAGACGTGGAGAAACAAAAGCCTAAAGAGGATTTGATAAAGTTAATCTATGATGAAAATCTCTTGGGTTCTTCCTCTTTTTCCTCTTTAGCTCCAAGCTTCTTTTTCTGTCTGACCTTTTCCTCTTCTTCCTCACTTTTGTGTGGCTACTATCTTCAGCCGTCAATGGATGAATTTCCAAAAATGTGCTCTGTGTTTTCTTTTTGTATAAAGCTTTTGGGTAAAAGGTGCCCTAAAGCTTGGACACTTGTCAAGCTAGATTACTCCAAGGGACCCACATGTTTTTGCCTTCTACTTTATTATTTTTGCTCCCATGTTACTTTTTGCTTTTTAGTTTTCCCATTATATTACTTTTCACATGGCAACACTTCTCTTCATTTGACTTAGCTTTAATTTTTTTTCTTGGTCCTTCATCTAGGATCTTCAATGTTGCAATATCAATGCTACAACAATGACTACTGCATTTTGACTTCTCTTAATTCTTTATCAAGTAATACTAAAATTTACATATTGAATCATTTTCCTGCAAAATAAGGCATTTTACTTTAATAAAGCCTCATAACTTCTATAATTTCACACTTTGATAAGAATAAGGTTACTTGAAATGAATTTAGACAATGTTGAAGATAAATAGCACAAAGTAGTGCTTTTAACACGTCAAACAAAGAGGGTGAGAATAGGCACATAAATACTAGTAAAATTAATGATTTTTCAACACCTCAAAAGGGATAATTATTGGTCCTATTAAAGTAATTTTTAATTTCATTTAAAGAAACTACAGAAACAAGAATCCAGTAAATGTCAAAGAAGGAGATCATCTTCGTTAATTTCCATCAACATACCTTTATATTTGTTCAGTTTTGTGCTTCAAGGTGATTATTTCTATTGCACTAAATGTTGCTCTCCATTAGAAAAGAAAAAATTAAAAAGAGACCAATTTTGATAATTTTGGAATGCTTTATACTTGAAACAAATTATTATGTGAATCAAATTTCCTTAGACAGTTATGAATGCCCTCAGAACATGGTGAAATGTTGATAGTTGATAATTTCAGTTGACAATTGATTGAATGGTTTTTGGGCTAAAAAACTGTATTCTTTTAGTTGTTTTAAAGCATTAGACTTAGCTGCATGTCAAAGTTGTGCTTGATCTCACAAATCAGGCGATTAGGTTACAAATATTATAAAGATTATAAGAGTTTAAAAAATTTTTAAAAAAAAATCATATTTAGCTTGTGCATTGGTCTTCTACGATTGGTGTATGATCATCAACGATAGAAGATTAATTTTATATCTTTGGTATTGGTTAGGAAAGAGAAGAATATGGTGCTATATTTGAAATATTATAAGTAATATAAAGCTAAGTGATATTTTTGAAGACTACTAGTGTGATGGCCTAAACATGTTTAGGTGATAAAATAGGATCAGAGTCTAATGTGCTTGTTTTCTTTGAAGTCAAAAGATTAAATTTGAACTAGTGTGGAGATTCTCTAGAAGTTCTATTTCAAATGTTTTTCTTGGCACATAACATTTTGGGCAGCCAAGATACTCTACTTGCTATTCAAGTAAATTAATCCAATACGGGTTTCAGGTTAGCAAATTCCCCTTATCTTCACCGAAAATGGAACCTTTAATTTGAAAATTAATGTTAGCTTATGATTTTCTTTCAAATAAGTGATTAGTAGTTTGTTTACATGTTAAAAATATATATAGTGACTAGTTATATTGTCAGCATTCATGAATATACATTACTTCATGATTGGTAAGGTTCCATGTCCATGAATTAGAAAGGATAAATGTTTTCATTGATAATGCAGTTTTTCAAAACATATGTATCCCAAATTTTAAGAAAGGAATTAGTGTACATCTAAGCCAAGAAACATGTGAATCTGAGCACCTAACCTAACCCTTTTGTCGGGTGAATTTGAAAGTAAAGTTAACTCCTTTGCAAGGCAAATGTGAAGTAATGCTAACCACTTTTCGGTATTACCAGTAGAATGAATCTGATTCCAAGTAATAACTGCACATGATCGAGTTTAATGGTTAGGCTATACACTAAGTGAGCTCAAGTTGGTAATGAAGAAATTTTGAAAAGTTAAAGGGCATAAATATTGTAATATGAAAAATTTTACCAAATTAATTTTTCATAATTTATTTAAAATAATTAAACGCCAAATTAAAAATACTTCCACCTACCTTAGAAAGTTCAATGTCTCAACTAATGAGGTGTTGGCACATGTCTAGGATGACAAAATTTGACCAATAAAAATCAAAGATGCAGCCTTGCGAATCAAATGATGTAACATCACTCCCGGAAGGGCCTCGGCCAATCAAATCCTCTTGCCACACCCTATAAATAGAGGGAAAAGCATAAGAGGAAATAGTTAGAAAATTAGATATTGGAAAGAGCTTAGGASCAAGAATTACATTTCCTCTCCATGTCTCTCAAGCTTCTACTCCAGCATAGTCACCACCAAATCAAATCCGAGATCAAGTTGCAAAGCTATTGAGATATCAAATTCAAAAGAGAAGAACCAACGGATCCAAATCTCAAATTGAGAATATTTTAGAGATATGTAATATTTTTAKCAAATTTATAAGATTATTTGTTACATATTTTCTTGTTTTGTATTAATATTTTGGAGACAAAAGATTTGTGTAAACACATATCTCAAAATATATTTAAGATATTGTAATCGTAAGTGTTGATTACCACTACAAGAAAACTGTTTTTTTTTTTTTTTTCTTCCTACGAACGAATCTATAGGAAATCCCTCAGAATTTCTAACGAAATTCCCAAAGGATATCTGATGAACGCTATCAAATATTAATACACAATAACGAGAAAATTAAACAAATTTTTTGAAACCTTTCAAAGGATTTCGAACTTATAATTTTAAAAATTTTAAAAATTAATATAAAATTATTAATATTTCGTCAAAAATTCGTCAAAAATTTCCAACGAATATTTTTAAAATTAAAATTAATTAATATTCCATCGAAAGTTCCTAACGTATAATTTTATAAATATTTAAAAAATAAAAATATAATATTTACTAATTTATTTCAAGAATCCTTCAGTAATTACCGATGGAATACTGATGAGATATCATAAAATTTTTAATTCATTTGTTTCAGCAATCTGTCTGAAATTTCCAATGAATTCTCAACCAATAGTTTCATTCGCAAACTTTTCGACAGATTTCTGACAGATTACTTATTTTTGACAATTTTATTCATTTTCGTCGCTAATCCATCTGAAATCCGTTTGAAAGTTACTGATGGAATTCTACTTTAAGTTTGATAATTAGGTTTAAAATTATGATGATTGATTGATAGTTGCACTTTAGTTAATTGATTTCTTGCCTCATCAATCCCTCAGCTATACCAGTGTTTTAAAGAAAGCACATCATTGATTTCTCTGGTTAGTGTTGTAGGTTCTTATGGTTGCCACATCAAGCTTCCGTTGATTTCTATTTGTTTGCACCAACTGTTCTCAGAATTATTATGAAACTTCCCTTTATATTTTTACAATCAGGAAGGAACCGCCCCTTCTTTTTTCATGTATAGTACCAAAAACCTTCAAAAATAACTTGCTCTATCAGTTTACCACAAATATGCCAAAATTTTCTATCAGTCTCTTGGTCGTAATTTACTTTGGGTACCAATAAACTAGGCCTTAAAGTAAAGAACAACATAATACAGATCATGTATTGTCATATTCAATTTCTTTAGCATTCCTTTCTCAACTAGTAAGGAGCAAAATTGATGAACAAATGAACATGATCTATAGCAATCCTTAGATCCTTTCAATTTCTCTATGTACATCAACAAATTGATGAACAAATGAACAAATGAACAACAGAATACAATTTCTTTGGCAATCCTTTCAAATGAACAAATCAATTTCTTTAGAAACCTTTGACATCTAGAGTTAGAACAAACGAACAAATGTGAAATTGAAACATATGATCTATGATAGAGAGCATACAAAATGTAACAACATTTAGAAACACAGCATACCAAAATCAGAAAATACCAGATAGATTATATGATATAGAGCATATGAAATTTACAAAAAATGAAGCAAAAATAGAAATCTTACAAATCTCAAATTCTGATTGGTTGTCGAATTGAAGAAGGAAAAGCCGCTAGATATGACGGCGACTGAAGCAAGAAACCGACGGCGACTGAAGTGAACCAACGGTGGCTATTGCAGTGAGATACTGACCGTAATTGCAGCGAACGATCGGTGAACCACGAAGACCACTGGGCAGCGAACGTGCTTTCAAGGGACGGCCAACTCCAGTGAAGAAACGAAACCATTAGCGGAGTTACAGTGAGGGGGAAATTGAGGAAATTTACTTAGGGTTTTTTTACTCAATGGGAAGGCGAAGCATACGGTGATTTTTTTTTTTTTCCTTTTTTACTTTCTCAACTCCATCGCATTCAACGAATGCAACAAGATGAAAAAAATAATCGCATTATGGAAATGGGCTCAATTCCTTGGACTCAAAGCCTGAACCAAACTCATTTCGCTAATGCAGTGGTTTTAGAACCCAACGCATTCAAAGAATGCGATAGATCCATTTTTACCAACCTTTCTATAGTGCCGTCCATTGTGGGCTTCCTTTCTAAAAGGACGGCCATTTTGGTCAAAAACCCAACTTTTTATACAACTCACCTATTCACGAATCTATGTAAATATTTCTTAACTATTCTTTTTACTTATTTATATTCTTTATAGAATTACGAGTCTCTTTGTAACTGTACTTGAAGTTTTTTTTTAACTTATTTATATCCATAATCTAATTACGAGTTTTATTTTTAACCCATCACGATACTTCATGACAAAATCTAGTGGATCCGTTGTTTAAGGGCATGAATATCTTTAAGGTCAATTTTGTCATTTCAAAGCTATTTAGAAATTGTTTTGTTCAAAATGACAAATTTAACTCAAAGACGTTTGTGTGCTTTAAGTAAAAAGTATGCAAGGCACATGAGCAGATGCACTCACCATCACTCTTCTTGGCAGAATTCGACAGATTCGCTTAAGTACTTACATGTGTCTTTTATTTAAAGGACACAAATATCTTTTGTGGTCAATTTTATCATTTTGTCTTTTAATAAAAGCATACATAAAGCACATGAGCGAATCGACCGGGTTCCACCACAAATACTAGTGGTGGGTAAAAATAAATATTTGTAATTAAATGAGGGATATAAATAAGTAAAAAGAAAAATTTAAGGATATTAACAAAGACTCGTAATTATAATAAATGATATAAATAAGTAAAAAAAAAGTTCAGGATATTKATAGGCACTCGTAATTAGATGAAAGATATAAATAAATTAAAAATTAAGAATATTTACAAAAACAATTAATTTTCCTTTTTTGAAAAGGACATTTTCAGTGGGAGCTTAATTTTTTTTCTTTTTACTGAACGTCTCAAATTTTTATTATTTTTCTTCTAAGAAAAATTCTAGTGGGGTCCTACACAATATCCACCCCTACTCGCACTAACTCTTTTGCAAGAGTTATAGTAAGCCGATCAATCTGAATCTCATTTGACTGCATGTAAGTAATGGAAATTGTTTCATATTTAATTAATTTCCTCACACATTAATTATGTCTTAAGACTCGTGTGTCTAGATTCACCTTACATTTCATTTTACAATTTTTATAAAGTASCTTAACTATCATACAAGATAAATATGGAAGAATTATTATTCTTCTTTACTAATGGAATTTCATGCACTAAATTCTTAAACAATTCAACTCCTATTCCGACCTTCACCAAAGCTACAAATTCAAATTCCATAGCTAAATAAGTGCTTCATGTTTTTTTCTTGGACTTCCAAGATATCGCCCCTCTACCAAGTGTGAATACCTATCATGAGGTGTATTTATTCTCACTGGTACTAATTATCCAAGTTGAATTGGTAAATCATTCTAAGATTTTTAGAAAGTTATAATATTGGAGGAATAGATGATTGATCTTCCGTATGCAACCAAGAACCCCCCCTAGAGCCTTCCAATGTTCTTCATTAAAAATTGCTAATAAACCTACTAAGTATACAATTGTAAATACTATGTCGGGTTATGTACATATACCCGCATACATAAGTCTCTCTATAGCACTTACATATGTGCTATTGTTCTTCCATCATATTTTACAAGTTTTAAACTTGCATCAGCGGGTCATTTGTATGTTCTTAATTTTTTAATAATAATATACATAAATTTTGATTGGTTTATCACATACTCTTAAAGGAAAAATCTAAGTACCTAAGCTAAGGAGCCCGCCTCTCTCCCCCTCTCCACATCCCCCTCTACACAACATTCAATATGAAGTTTTTCATCAATTTTATTAGCACATCAAAACTACATCTTATTATATTAATTGAATAATTCACCAAACTATTTATACCGAATCAGAATTATTTATCGACTTACTTTATTTGTCATCGGTGGCAGAAAACTACCATGCATGCATCAGAGTGACTGTTATTGTGTGCGAAAGGCGTGGCGCAGACTGAATCGGTGAGAGAAGAAGAGCAGATTTTTCTTCTTGGCCATCGGTAGTGCAGTGGATTATTAAGAATTTAAAGTCACCGGACCCATGGATCCTTGCTTCAGACTTACTGTGTCCATCTTACGGCAATGGCGGAATAAAGTTTTGTTGGAGGAAAGCTATAGCCTTCCCCCTTCCAGGAATATAACAGAACAACTGAGTTTGTAGGGCCAAAGCCAGATCAGGGCAGGGGAAGATGAGAAGGAAAAAAAAAAAAGAAATTATTCTAAAATTTCTGATAGTAGTAAAAGTCTAGTAATCTATATTGTTACCGAAATTTCTTTCGAAATCAGCCCATGCTATTCCCTAAAAGCACGAGTCATTTCCCATATTTTAGGAGATGGCACCATATATATCTTCGATTCAAGAAATTAAAACAATCTCATCATTCGCCTTTTGAGGGAATCTCCATCTCTTGCATCAGTCACCCACTGCTCTTGAAACTGTAAGAGTATCGCCAATACTAGGGTGTTAACATGAATCAATATATGAAATATCAATTTACGTTAAATTAATAATAAATGAAAGAAAAGTAAAACTCATAAATCAACTCCATTGTATGGTGTTGACATCCTCTCGCTTATGTGGCATTTATTTTCTTTATATAACTTAATAAAAATAGCTTTTAAATTCAAGAGGTATCTACAAATAATATGAAAATATCTTTCAAAATAAAAAATTATCTCTAATTATCAACTAATAGGCCTTCTGAAACTAGATATTCTGCTTGACATGGTTAAACAGGCTTTGTGAAATTATTGAAACAATATTTATTATAACGACATGAGAGTCATTTTAAATGATTAACAATATAATGCATTTCTGATTGATATTCCTTTAATAATGTATAAAATTGCATAATATTTGTATCCATTTTATCCATGATTCTCTATTATGATTTTCTTGGAAATTTGGTATAGGGTTCTAAATTTTTCTAGTTTTGAGATTTCGAAATCTAACTTAGTTCAAAATTAATGCTCTAGAGAAATTATTGTACGCGAACGCTATGTTTGGGTTGAATAGGAAGGACAGTAGAAGAAAAGGGAAATATTCAGTGCATCCCATGAGTTGATATTTATGGAAGAAAAGGAAACCAGGGGAATTAAGGAAGTAGGTCTTAATTGAAAACGATCAAACTAAGGATGAATAGCGAGATAAACAGGCGATCAGAAACACATAAGCATAAGCAAGACGGACAAATAACGACATAAAAAGTTACTATTTATATTCCCTTATGGTTTCCTTCTATATTTAGCCAAGTATATCAAACACCCAATCTTTTCTTCTTTCAACCAAAACATAATAACAAGTCATTTAGGAAAAAAGAGGCTCAGTAACAATTAGATAAGCGGAAAATGTTTGGGCAAACCATAAAATAGAGTACGTTGATTATGTCTGAATAGTATAGTATCGATCAACCCATTCGCTGGTGACTGGTAAGGTAAGAGTTCCAATGGCTATCCTGCCCATAGAAGGATAAGTAGAGAAAGGAAAAGATGTAGGGCGTCTTGTCGTAAATTTAAAAATAGTTAATTTTAACTTTTTAAAATAAAAAACTAAAATTAACTACTTTTAAAACATAAGGGGAGAAACATGACTATTTATGAGCACAGACCATGAAAAGCCTAAGCACGATACATCCAGCAGTAAACAAAGTCCAGTTTTCTTATAACCCAGCAACAAGATGCATAAATTCCAAATCATGTTTAACATAGAATCAATACCTAAAGGAGTCTGGAACGGATTTTCAAGTTCAGATTGAGCGCCCAAGAATAGTTAGAAACATAATTATTCAGCTACCCTGAGCATAAAATCCAAATTTTCTAATATAGAATGCCCAAGTCTYAAACAGATATTCCGAGATYGGGACTCAGCCCTAGCTCYAAAATAGTCTAGAAACATAACCAAAATGCTTAACCAGAATGGAGCTTGCAGAAGTTTCTCAATGGCGCCTAGTTTGGATAGAACGTCTTCTATACGTGACCTGCCATGTCTCGCAGCTTGGTGATCATCAAAGCAGCAGCTGAGTCTCTTGCTGCTTCTGGAGTGGAGAGCAATGCACCCTCACATGAAACATCAATATCCATCTCTTGCATTGTTGCATTGGCAAGAAATCCTCCTACAGGAAGAGAAGCAGTATGCATCAGGTAAATATGCAGAGGAATATAATTTTTCTGTTTTCAGCTAATATGCAGTTTCATAATGATTGTATAGCTATAGAACATCATTTTTGATAGAGTACAGCTTTCGATAGGTGTGATGTAATTGTTCCCTTAGCATCTTACTACGATGAAATTTACATTTAAGAGAGTGAGTGGCGGCAGAAAGGAGGGGGGGCAGGGTGGTGAACTATCATACATGTATAGAAGTATCTTTTTTCTCCTTCTGTCATCTTATTTTAGTTACTAAGCCAGGACTTGGATAAGGAGGGGAATTAGTTGGATTAAGGAAATTAACTTCTACATTCTTTAATAATTACAAATAAGAAATGACAACAAGGCTTTGTTACTTGAAACTCTTGTTATCAGGCAAGATAGATATAGATTTGGTCAGAAGTTAAATCAGCTACTAGTGCAAAGCAAAAGATGCTATAACCAGCATCAAAAGCAATTTCACAACAAAACTCCCTGTAACTTGATGAGAGCTCCTACCAGTTGATGCTGTTACTGAATATCTTGGTAATCTCCAGTTATTCACATGACAAATGTAATCCAATTCCTGCAAAATAAAGTTCATAATTTGTTATGAAGTAAACAACAGAATAACTAGAAAAATCTCAAAACACATTCTTCAGATATTAAATGGTCATAATACACTAGCAATATCCATTTCTAGAGGATCATAAACAGAAACTCCTCAGGCAAATTTGTCTTCTCCAGTTAACATCATTATGCATGGGTGAAGGTGAAGCAAGACTTCCCAGAAACAGAGGGCAATGGCCAAGAAAGGATTTTAGCTATGAAGCATATTGGATGGTCAAATTAATAATTTTATTTGGTTGGAAAGATGCAACTCATAAAATTTAAAATTCAAATWTAACTGAGAGGAACAAAATAAGTTAAACATTTGAAAACGCCTCAAAATATATATATAATCTCATTCTTGAAGGAGAACAAGAATAAGTTTGAGATTAAACAGCTTACACAGAAGTACGAAATTGCAATTTTTGTGAAAAGAGAAAAATAAAGAATGTGACCTCAACAACAGGATGGTCATGATCCATGATATAGGTGGACGGGAGCATTCAGAAATAGCAACCATGACACAGTGAGATTCTGTTGACCTATTTTAGGTAAGCTTGGACAACTAATTACTAAGCATATCTGAAGATACTAACAAGAGAAACACTACTCTTACCTCCTAAATTGATTCTTTCATTTCAAAGAACACAAAACCACAATGAGAAAGAACAATGAACTTCTAGAATGAGAATATAATATTGATGCATTGGCTTACCTGACATGGTGAATGCAAATTGAGGATGGCATCTGTCAGACTATTTCTCCTTGAGCATTGAATTGTTCCTTGAACTTCATCATCTTGATGATTCTCCCCTTGAATTGGGGTTTTACCTCTCAGGCACACATCACTACAACCATCTATGATAGCTTGGAGTTTTAAAGCCAAAGCATCTTCATTGCCTAAGACCCAAAAACAATGTGAACATATATAGAACTAAAGTAGTTACATTTGCAACAACCAAAGGAAGGCCAAGATAAGCAACATACCATCCATGATTTTCTGGATATCTCTGCTACAGGAAGCAATTTTATCTTCTAAGACATGTTGCTGATGGCACTACAAAGACAACCCAAAACTGAAATAAAATATTTGCTGGTAAGTTGAAGAATGAAAGAGAAAACTGGAACCATGCTGCTTGCTTAAAAAACCCCGCCTCCACCCCACCTTTCTCTTCATGCAAATGAAAGGGAAAACTAAAACCAAAAGTATAAATAAATACCATCTCAACCCAATTTACAACCTATGGGAACATATTATCACAAAAGAAGTTATTTCAATTAATATTCAATTTCTCTTTGCAAACTTTTTCTAGAGCGATTAAGAATAAAGGGCATTACTATCTATACAGGTAGAGGCAGGGAAGGATTCTTCCCGCAGACCCATATCTTTTCATAAACAAAAAATGGGTAACAGATCAGATGAGCACTCTTACCATTTCCTCTCTTTTCTGTAAAAGAACCGTCAGTGCAGTCTCCGTAATTGCAGTTTCTTTGGTGGCCAGTGTTGCTTGCAGTGTCTCAAAATCTTTAGCATTGGACTCAAAAGGAACTATTGCACAATCTTCAGCCTGAATCTCATTGAGAGGAGATGAGACGGGTCCCTGAATACAGTTTGCAGCAACCTTTCCATCAATAAGTTCGTAGCCATTTGACTTCATAGTGTTACTGGTCTCCATCTGCAACAAGTAATGATGGTAATATGACATATTATCTCTTGCACTCCAGAGCATTATGGTATCCAGAGAAACACAATCTATCATATTATTACAAACTATTCACATATACTTCAAAAATCAAGTAGAAGTGAAAATGCAAAGATCTCTAGCCCGCTTCTCATACCCAATAGACAAGATGTCTTCTGTGCTCTTCTTTGTTTAAAAATAGACTATCCAAATACTAATCTTCACAAGTTTGCGTCTCATGCATAGGAAAAAGTATGTAAAACAGGGCTCGAGTGGACAAATAAAAGTATTCTTCTTTGTTTAGACATGAAATTTTATTACTAGAAGAATATGTAAAACTAAGAGATAAGAAATCCTTAGGATCATAGCTAAAAGTCAAATAATCTAATCCCATCAAAACTTTATCAGTAAAATATTTGCAAAGTATTACTCTAAGTGTATGCAACAACGCCTACTTTTTAATTTCTTCAATCAAACTCACCAAATAGGTACTTTTTGATTTCTTCAATCAAACTCACCAAATAGGCACTTCTAGCACTACTACGCAGGAAAACATGTTAGGGAACGTCAACTAAACTATAAAAGGTTAAGAATTCCTGGAATATCATCAAAATCGATGTATAAAAGAAAAGAAATTTGACTTACTTTGCATCTGGCAACAGCTACAGACAAACCAGCACTTTCAACAGCTAACTTCCTTTTCTGATGATGGTAGACTTTGATAGGCACATTGAAATTCTTATGTTTGCCTCCATTGACATCATCCTTCTTCTGTCTCTTGCTGGAAAAAGTGGGACTCATTTGGAGTTCATCAGTAGACATCATRCTCAAAGCTATTGGATCYGCATTAGTCAAAGCTTTTGCATTTATGCTTGTAATGTCACGGCATTTATCAGCTTCGTCTTTGACATCCACCTCTTTCCCCATCCAGTTGGAGTTGTCTGCTCCAGTTGCCTCTTGGCTATAGTAATTAGCATCACATTGATTCCCATCAACATCATCCTTCTTCTGTCTCTTGCTGGAGAAATTGGGACTCATCTGGAGTTCATTAGCAGACATCATCTTCAAGGCTTCTGGATCAGCATTAGTCAAAGTTTTTGCATTTATGTTTGTAGTGTCAGAGCATTTATCAGCTTCATCTTTGACATCCACAGTTTTCTCCGTCCAGTAGGAGTTGTCTGCTCCAGTTGCGTCTTTGGAATTAGCATAATTTTCATTCCCCTTAATGCTTTCGCTGTTTTCCTGGACTTCCCTCTCACGAGACTTTTCTGGCCTCTGAGAGCTGTTGAGATTTACATTTCCCAGCTCAACACTGAAATTATGCAAAACATTCAGGTCAACTTTCTCATTTTCTGCTGCTTCCTTTCCGAAATCATTTCCTGTCATCTGAGAGCTGCTGAGATTTAGTGTCTGAGAACAAGATGAAACACCTTCCCTGCAAGATAGGCAAATTCATCAAATAAAGCACATAAAATAATAAAATCTTTTGGTTGTACATGTTACTTAAAAGATTGATTAGAAACAAGATCAAGTTCTCAAAAGAAGAGCATAGTGAATGCATACTGATGTACATTATCAGAGCAGTTTAACCATTGGGATACCCGGGAAATGCAGAATTTTGCAATTCTTCTGAAGTAGAAGTTACATTTATGTAGACAAATTAGTTTTGTCCATACACAAATTTATAGTGGCAGCATATCCACAACTAAAGACATTAAAACAAAGAAAAACCAGCCATAATGTAGCAGATCTGTGGAGAAGGATTTATTTTATTCCAACATCACAGAATGAAAAACATGTGGTGGTTTCTAAGCATTAATGCTTTCTTCACTAAATGAACTTCAGAAAGATGTATTAAATTACAGAATCTCCAATGAACTAGGAAGTTAGAGGGGTCCAAATGTCATTGAACAAACTAAAGGGGAACTCGGTGACAAATGTACATCAAACCCCATCTCATCTCTATGATCAATAATAATAACCTAAGACAAGCTAACGGCCACATTAAGCAGAAAGAGAGAAAGAATAAGACTGAGGGAGAGGAGAAAGGGTCAAATTTTAATATAGAAGAGAGYAGAGAGATAAATGAGCAATAGAGAGAGATTTCAAAGTACATAAACCAACATCAATGCTGGTTTTGGTCCTCCC
This sequence comes from Rhazya stricta, assembly GCA_001752375.1. NCBI lineage: Eukaryota > Viridiplantae > Streptophyta > Magnoliopsida > Gentianales > Apocynaceae > Rhazya > Rhazya stricta. The sequence goes on along the minus strand of MEJB01000027.1, from coordinate 2,474,410 downwards.
AACCCTCTGAATGAAATTGGTTTATCATAAAACGACTACCACCTAGTTGGCTTCACGAACTCTGGAAACTAGATAGAGGGCAAGAAGACAGCTATAGTTCATCTGCAAGCAACAAATGAGGTATTCAAAGGCATATACCGATGGATTAAACCATCAAAGTCCAAGATAGAACATTAAAGAAGCAAGCTGTATGTAAAATTGAGATTTATTCAGAAGAAGTATCCTGTTAACTTGCCCTTATAGGGGTAAGGTGAGAGAGAGAGAGAGAGAGAGAGAAGCTGCAGGGTCGGGTGAGGCAGAGAAGAAGATGGTTCTCACGCTAGGCAATGGACCTCACTCTTGCTCTAGAAGGGAAATATAAAGTGATTAATGTAACTGACGAGAGAAAGCAAGAAATTAATGCTGATACACACACCTGTTTTCAGAAGAGTTTGCAACGGAAAATTAAATGACTTTTTGGGAAATATAGTTACTCTCATCTGTAATTTCTTTTTATTCTCTTCATTTCAGTGTCATCCTTATGAAGTCAACCTAAAATGTTAAAAGCATACCAAAAAAATATCGTCTATTATGCCTTCCCATGATTTCCCAGAGAAAAAAATACCATGAACTTTGTACATATTACGCCTTCCAAGTCTTTGCTACTAGTTCGTACATGTGGCAAGCACTCTGTACATATAACCATCTTAATATCAAAATAAATGTCATACTTCCCTTTCCAGTTAATTTCAAAATAATATCGACTTTCCATAAATAAAAGTTTTTAACTCCAAATATAATTTCTTTTTTTAAAGAACAAACGAGATATACCCAAAATGCTCCCTATTCTCTTCAAGTTCATATCAACTAGCATTGGCCCCCTAACTTGAACTTTTACTTCATGCATTCATATTCTTGTCACCTCTTAATTTTTTGTTCAGTCAATGGAGACTATGGAGTATGTATTTTCAATGCGAGGATATTTTTATCATATAATATTGAGACTCTTGGAATTTAACCCAATATGCATGTAAACAAGAACAAGTTACACAGAAAAAATGAACTCTCGACTCTCAAGCAGAGAAGAAAAGAATATAATAATCTCATGGAGAAAAATATGTACCAGAGAAATTAGTTAAGTTCATCAAAAATATTCAGCTGTGCTTTTTTGACAGAATTGATGATGATATCAGCTCTACCTTGAAAGCCAGCCTGATATAATCTGGGCATAAGGGAGCACATTATAGTACTCAATCTTTGGGGTAAGAATCCAGGTGTTAGAACTCCTTTTTAGCAGAGGGCCCTGCAAACTAGTCAAAATTCGTACTATTATTGTCATGAATAAAATAGCAGCACTTCTTACATCAGAATTGCCAGCCAACAAGGTGGGTACCATAACCACCTTAAAAGACTGCTGCATCGACATCATGATCGAGTAATTATTTGCCAGTTCTATGAGGGTTCAACCAAACAAATCAGCAAGCACAGAGAAAAAAAAAAAAAATTCAGAATCAATTCTAAACAATAAAATGCCAAAAGTTTAAGGAAAATGAATGTTTGAAAACACTTTTACAATCTCTACACTGCTGTGGAGAGCCTACAAAATCTTTGGAGAATTTTGAAAATTTCAATTGCATCAAGAGAACACTCAACGTCTCTATCTATAACCAAATACCATATATAAATCTATAAATGCATCTTTATTCAGGTTACGGAAGCATCACAAAGATTATGGCACAAATATATGTCTGAAAATGTTTTATGTAGCTCCTACAGCTAATACAAAAAATATAACACAGGGGCCTTTGTTTTCTATTTCTCCAGGATATGCTGATATGACTATTCTGTAATATTTTTTATCCATGTTTTAATTCACAGGTAAAATGCTCCACCAGGAAGGAACTTCTCTTCTTCACAAAGCATTGCTTTGTGATTTGAATTGGTCTGTCAAGTACCAAAAAATAAAGCTATCTATCTGAAAGTCCAAAGTCGAACTTCATTGGCAAGCAACAACCAGAGGTCATATTATCAACCAAAGTAACAGTGACTGGAACAGACCTCTCAATAGCATCTTTAATAGGAATTTGAATATCTTCATTGCATGATTGTGTGTACTGCATTATGTAGAAATGAGCAGCCCTATTCTCTTCACTTAATGAATACACAACATGGCTCTCTAAAACCATAAGTTCTGATCGATTAATGCCTGTTTCAAATTTCAAAGCATTAAAAATCAGAATTACTCAAAACTCAACAAAGAAATAAGTAAGTAAACAAACAAAGTCCAAAAACTAAAAAATGCTCATTAGACCAGAAATTGTGGGGGAGGGGGGGAGGAGAATGAAGTTTTCAATAGAAACCTCTTCTCTTCAAAAGGAGTTAGATCTTAAGGATTATATGCATTCTAGAGATGCATGAACCAAAATTCTAGGTGAATACAAGATACATCCAGTGTAGAACTCAAATCACAGCTTAAGAAAAGTTGATGTTAACACCAAGAAACAAAATATAACCAAGTGTTCCACGTGTCTACTTTATGAAAATCAGGGAATTGAGTATTTCCTGAGAGCAGGAGCAAAATCTTGAAGAATACCAAACATTCCAGACAAGACAATTTTCTGAAACCATTAAACAAATTCAAACAGTAACAATCTAACGAGAGTAATCAATAAAGTGACAAGAAAATAATGCATTTGATGCATGATATGTTCATCAATTTAACCTAACAATGTTCTTCTAAAGGTGTAAGAAAAATTAACAAAATATATTTCTCTATTGCTGAGTAAGAAAACTCAGTGCATGACATTTTTTTTCCATGTTTCAGAAAGTAATTTTCCACATCGGTTACAGCAACCAACCTCAAATTGCAGTATTCAATTCTATTTCTTATGAAAATAGATAAATAAAATTATAACAAACCTGATGCTTCCTCAACTGCTGAAAAAGCGACCTTTTGAAAGGCCAATTCCTCATTGCTTCGTTCACCTCTCAGTGCTTTTTTCCCCATTTGTTTCCTTTTGCTTGTTTGTTTCCCCTCAGATGGACTTTCCAGGTGAAGATCAGAGATATCAATACACTTCTCAATCACGGACCAAGCACCATTTGTAATAGAGCTAAATAGAAGCAGACAGTTCTCCTTTTTGGAGTCAATTAATAAAACCGAAACTTTTGAAACTTTCCATCTTTCTGCGTTTGAAATATCTTTCAACGCAATTAAAGCTGAAGATATTTTGCATGCATCCCTGATTGCTTTCTCAGTGACTGAAAGCTGGCATTCCATGTCATGCGTCCCAGTCAAATCAGTTCTTTGCATAAACTTCATGTGAGCCACCAGAGCTGGTTTTAAGGTAACAGCCAACTTGCAAAAATCTTCAAATTCTAAAAYTTGTAATTCTGGATGTTGCTTCCTGTGATAGTAGTTGTGTAGAGTAGCACAACAGCATGCATCTGATGCAGACATAGATAGGCACAACACAAGCAATTAAAATAACAGGCTAGATTAGTAAATGCAATATCAGGACTAGAATAGTGGTCGCTTATGCAGATAAGGATACTCTGCCTTCCAATATCTTAAATTATCCCTTGCATACTGAAAATTGAATTAACTTTGCTCCAATAAACACAATTCAGCACTAGTAGAAAACAAAAGAAACACCATTGATATGCATTCGGAAATTTCCTCTAGTAGACCTTGGTAAATGCTGCTATCTAGTACCAGTTTGAATACCATACAGCTATTAATTTCCACATTTCTAGGAAACTAAAAATGAGTCCAATCAAATATCAGTGTGAACAATGTAAACCTGTTTGGCCACAGCCTCCTGAGAAGCAAGTGGAGGATCCTTGCCAGAGGCCTTCAAAGGTAACATTGGGTCAACCAAATAATCCAGCAATGCCTTCACTACCTCCTCTGTTGGTGCCACCTCCTCCACCAAATCCATTCTATACTTTTATATTCCTCCACAAAACTGAAAATAAATAAATAAATAAATAAAATATTTTATATATATATATATACACACACACACACACACACACACGCACACGCACAATAATAATCAGCTTCCTTTCAACAAATTCATGCATTCTTTCATCAACTTAGAAATTTCCACTCTGTTATGCAACAAAAAGAAGAAATTAACAACGAGGAAAAAAAAAAAAAAAAACTTAGTGAGTTCTGGAAATTAAATTGCTACCTCCAGAAACAAACACCTCACTCAAAAACAAATATGAAGAACATATTGAAAATAACAACTACAATCATATTTTCGAATGCCAGTGCGGCGGAAAATACACCAAAAAAAGGAATCAGAACTGGAAGCACTACACTCGGAATTTCCATTTGCATGCATATAAAATACCAAAAAATTGAAGAAATTTTGAAGTTTTCCAAAAATATTCTGCAGCACATTACCGATCAAACTTGCAGAGATGGTCGTTCAAGCTAGAATGTCTCCAAATTGAAACTCCGGGTTGAGCGTGGGACAGTATACAGAAGTGYAAAGGGGGAACAGAATAAAGTATAGTAGCTTATAGCGTAAAAATGAGCGTAAAACACACTTGTATAATAAGCAGGAAGGAGACAAATGAGGAATTGAATGCCGTGCAGTTGCGCGTAATTCTGATGCCTAAAAAGCCGCGCTAGTCTGGTCTTGTTAAACTCGGTACGGGGAGCTTTTTACATTTTCAGACAGGTAAGGTATCGTTCTTGGCTCMCAGACAGGTAATCCACCGACTTTGAGTTATCATTTTCCTAAACAAATTACTGTAATCTGATTCTTTGTTTTTGCGCTCTATCGTGATTTAAAATGGGACGCAAGAAGATAAAATATACATACGAAGATAATAAATTAATTTTAATATTTTAATATTTTATATTATTATATTAAAAAACAAACGAACTATTTTTATGAAGAAAAAAGATTAAGTTAGAGAAGAATGTTGACTTATGTATTGAATCGAGTTGATTTAAAAAATAAATAATGTGTTTTGATAAATAAGATGTGARATATTTTTAAAAATAAAAAAATTTATTATGATATATTTTAAAAAATAAAAAAGTAATACATTTGAAATATGAGGAAAATAAAACACAAAATTGGTTGATTTAAAAAATAAAAACTTTGGAGCTAGAAAAATAGGTATATGAGGGAAGTAATTTGATTTGTGAAGGTTGCATGACTTTTGGTTCTTGACTTCTTAAAGGGTACAATTTTTCTGAAAGTTGAGGGGGCTACTGAAACATTAGAAAGATTGAGGGGGTAATGCATGAATTAGGTAAAGTTCGAGAGAGGAAAATGCAATTAACCCTAGGCTATTACCAACCCACAAGTTTCTCTTATTCATCCCCTTCTTTTTAGGTAATGCATAACTGATATCATGCCATTAATATGGTACGGGGTATGATGATAATTTCTTCTAATGTCATGAATAGAATGACTTGGTCATTGAATGATATGGTATAAAAAAAAGGGATKCGAATATATATGTGGCAAAATAATTTAAAGAGCGAGGATTTAAATTCTCAATAAAAAATTCTTAAAATATGTTCACAACGCATAAAAAAACATGATTCAACTAATAAATCAAGAACATATCACCAAAGTAAAAGATTTTGAGAGGAAAAAAAATCTTGATTATCGAAATCTAGTTTTTTTTTTTTTTTTTTCTCCCTTGATCTCTTCTTAAGACCTGAACATGAGTCGCCAAAACATCAAATGAATCAACTCAGCCTAGAATAGACAACCACAATCAAAATATTAAATTTACCCCATTCAAAATCTTAGAAAACTTAATTCTTGATATTTCTTGATTTTTCCTTTGATCTCATTTGCTTCTCTAAACATCAAATCATAACCTTCTAGGACTTTCAAACAACTCAAAAGAGAATTATACAAATGTTAGAAATACATTATTAGTGAAATGTATTATTAGGTTTGTGCAAATCAAGAAAAAAGAATGAAATTAAAGAGAACACTGGATTATTGGACTGAAGAACAAACCGAAGTAGTTAAAGGAATTAAACAGTTAATTAAGACTTTGCCTTGCTTGGGTATCCCGCATCCGAAAGCCTTTATGATTGTGGAAACGGACGCATTTGAGCTCGGCTATGGTGGCATCTTAAAACAGAGACCACCGGATTCTATTATAGAACAGTTGGTAAGATACCACTCAYGTATCTGAATTTCTTCTCAAAAGAATTATTCAACTATTAAAAAAGAATTTTTATCTATGGTTTTGTGTATAACAAAATTTCAAGATTATTTGATAAATAAATTATTTTTATTAAGAATTGATTGTAAATCAGCTAAAGATGTTTTGGAAAAAGATGTTAAAAATTTAGTTTCTAAACAGATTTTTACAAGATGGCAAGCTATTCTCTCTATTTTTTATTTTATCAGAGAACGTATTAAAGAAAAAGATAATTCTTTACTTGATTATTTAACTTGTGAATTTTTACAAGATAAACATGAGCCGTTGCCAATCAACAAGACCTAGAGCTCCTACTTCTATACAACATAATAGATTCTTAGCACTGACCAGTACACCTCCTTCTRCTATACAAACTCGATATGTAAACAGAACAGTTAACCTACTTGAACAAACTGCTCCTCCTACAAATTTCAAAGAAGCTTTACACTCTAGATAAGCTGAATTCCTGTCCTTACCCTCAACATCATCACCTTCAATAGAAATCCAAATCAAACCTGGTGAATGGTTTGAGAAATCACCTATACAGATAATTACTTTAGAAGAAGACCATGAAGAAATGAGCTTTAAAGAGATCTTTTCCATTTACCTCTATACAGATTTTCATTATATATTCACAAACCCTCTTAAAACAAAAGAATGGTATGAATCCATTCTCATTTTTACTAAATCCATTGAAAGCCAACATGCTATGCAACTAGACAGGGAGAAGCCTAGTTATGAACGATTAGCATATTCTAAATATAAAATACTACAAATTCTTTCACCAAAAACTTGGAAAACATCTTCATTGACAACTCCTATAGCATTTCCCTCATCCCTGAACATGAAACCCTCTGCATTCACATATTTTGGTTATATACATGCTTGGGAGAATTTTTTACTTATCATACCTTACACTTACTCTTGGTTTATTCAAATCAAGATAGATTTACTAGATCCAATTCCTAGATGGTTTTACTCTTGGGGGGGAAAATATGGAATTACTTCTAATATTTTACCCCCTAAAATTCTGAACAGATACGAATCATTCATGAAAATGCCTTCCAAATTTACTTCTTTGACAAAAAAACAAATGACTTTTTTCTTTAAAGTCAAATTTCCTTGGATTTTGGTTTGGCAATAGCAAATCAACTGACAGATATGGACAGATAAGACTGGCAAGATCAGTTAGAATAAAATAGTGGATACAATTTAATGAGTCCAAAAGAAATGAACAGAAGACCTCTGCCAAAGCATCAACATCTTCACAGAAAAGTAAAGAAGAAAGGAGAAAGGAACTTGATGAGATGAAGAGAAATTTAGAAAAGATGTATCAAGATTTGATCAAAGACGACAAGGAAGATACCCTAGAAAACTCTGCAACAGATGAATTTGACCCATTTGGTGGTCCCAATGCATAGACACCTCCACATTATTTCTGAAAAGCAAAAGATGATAAGAAGACAACTTAACTGACATGTGAAGAAAAAGAAAAAGAGATGACAAGATTCACAACACTTTGAAGAAGACAAATGACTCATCATCTGTCAAAAGAAATTGGCTGACAAAGTTATTAGAATACTTAAAATTATTGTACTATAGAATCTTTCTCAATAATTGTATCTGAAATCCTTTGTAAACATCTCTATATAAGAAGAATGAAATAAAAGGAAAGGGTAAGGCTTGAAACCTTAGCTCTTCTTTGAAAACCTTTCTCGTAAGTATATTTCTTATGTCTTCCATATTCAAGAGAGAATTCTTTGCCTCTTCAATAGATTTATCTAGAATTCAAAAACAATTACAACAACTTTTCTAAAACAGATCCTGGTGTCTCGAATTGGTATCAGAGCCAACCCAGGTTCGAATCCCACCATGGAGGTCACAGGTTCGAAACACCACTGGCGTTGGTCAACACAGTAAGGCTCGTGTGAGGCAGTAAGACGTGGTCCCATCAGGTAAGAGAAGAGTAGGTAATCCCGACATACTGGGTCCAATGCGCCTTGCGGAAGTGGGGTGGGACTTGGGTGATTCTGAGACATATAAGTAATGAAGTGCCGTATCCTAACAATTTAAGCTTTTGGGATAGCTAGTTGTTCTTTGACTTATTGTGTAAATGATACAATAGATGATTGCATAGGCTCACTCTCCTCTCAAAGTGCCTTTTGTTCTTCAAGCAATGCTTTAAACTTCTCTTGAATATTTTTATGAAATTCTTTTGTTTGAACACAGTCTTCCGAGAGTTGTGCTAATGAGGAAGAGAAAGACGAAGACTTWTATACTGTTGACAACTCTAGACAACTATTGCTAAGGGATCACATTCCATCTACTGTGCTTCCTTCTTAGGTAGGCCAACTTCGCATAGCCAAATATCAGTAGTGCTAACTTGTGGAGGCTTCTCCCCTTAAAGTGTTTGGCTAGCTAGGGGCTCCATCTCTTTAGCCAATTCTTCCTTGTATAGGCACTGCCACAAAACATAAATAAATGAAACAAAATATCTTAAAAGAAAATATAAACTTACAGATCATGTCCAATAGAAAATGCTGAAAATTTGATGATTCTACCGTAAGAATGCTTAAGCTAATTAAAAGAGACATACAACAGAATAAAATATTAGCAACTGCCTCGAACTTAAAAGTATATTGTCCATAGCTATAACTCAAATTTTTTAACTCCACATGTCATTATAACTTTCAAGTAGCTTATTAATATACTTAAACGATAGGTAAAGAACTAGAACTACTCCTGTTACTCCCCAACTGCAAGGTGAAATATAAGCTACAATAAAAAACTAATGAGTCTAACAAGTCCACAAGCCAAAAGCTACAGTAAAAAACTGCTCCAGTTACATACTCTGACAAGTCTACAGACAAGTAACCATGAAATTAATTAAAATAAATTCCAATGAATCAACAAAAAGCAAAAGATATGTGGAAGATCTAACTTTTAACATTAAAAAGCTGCCATTTTTTGGACAAGAAACATACTTGCTAATAAGCTATAGGCAAAAGCAACATTCCTTTACCAGTTATTCCTTTTTAGAGTTCACACTAGAATCCGTTCATTCTTTCATTAGCTAACTCTCAAAGCACAAACTTACTAATAAATCTGCACATCCACAGAACAAATTTCCAAATTTCAACAATGAAAAATAATTATGTAGTATAATAAGTCACTGAGAAACTTTAGCAAAAATTGAATATGACCTACCTCAATGACGTCCCATTTTCCTTTTCCTTTTCTTTACAAAACAACCGCAAAATTGATTTCAAATAATGTCGTAAGGAATACGAAAGAGATTAATATCTGCACCCCTAAACTCTAACAATATTGGAGACTTTAAACTTTATATACCGGTTGAAGATTATGAAAATATGTGATAAGTATATGGATACAAACAGGAAATTACAAATTCCATAACCTCTAATTTTTCAACTTCTCCTTGAAAAGTACTTACCATTAAGATGCCATTGAGTACTAAAACTGAAACATTAATAATTTAATGACTAACATGACCAGATTTCCCTACATCTATTTAACATAGATGGATAGAAAAGCACTGTCTAAAATTTCAAGAAAGCAATAAAGATAATCACAAATCACTTATTTTCTTCCAACAACAAGCTTCACTAACAAATGTATGCTAAGAAACCCATAAAGAGGGAATGCATCAATTACAACATGCAGTGTACAAAAATGATAAAGATAAAATAAAGGAGGCAACATCCTGTCGCTAACAATACATAAATAAGCAGTAGTCAAGGAATGTTAGACTAGCTAGTTACCACTCAATACAGATAACTACCTTGTAGCTGTGTCACTTCAAGATAAAGAGATATATTATTTTTCTGTCCTTATGAAATATATCTTCTAAAATGTGAAATAGTGCCTTAGCAATAAAAAATGTAAATAAACATCCTCTTCAAAATACCACCATATTAATGTCTTATGATCTAAATGAAATACTTCTAACAAGAGATTGAAAGCATATTTGTCAGAAATATTTAAAGATTCAGAATAGACTAACAACATTTAGTCTTTAAACTTCTCCAACACTGGAAATGGAAAACAATAGGCTAACCACAATCTATCATATAAATAGTCACCTCATTTGTTGTTGATTATCATTAATTCCCTTCAAGACCTATTTAGTCTGATTAAGAGGTGTATTCTGTGTGTAATTGTTTTCAGCAATAAGTATAGTCTCAGAAAAGTGTAAATTCTTCTAGCCGAGATGTTGGGTTATTAAATGTTAAAAGTAAACAATTCAAAACTGATTAGTTAAATATTTTCAAACATATATATGTTTGAGAAATCTATAATCCATATCCTCTATTAAAGCCATCAATACCAACAAAATATAGTATAACAATGAGAAGATATAATTTTGTATTCAGATCATGCTAGCAAGTTGCACGTAAAACATAACAACAAGCTAAAATCTGTAACGTTATAAACATATACATGAGTTGAAAATTTGCTATAATAGCTAGAAACTTCTGAAAACAAGCCAGCTGCTCCATTGACTAGCGAGGAAACATAAAATAAAATATGAATCTCGTGATACATTTCGAAAATAATATTGTATCTATTAGTATCATACTTAAACTCATCCAAATACGCATCTAACAAATAGACAAGAAGTAGATGTGAATGCCAAACAAATGAATTAAGAATAAAATAACATAACTCAATCAATCGTCAGTCATTAACTGAAATAGTGCCTTAGCAATAATTAATGGAAAAACAACACATGATTACACAAAGAATGTATTTAGAACTTGGGAAATTCTTTCTAGATGTATTAATCCATCATTCAAACTGCTAATTTTCTACTAATCCAAAAACATGAGACTTATATAGTTGAACATTTAGCATAAATCCACAGAGTTATAATCTGAAAAATGACCACAATAATATAAGCACCAAATGTTTAGTTTGAATTCAAAGCAATTAAATTGTTGTAACTATTTACAAAAGTTTCCTCTGACCCCTTGTTAATGAAGACAAGTGTTGGACCCTCAAACTCCACCTCATTTCCATCCAGCTTCATCTTTTCCCTTTCCAGTACTTGTGCAATCTCTTCTTCTTTGTTGTTGTAATGTTTGAAACGATAAATATCATATTGCCCATAATCTCTTTGAAATTTCTCCTCCTTCATTGCGAAAAATAATGCATGAGATATAAGAGCTCATTATTGATAATATATACAATTTATTAGTAAATTAGAAGTAAAGTAACTTTGATAATCTAACCATCTTCCTTTTGTGTACTGTCGAGGGAATGGAACATCCAGAATGATGTGAACCTCTAAACTAAGTGCATCAATTCTTCGGTTGGATGACAACCTTTGAGGTCTTTCTTGAACTCATCACTATCCCAAATTTTTCGCAAGTCCTCGTAATATTTAGCCTTCATGAACTTATGATCGCACCCCTCATTTCTAATTTCATCCATTAAGCTGGTATAACTCTTGTGACCTTTCTTCTCCCAATGTTGCCTGATTATTGGATAATATTTACGTTCCCAAGTGTAAAGTTTTTGTACACTCACAAATAAAACAATGCATTACAAATCATAGAGTATGGTAGGTTACAAGTTTTGTGTAAAAATTTAATTAATGTAAGGAGTCAAATACTTACCGCCTAGTCATTATACCTAGTCAATGATTGGCCTAATGGCTTGTATAGGCTTGTTGAACGGTGCATCATTGTATAAAATTCTACAGTTCATTGAAAAAATAATGTTATGAGTAAAGAAACAAAATAAAATTTTTGACATAAAAGTTAGTTTATTTATCACTTACTCGTTCGCTTCAATCCATATGAGCAATTTTCCCTCAGATGAAGTGAGGCAGGTAAAGCTTGAGAAGTATGATCGACTGGATCAACAGATTGATTAGATTGAGCTGGAGTTTATAAATAAGAAGTGCTAGGAGTGTCTTATCCTACTACATTAGCAGGACTATCTTGTTCCACAACAGTTTCAGTGGCTTGTGCAACTCCCACGGAATCACTTTCCTTACTCTAATTAATCTCAGGCTCCCCTTCCACCTGAACTTCAAGCTCCACCTCCACCTCTATGTGCGATGGTAAGGACTCAAGCAGATAAGTAAAAGTCGATCCTCGAGCAGCCCTAGAGTTGAAGTTTGGGTTCGACCTCCACCTGAACTTCAAGCTCCACCTCAAATAATATTACGTAACATCCTTAATAAGTTGGGATATAGCATCATAGCAAGCATCAGGTAAGTTGTAATCAAACTTAACACTAAGAAGTCGCGCAGCTATGGACAATTGAGTTTGAGTATGACAGTCGGGCGACAAAGGTTCATCTGCGGCTTGTAGCAAGTTGTAGAACCTTTAGGTGGTTGCATTTGGCACTTCATCCATTGGGATAGGTTCATTTGATCAAAAGTCATGTACAATTGCATCACAAACCATATCCTTAAATGAATTGCTTGCCTTAGGGTGTTTTCTCTATCAAGGGATCTTTCAACCTAAGTAGAAAATATATGGTTCCCCTTGACAATGCCATTGATAATAATTTGGGATGAATCCATGGCGAAATAAATGAAATGTCGCTAGTCAACATCTTGGGATTGCCAATTCTTACATTTCGAACAAGGACACTTAACATTCCCATCGCTAGTGAAATCTAATTTTGCAGTTGCGAATTGCATAAACCTTTCAAGCCCATTCAAGAATTCCTTTGTTATTCCTTTTCTTCCAAGTAAGAGTCTATTGTACATCCATGTTAAAGTAACCTTTATATTATAAAAGAAAATGACCAGCATTATAATGTCAAAGGGGCGGACCCACAATTACACTTTCAATATGAACATTCTTTTGAACATTCTCTATATGTATTTTGGAACTCAAAGGATATAGGAGACCATTTTAGAACATTTTCTAGCATGATGTAAATGTATAAGTGGGATATGTAGTCCTCCATTCCACAACAAAGAAAGTATCTACAACGAATTACAGAGCTTGCTGGTGGATTAGTTAGTTTCAGTTGACAACATGAAACAGGATCCRTGTGATGTCTTAACCGAGTTTCACAAACATAATCTTCCCATGACAACATAGAAATTGAATATAACACTCATATGCATTGAATTTCAAACCATAAATAGATCAGCTAGTAGTTCTCAAGCATGAAATCGACTTACAAAGAAGAGTAAATCAATAGTTATGTACTATATTTTTGTTGAATATTAAGACGGAAACTAAAATGAAATTAATGAATGTTTAGTCTCTAGATTTTGAATCAAAGTTCCAGAACATAAAATTCCAACTCTCTATGTTGCCTCAGTCGTCCACTTTATGAAAGAAGAAGAACAAAAACTAGGACCTTTCACAATTGAATTTTGTATTCTGAACAAAGTGATTATACACTTCCTGTAACACTCGGAATTTTACTTTTATTAATTTTTATTTGATTGTGTGAATTTGCATACCAACTAGGATTGAATAATGTTCTATGTGATTATTGTTTTAATTGTACGTTAATAAGTACGGAAATATTGTCCGTGTCGAATAAGAGTTATCGTTTGATTAAAGGATCGACTCGTGAGCCTATTTATTTGTTTATCAGAAATTGGGCTTTTTATCGAAAGGAAGCCCGTTATATTTAATTTACAAAAATTGGTTTACGGCCCAAAATATAAATTTAAAATAAATATAAGAAAATAAAAAGAAAGAAAAAGAAAAGAAAAGAACATTACCCTCCATCTTCTTCCTCCCGTACGCCYCCGCCGCCGCCCAAACACTACTCGCCTCTTCTTCTTCTCTTCTCGCTGCCGTCGTCTAGGACTGCCGCTGCCCGTTGATCACGGTTCTTCCTTTTCATGTGGTCGTTCCTTGTAGATCCGCCATCACTCAGCTGCCATCTCTATCCCCGTGCTTGAGATCGTCCACATCCAAGCCCTGCGACAAAGCCTGGCCACGCGACCCACTGCTCAGTTCCTCGCCATGCCTAAGGTTGCCCGTCTTCCGCTCGCCGAGATCACTGACCACTTGTTCGTGAGGCTACGGGTTACCTAGATCTGCGTGATTGGAGTTGTCCTTGACTACTGCTCGTTGCCGCTGCTGGCATGCCGCGGCAAGTCACGGCACGTTAGAGGCGCACGATCCGAGTCCGCGAAAACCCATAGTCGCTCGGGACAAAGCACTCTGTCGATCTGCTTGCCAGGTCCACTCGCGCGGCTGTTGCTTGCCAGATCCACGCACCTTGCCCGCTGCTCGGACGTTCTATCGCTCAACTAGACCTGCCTTCATCGTCTTTTTCTTTTCCTCTGCGCGACACCACCGTCCACCCACGCAGCTGCTTCTCGGCCAAGATCAGGGCTGGACTTCTTGCCTCATAGAAGTTCACTGGAAACAGGCCTGTTGTAGGTCGTCTGTTGCTGGTTTCTTTGACTGGCTGTTCGCCAGTCCTGAGGGTGCCCAGAGCCAGCAAGAGCAGCACGAGGAGCTCAGCAGGCGCCTAGTGCCCAACAAGCACAAGCGCCCAGCGGGCGCCCAATGCCCAACAAGCACAGGCGCCCAGCGCGCGCGCCCAGGTGCCTAGTGCCAAACGCCCAGTGCCTGACGCCCGACGCCCAGGATTGTTGCGTGCGCACCGCTTGAGCGCACGCTTGAGGACATATTGCCATTCCCGAGACATTTGGATATCGTGAACTTAAAGATGAAAATGTTAACACATGATATTGAAATTTCACTTGTACATAATTATGCCCTAAAGTTGATGAGAGAACATAGTTAGATTTATGCCCGAGCTAAGGAATTTAAATTGTACCCTTAAAAAGACGTGATAGTTGGTAATGTGGGGACTAAGTATGGATTAGTAATTGACAAATGACATTCTTGGAATGAACCCTGAATATCTAAATTGGGATGATTGAACTAAATAGACTTTCTTTCTGTAATTACAAACAGGTTGATTCGAGTGCCCTAACATTGAGAACGGTCGAAGGATTTCACTTCGAGATTTAAATAAGAAACRTTTAACGTAAAGGACTCCGGATAAGTAATCCTCACATTCTCATTAACGTATGTGGGTGATTGTTATTTAATCCGAGATTTATGTAAGTAATCCTCACATCTCACTAATGTTATGAATGAGTGTAATTGAACTATTTTGGTTGCTCGAATATGTTGTGTATGAGATTGTATGATGATGTGTGTATAATTGTGTGGAATGTTAATGTGTTTATATCTTGTAGCACTTTTATGTCAAATGATATGCTATTATGTTTCATATCTTGTTTTATTTGTCAAATGTTATGTTATAAGGTTGTATGTATTTCATATCATGAGCATGTAGTTAGAATTCTACATCACATTTGGCATGAGCCATTCACACACTTAGAAGGTGAATGGTTTAGGAAATGAAATTTTTAAAGGAGAATGTAAAGTTTTGAAAATGCTAAAGTTTTCGAAAAGGAGTGTAAACCTAGCCACAAAAGATGTGAGTGGAAAATGGGGCATGAGGGACTAGCGCACCTAACCCTACCCTCTTGGAGGGTAGTTAAGAATGGAATGTTCACCTCCTTGGAGGTGAAAGTATGGAAAAAAAACCTTTTTTTGAATGTTAACTGCTTTGCGATTCTACCAGTAGGAATAGAATCAGGTTCCAAATAACTATGGCCCACTACAGAGCTTAGTGGCTAGGCGTTACACTCTAGTGAGCTCATGAGTGAAAGGAAGTGGAATGTTTTTACAGTAAGTAAATTTTGAAGGAATGTTGTGTAAAGAAATTTTGAAAAAGGAATGTTTGGAAAAATTTTCATTTAAAAGGCGAAAACTTAGAATTTCATGACATGTAGGATATGTTCATGCATTCATGCATGAGATTACTTACTGGGCTTTCTAGCTCATTTCTTTTCTTATGTGACATTTCAAATGATATGTAACCAGATGGGGCGAGAAGGTCGCTTGTGGGCGAGCTACGATACTCGAAAACTTACCTCAACATATTTTATGTAATAAGATAATTATATTATTTTTTAATGGTTTAAATTCTTAAGGCTTCTGCTATTTTCATTTTGAATAAACGTTGGGATAGTAAGGATTTGTTAAAATATATGTTTGACGCCTTTGGGTAATGTTGAGTTTTAAATAGATAGTTGACTATTTGCGAGTGAAATGATGTAACATTCTTGGCTTAAGACAGTTCCTAATCTGCGGGCATTACACTTCCCAAAAGAAAATTTTCTAAAAAAGATAATTTTTTTACATCTCAGTTAATCATCAAAGAGCAACATTCGTGAAGTTGACAAAAGACAAAAGTAGAGCCAATATTGCTGCAATATGTTGCTGATTAATATTATAGGCCTTGGATCCAAATGAGGATCACTTATCATAAGTTCATAGGATACAGAACTTTGACCAGACCCATAATTAGACATTAAAGATGCTACCCTGATAACAGGAAAGCCTAATCCACTCAATTCATAAACTTTTTTAGGAAAGTAAAAGTCAACAATACTAAGAGGACTAATGGCAGTCAAAATGATGAAGGCCACTATCAAGTATGAAAATATGAAAAATCTGTGCCTTGGATAAGTAGCTACACAAGAAATTACACTGAACTCCACAGTTTAATATTTTTTAGTTGGTTAATATGGTTCATATAATCCTTGATTGCTTAATCTTATAATGAATCTCTATATTGCAGAAATGCTGACTCTGGTTGATTAAAGATTTATAGGTATCAAGAATTATAATATCTTTATAGTCCCATGTTCATGTATTTTTTAAAATTTCTTTTATCTAAAAAGAGATGCCTAGCCACCTTTGTTAGTGTTCTCAACGTTTCCCTATATTTTGTAAGTTACTGGGGTGTTGATTGGGTAGAAAAATAAATTGGTTGCACAAATTCAGTGCTGATATTGATTATCCCATAAATATTACTTTTTTGGATTTTCCCTCTCCTATGTTCATCCACTGTGTAATACTTGGTATCATATCACAAAAAACATTTAAAAACTATGGTCTAAACATTTAACATCCCCTAAATTTTGACGCTCAAAAGTATGTTTGCTCTGTCTAGCGGAGTCAAAATCACTAGAATGCTGGCTTCACAGAAGTGGCACCAAATGGATTATAACCATACTGACATTTTCAATCTCTATATTGACAGATAAATCTCAAAACTATGAAAGATTTGTCAATTATATATCAAAATTCCTCAACCCACAATCAAACTTAACCAAGAAAGGAGTGAAAAATTAGAAAATAAACAACTGGACTAGGAGAAGCACAAGAGTGGTCAATTACTATGACATGATATGGAAAGGAAATAATAGTGTCAACAAAAACTTTAGGCTCTATCTAGATTAGTCTCTGGGGCAAGGAGAGGAATTTTTTTTTCTTAAGTTGGGGAGTCGGGAAATTGAAAGATTTGAATTTTAAAATTATTTCTGAAGTTAAGAAATTTCTTGAGTTAAAAACCACTTGGATTACGAAATATAAAATGAATCTTTTCCTTAAAAAAAAAAAATTCACGGTTTAGCATAATCCAAATTTAAACAAAACATGATTTTTTTAACTAATCATGCAAAATCCAGCTGGGAGAAGATGTATATCGATCCAAAGAATAACAAATAATCGATTATTCATCCATTATTTGTCGATTATTCATAAATTCCCAAATATAGAACTCCAAAACTTCAGCATGCAAAGTAAGAAAAACCGTAATGTAACACCCCCAAATTAGGAACCTTATCCTAACTCGAYAATGTTACATCATTCTACTCGTAAATAATCAACTATCATTTAAAACTCAACATTTATTTAAAAATGAAGACAACGAAAGTCTCAACAATTTAAATCATTCAAAAAATGAAGACAGCGGAAACCTTAAGAATTTAAAACATTCAAAAATAATATAATTATCTTATTACATAAAATAAGTTCGAAACAAGTTCCCGGGTATCATAGCTCGCCCACAAGCAACCTCCTCGCCCCATCTGGTTACATACAATCTGAAATAACACATAAGAAAAGAAATGAGCTAGAAAGCCCAGTAAGTAACCTCATGCATGAATGCATGAACATGTCCTACATGTCATGAAATTATAAAATTTTGCCTTTAAATAAAAACTACTTTCCAAACATTCCCTTTTCAAAATTCCTTTACAAAACATTCCRTTCAAAATTTACTTACAGTAAAAACTTTCCATTTTTATTCGTTCATGAGCTCACTAGAGTGTAACGCCTAGCCATTAGGCTGCAGTAGGCCATTTGTTCTTTGGAAGCCGATTACATTCTCTTCCTTTACTTTTCCTTTTTCTCTTCACCTCCCAGAGGTGGATCATTACCTCCCTCCCAGAGGGTCGGTTCGGGTGTGCCAGTCCCCCACGCTCCATTTCCTACTCACATCCTTCGTGGCTAAGTTTACACTCCTTTCCAAAAACTTTAACATTTTCAAAACTTCACATTTTCCTTTAAAATTCTATTTCCTAAACCCTTCACCTTCTAAGTGTGTGAAAGGCTCATGCCAAATGTGATGTAGAATTCTAACTACATGCTCATGACATGAAACACATACAACCTTATGTAATATAACGTTCAACAAACAGCACAGAATATGAAACATAATAGCATAATAACATATTCTTTAACATAAGGGTGCTACTGGATACAAACACATTAACATTCTTCACAATTACACACATCAACATAGAATCTCATACAAAACATATTAAAGCAATTAAAAACATTCAATTTCATTCATTTATAATGTTAATGAGATGGGAGGATTATTTACTCGAAGCCCTGTATGTAAACGGGTTCTTACTTAAGTTGCGAAGTGGACTCCTTCAATCGATCTCAACGTAAGGCCTCGAAATGACCTAGTTGATTACAGAAGGAGGGTGTACTTAGTTCGATCGTCTCAATTTAAGTATTATGTGGTTAATCCAAAATGTCCTTTATAAATTTATAAATCCAAATTTAGTTCTCTTATTATCGAATATTACGTTTTAAGGGTACAATTCGACTCCTTAGCTCGGTGCAAACCTAACTAAGTTCTCCTATAAATTCATGCCAGGGCATATTTATTTACAAGTCATACAATTTTAATATTAAATGTTAGTGTTTTCACCATAAAATTCACGATATCTGAATGTTGCGGAGCGGTAATGGATTCCCGAATGCGCGTTCAAGCGATGCGCATAACGGCCCAAGGTGTTTGGGCGTCGGTATGCCTGGGCGCTTGGTACTGTTAGGCAAGCTTGGCGCTGGGCACTGCTGGGTTGCACCAGGAGCAGATCCTTGGCTCACGAACAGAGTACCTACTGGAGTTGAGCACTGCTGGGCTCTGCTCCGAGGCTATCCCGGCAAAGTAACCAGTTTTTCCTCAAGCTCTCGGCATCTGGTTGATGGTGAGGGACAGCCGATGACACGAGCAGCAAGGACAGAGAGCCAAAACGATGGCCAACTGCAAGGTTTTAGCTTTAGTTCGAGAGGAAAAATCCATTGAGCAGAGGGAGAAAAACACAGCGACGGCAGATCTAGCGATGGCATCGCACAGACCTGGCTGCGCCGAGCAGTAAAGGGGTAACGATGGCAGGTCCGGCGACGGTGTCGCACAGATCTGGTCGCTCCTACAGAGAAGGAGACGATGGCGGCAGATCTGGCGACGGTGTCGCATAGATCGGTCTCTCCAAAAGAGAAGGAAGACAACGACGGCAGATCTGGCGGATGATCGCACAGATCTGATCGCGCCGGGAAGAAGAAGAAGAAGAAGATGGCTTACCGGATCTAGAGGCGGACCGCTTTGCATTTGGTCGGCACTGGAGGGAACCTCAGATCGTCAATCCGAGTCCGAGAGTGAGAGAGGGAAGTTGGAGAAGGGACTCGGGAAGGAACGGGCAATTCCCATGTGTGCCTCGTAGCTACTCGAGCAAATAGCCTCCGCGACGATCGCTGCGGGGGGCGTTCGAGTAGCGGCGTGGTTTGGTGCGGCGGACGATCGCAAGTCGTGGCAAACAGTGGCCACTTTAAGCATCYGCAGTGGAGAAAGGGAAGAAAGAAGGGGAAGTAAGGGAAAAACACGACGAGCAGCGTCGGGTCAGGCAGAGGGGAAACGGCGATGGCGGCGGCTGCAGCGAGAGGAAGAAGATGAAGGGTTCCTTTAGGGTATTTCTTTTTCTTTTCTTTTCTTTTCTTTCTTTTTATTTTCTTATATATTTTCTTTTCTTTTCTTTTCTTTTCTTTTTTTTTAATATTTTGGGCCACAACTCAACCCGTCGGGCCTTCTCATCTAAATCTAACCAAAACCCATAAATTAAACATAACGAGCTTCCTTTTGATAAAAAGCCCAACTTCCGACTGACTAATAAATGGGCCCATGAATCGAGCCTTTAGCCAATGATAACTCTTATTTGACACGGACAACAATTCCGCACCTGTTAAACCTGCGATTTAAAAAATTAATCATACAAAATGTCCAACTCTAGTTGGCACACAAATTTCACGTGAAATCAAACAAATTTAATAAAGAAAAAATTTGGGGTGTTACACGTAATTTATGATAGATAATATTAATTACAAAATTTAAACCACTTAGTTACATAGTTCATTAAAATATCCAATTACTATCTAAAATGAAGTATCAAATTGAGCTAACAGAGCAAATTCATCATGTCCACAAACATTTAGCATTGCCTTCAAAACAATTAAAGCTATACAATCTAATTTCAACTCTAATCCAAACCACAGCCACAGCTTAAACAAAATCCATGTCAATTTTCTCATTTCGATCATCCACCAAATCCCCACCCACCATCTTCCAAACCAAAATTCCTGTGTTGGATCAAGAGTCTTCAYTATGAACTTCTTCGTTATCAATGAATTTAAAATATCACTAATGAGATGATCAACATTAACTTCACATTCCATATTATTAGCATCAATTGCATCACCCTTTCTATTCCCCACCTGAACTTGTTGCTCACTGCATGTACTTCCTTCAGCATTGATTCATTTCTACATTTTTGATGTTCCTTCCCACTTGCAATAACACTAGAACGTGGTCAAACTTTTCTTGCATTAACTTTTCTCTCTATTTTCTCTTAACGGTCTTTATTGATTCTTTCATTCTACACATTTTTCTCTCCAACTTCGCTAGTTTATTAATCAATGCACCATTGGCATTCCCAGTTTTAGCAATACCTTCATCTTCATTGGTCTCATGAACTTCCTTTTCAAGACTTGAACCTTCACCTGTGTTTTCAATTTTTCTTTGCAATTTATCTTTTTTCTGTTTACCTAAAATTGCATACATGTTTCTAAACGCAAACCAGGTTGTCATTTCAATAGCATCACTTATGGCTGCAAAACTCTCATGCTTCTCAAGAATACAAGTCAATAGTTGTCTGTAAGGCAGCTTTCTCTTCTTCGAACGGGCAGCCAAGTCAATGTCATGGCAAAATACATCCTCGAAGTTGATCTTCTCTTGCTTCAGTACCTTATATGTTAATATATAATTTGATTCCGGCATATCTTTTCCAGCTCTACACTGAATATATTGTACAATCACCATTGCAATTGGTCTTCCATATATGTCCATTGAATTAGGACCCTCCTTACCTCCCTTGAATAGATAACTACCAATCTCCTCTTTGTTCATAGCATGCTCGTTATCTTCACAATCATCATCCTTCATTGTAATGCAAAAACTCCCATCCTGTAAGTCAAAAATTTTATTTATAGTGGATGCACTCAATTCAATTTCTCTCCCCTTCATGTATGACCAAATAATCATGTCCTCAAATTCATCCACAAAAGTGTGCAAGTTAGCATAAAATAAATGAACAAGATTTGGACAACAACTATGATGACTAAATAGATTATCCCATTGTTGGATTGTAAACAAGGATTTTAAGTTTGGCATTTCAATTAATTCTTCATATTTAGGTGGCTTACCAAGAACAACTGGCCATTTTTTCATGTTCTGTTCAAATCGATTTTCAAACTACTTACATATGAAGTTACTGGAATGTTTTTCATCCTCTTATCTGTATATGATTTTGTATGGTAATTATGTGGGAGGTCCATTCTCAAGCTTTCCACCAATGACAGATTCTTTTCCTTGCCTTTTGCTTGATTTAGATTCTTTGCACAAACCATTGTTGAAGCTTTCTGCAATGTCGAATATATTGATTTCCAAAATTTTTACTGCTATTAATCAATTTTATAGTATAGTAAAAATGGAGGTCAGTCGATTACCAAAAACAACACATCTCCTCCAAACAAAGAAGACAAATTAGGGTTTCAACACCGCTAGATTTAACGAGATGAATAATTGGAATTTGACTACCGTTTGACTTCAGATGATTTCCAGTGATTGTTTCGGGCTTCAAGGATTTTGATTAGAAGTTTCTGATGCTTCAAGTGGCTAGTGTTTCTTTTTCTAAGTTTGGTTTCGTTATTATAGGGTGGTGAAAATTAGGGAATATGGGTAAAAGGCCTACCCATAACAAAACCTTGTATAAAAGGCCACTTGATCAAAATAAGAGAACAAATAGCCCAATAAATAATCAATTTACATATATATCCTCAGTGCATTTGAACCCAACAGGACAATCTTGAAAYTAGCGCCTCTCCTTCTTCTCCTTCTTAGCGCCTCTCCTTCTCTTCTTTTTCTCTACCTTTCCAGTTTCACTTTTTCGCATATTCATCATTTTCGCGACCTATCTTCCAAGCTTGGCATCATCTTAAATTCGCGAAGAGCTCAGTTATCTTAACACATTCATCATACGATAAAAGCCTTACTTTACATGCAAACAAATCGAATTTTCTAGGGTTTATCAATAAAATAGTGATATATACCTTGATACTGTAATTCTAAGAATTTGTTTTTGGTAAGAAAAAGAAAGGATCATCACAAAACTTTGATTTCTGAAATTATATTGGTGAGTGCGTTCATCATAGCAGGTTGCTCTGATAGACATGTCTATCATGGTAGTCAACTGTGATGAACACACATTAATATACCTGCGTCACAGTAAGCAACTGTGATAGGAATGTATACTATGGTGGCCTGCTATGACACACGTATAATGGTGTGTGCTCATCATAAATGCTCACCGTGATAGACATGTCCATTATAATGGCCTTTTGTGATGAAAGGTTGCACCAAGTATGCTCATCACAGTAGGACACCGTGTTAAAAATGTCTATCATGGTTGTCTATTGTGATGAGTGTATTCGTATCTTTTAATCACGACAGGCCTCGGTGATGGACATGTCCATCACGGTGGCTCTCTGTGATGCACCAAATATGTTCATCACAGTAGGCCATCGTGATAGAAATGTCTATAAGGGTGGCCTGTTATGCTGAGTGTATTAGTTGATTTTCACAACAGCAGGCCATCATGATGGACGTATTTCATTAATATCAAAGAGCTTCATTTGTATTAACTTGAATTTAGTAAAAAAAGTTTTTTTAATATCTTAATTATTTATGTTGTATAGGTTCATCACAATAGTCCAGCGTGGTAGGAATCACATCACGACTGGCTTGCTGTGATGAACAAAAAAGACTACAATTGCAAAGATTGATCTAATATGTAGTACTATTTTTTTATGCTTTTGCAGGAATGGAATTCGTTGTAAATCTAGCTAAGCATTTTAGGGCTATGATTACTAGCCGGTGCACCTTGCAGAAAATAGATAAGGTGACAGATACTCTTGATGATGATATCGTGAGCTATATCTGGTCTTGTTTGGCCCCTTACAAGAATAGCAGTTTTAAAGGTTAGTAATCAACTCGTTCATGCTGTGATGCTTAGGTGCCTCAGAACTCACAAAATTTTATTGCATTGGCAATAACGATTGCGGCATGTTCACGTTGAAGAACATCAAATACCACTTAGGCGAACATGATGTCAATATGATTTATCAAAATAGGATATTTACATAGAGACAAAAGATTGCAGCACTCAAGAATTTGACCCGTAGATTAGGATTTCTATACTTGTATATAAACTTACTAATTTAGATGGTGTATAGGGATATGTTTTTGGTGTATATAAACTTGGATTACAGATATATAAAAAAAATTGCAAATTGATGGTGTCTGTTCTAATGTAGTTGTGTAAATTTTAGTTTTTATYTAACTGTTGCTCATCACAGCAAACAACCATGGCAGGAAATCCATCAAGGTGGCCTGCTAGAATAAGAATTAGTAGGCAAATTTGGAGTAATGCCCATCACAGCACCTCGCTATGGCAAGAAACATATAACGATGGCCCACTATGATGAGTAATTCTTCAACAAAATATATTAGTTTTAGTACATCATAATTATAAATCGGCGCATCACTTTAATAATTTTGCCAACTGTATGAGTAATACTCATCAAAGCACCCCGTCATGGCAAGAAATCTATCACAGCTACCTACTATGGTGAACAAATTCTAATTAGTTTCAGTATATATTAATTCTAAATCAGCTTAAAAGGTTTTTGGTTTAATAAAATTTTCAATTCATGCAATAATTGCTCATCGCAGTGGCCTACCGTGGTAGGCATTGTATCATGGCAGCCCCACTGTTATGAGCAATATTATGTCGAGTATTGCAATGACAATAGTTGAATTTCGCAAGCAGTGCATCAATCTCATGCAAATTTATGTCGATTATTTGTATAAAAAGCATCAATTAGGAGTTACATTTCAAATATGTATAATCCAAACAATCTTATTTAGATTATTGAACAAGTACTAATCGATTATTACTACTTAACTAGTGTAGGGATAAGCAAAAATGCTTCAATTATTTTAAAATTCAACCCTATGATCGTACACGCAATGATAACAATATAGAAATACAATGTTATAATACAATCGTACACGCAATGATAACAATATAGAAATGCAATCTTATAATGTTGCATAAATAGATTTCTCAAACATTGGCAGCCCACATATCATTTGCAATTGACTCCCTAAAAGCATTTTGTTCCCGAATTTGTGGTCGAGAAGCACCAAAGGCTGGAAGTTCATCAATTTGGTTATCATTTTGGACACCCGAAGTGGATGGCTGATCATTCCCATTGTCATACGGTGAGTTTATGAAGATTTGGTCATTAATGTCATTCTGTCTTATAAAATTATGCATAAAGCAGCATGCCATAATAATGGTTCCTTGTCTCTCAGTCATGCAAGGTGGCATTGCTTCCTTAAGTATTGCAAATCTTTTCTTCAAGATGTCAAATGCTCTCTCCACTATATTTTTGCAAGAGGAGTGACATAATTGAACAACTCTTTTAGACAAGAGAAAATTTTTTTTTTTGGCCAGAAAGTTAGCTACGTGGTTACATGTAACCTTGAAAGGTGCTAGGAGTCCAGGTTGATTTGGATATTCGGAATCGACAAGGTAATATTTACCTGCTCAATAAAATTTTAAAATTTATGCATATATAGTTGTTATTAACAAGAAATAATAAGCATAACTTAATGGAATCATTAATGAATTTACTTATCGGTGGAAAGGGAAATCCATTAGATTGCTAGCTAATTGTATCTCTCCAAACCCTATAATCATGAGCACTTCCTTCCCATCCGATGTACACATATATAAGTTGCATGTTATGATCAACCACAGCGAGAACATCTTGACAAATCTGATTTTTCTTATTACAATAGGCCTCGATTCAATCTGCAAGGAGCCCAAGCAGAAATGCACATTCCATCCATTGCATCAATATTGTCCTACATTAAGTCGCATAAATTAATAAAAAAATAACAAATTTCTTAACTATAGGAAAAACAATTGTATTCACTGCAAACTTGTAAGTACGGTGGTATCTATAATCATATAAGATTCAGCGATGTGTGTCATGCATGTTTCGGTGATAGATGTACAGTGGTGAAAGCTGAACCAAGAATTTAGACATAAGTTTTACGTGTCGGCTATAAGTCTCAGTCGAATGCTGGAATCTTTCGGCAAGGTCGATTTGTTTGTTTCCCCTTGTCACGCAATGCAGAAATGTAGCAAGACTCTCAACAGCATCAATGCGTTGCTGTTTTTTGTATTCCCAAATGCCACTCTTGACCAACAAATTACATAGACGCTGAAACATTATTTTTCCCATTCTAAGTTTTTCCATAATTCTTGCAGGGTTGCCATTCAACAACTCATGGGCCCAATCTCTCCCACTGAAARGGAAATTTCAACAAGGCTGTTTCTGTGGTATAAGTAGTTTGGACATATTAGCTATACATTTCACCTCATCCATACCATCAATATCATATCTGCCGCCCTCATCAGAAAGCAGATAATCTAACACCGTATCATAATTATCAATCTTTTCCATATCTGTAGGTAACTATAGTACAAATAATAATTCGAACATAGTATTAGGAGAAAAAGCATAGAAATGATAATAAAAAAATATATAGATATATGGCACATTACAAATACTGTTGCATGTTTCACATATTCCAAACCACATCATTAACAACATGCATTTCCATAGTAACTAGGCCAGTCTTATCAAACAATTTTAACTCTAATTTAAATCCAAAGTTTTGCATGAATATGATAGTGGTAGAAAGTAAAATCAAGATGTTATGTTGAAGGCAATAGATAAACAACAAAACTCATGTGTTGCCTAGTGCTTCATCAATAGCGGCAACCCGATAAGTAGGTTGTAATATCATGAACATGTTGCACCAATTTTCATCAAAGACGAAGGGCTTTAGTCGCATAATCTCTTCACTAGTTAGGTGAGGGAAGTCTTGTTGCAATACAACAAACACATCTGCTACACTTTGCATCACATGTCTACTTCCTTGAGTAGCTTGAGATATAAGACCTTGCTTCAGTTTCTGAGTTTCTTCGATGGCTTTTAAGGCTCGAATTTATGCATTCTCTATACGGCCTTTAACTAAAGATTGACTTTTACTTCTCTCGCTGCTTGAAGTAGACTGTTTCCTATGCTTCCTTTTGGTTCCAGCAGAAGGCCTATCATTGGCAATGACATCCTTATCAGCATCCGTTACCTCAAAATCATCATCATCACAAAAAAGCCTTTTATCATCAACATTGGAAAAAGGATCTTCTTGCATACTGAGAACAGGAGATCCAACATCATCACTAACTGGTGGATGAATGGGAGGCCTATCCTTCGAACCAGTGGCACCGGCATGGTGAAATAATTCTGTCATTTTAAAATAATTTGGTAACCATTGCTTCTGGAAAGCTCCCACACCTTCCTTCTCCTGCATTGCATTGACACCAAAATTAGTCATTACCATAGTCACAAAAAGGTAATTCATCATTGTTGTGTCTACATATATGCATGAAGAAATAATTGGACAATGTTATCTTAATCCATTGTTTCCACTGCCATGGCTCAGCTTTAATAGTCTATAACTCCGGGATCCAGCCAGCCCCATTTTGATCGGGTGTCTCAATCAACCACGCCATAATGTCCCTCATTCTTTGCTACTTAGCTTTCAATTGTTTGAGGTACACTTTTCCTTCRAGTTTGTTCGGGAACATCTTCAATTTTTTTTTCCATGCAGTGGATACAAACTTCCGCCCTAACCCACATACCATTTACAGATTTATAATTCATGAAAATATC
The DNA here is from genome assembly GCA_001752375.1 of Rhazya stricta. Lineage (NCBI taxonomy): Eukaryota > Viridiplantae > Streptophyta > Magnoliopsida > Gentianales > Apocynaceae > Rhazya > Rhazya stricta. Next base: position 2,446,640 of record MEJB01000027.1, on the reverse strand, counting down.
AATGAAATCATTTTCTTATTCAGTTGTCAAAGACTTCTAGAACCCTATTGTAAATCTTCATAACCATCGGCATCCTCCAACATCTAATATTATTCAAAAGTTGGAAAATGAATACAATTATGCACATACTTTGGACAGAGTACATGGTGAATGATGCTCACAAAACAATTATGTAACATAATAAAAAGAACTAATTTATATATGTATATAATGAACAGTAATCAAACCTTTCTTTTTCTTTTCCTAGATAGGTGTGGCTTAGCAGTATAGGTGTTGGATCGAGTTTCGGATTGACTATCCTAATGGACAATATTGCACATTGACACAATAAAAACCATGTCATTTATAGTATTGAAAGAATGAGAATTTAAAAAGGATAAAACTTAACTAATATTGGAATATTATTGTATTCCAGCTTGAAGACTAGTTAGGGAACAAGTGACTGCATAATTATAAACAAATGACCTAATTTTAATCTAAATGTGAGTTGAAAATAGTTTAAGTAATAATCAAATATATTTTTTTTGTGTAGTATAAAGCATGCAATAAACATCGATTATCCATATATGAATACTCGATGTCACCTAATCATATGATGCTATGGACATTCATGTTATAATCAATACATTCAAAAGCAATAATCAACTAGATGAGTTAATGTAATCGACACTTATAATTCAATAATCGACTTGTACGTGTGAATGGTGCTTGGAAAATTCTACTTTTATAATGAAGACACAATCGATGTTGCATTATTGAACCAACGATTTTTATCAAAAATTATATCATAATTGACCCATTTCAAATTCATAATTGATTATTCTAACATTCTGTTACATTTTCCAGTGCAGAAAAGGAAGAATAAAAATAAAGAAACAACTATTTCTCTGCAAATTTGACAATGTAAAACACAAGAAAGTTTATAAATCATATAATGTATGAYGTTAACTTACTTTGTCTACTCCTCTTGTTAAACAGTTGAACAGATTCCTCCAGGAAGTCAATAATTTTTTATTTCGACTAAGTTTTGTAGAGCTTGCAGGAATCGACCAAGAAGATTCTCGATGTAGAATGATTTTTTCCTTCAATTAAAGGGGTGAAGTTGGATGAGTGTTCAATTCGATGTTTCTAAAGTTATTGCAGACCAGCATTGACTCAACAACTAGCCATAATTTCTTGGTGAGATAGTTTTCTAGTGCAATTCAATGCCAGTACTGTTCAATTGAAAAAGTTGAAGAAACTCAAGAACTTATGCCTAGTGATTAGGTTACTGTACTTCTTTTTAGTGTAAATGTGAATCAAACCATAATTGAAAGTGATTGCGGTAGTTAATTAGCTAAAATTTTACTATTTAAATTTCTTGAATGAAAGAAAAATGTTATTGTAGGTTTTTGTTTTTCAGTGATGATTGAAGGAAWTTTTTTTTGGTTTGAGAGTAAGATTTCTTAGTTGAAGTTGTAAAACAAATGAATTTTTAAATTGGGGGTAAAAAAATGTCTTGATTGAAAGTGTAAAACAAATGACATTTGAAATTGGGAGCAAAAAGTTTTTGCCCCAAAGAGTAGTCCAAATAGAGCCTTAGGTTTCTTCTTAATCAAAACTGGGACTTGTTGCATTTTTTCTGTATAGCAAAAATAAAAAAAACAGGGACTCCATTAAAAACATGAACCCTAAATTCAATCGAGATTTTTTTTTTTTTTTTTTACGAATTCTATTTTGGAATTGGCATAATTCCCTTTAGAAACAAAATAATAAACCTAGAAAAAAGATTCTCAACAAAGCCTCAGGATCAAACGTAATGAAGCCAAAAACAAAATCATATAGGTCATTACCTTAAGGGGAAGGGCGCAATTTCAAGAACTTCTTTGTTCCAAATTAACAAGAAGGCAACAATAGTGGTGACGGGAAGGGTATACAGAGGCCTACTGTAATTCGCGGAAAGAGAAGGGTTTTTTTTTTTTTTTTTTTTTTTGGCGAGTTTTCATTTTGTTTTTCAATTATTTGGTTTTCCTAATTTTTGTGGAAGGAAAAATAAAATTTTGCAAAATAAATGTAAATGGAAAGAGCTCTTAAATCATCATATAAAAGTATTTCTTAAAAAGTTTTATTTTTGGCAACAATTTAAAAAAATGTCATTTAAATATACTTTTACTTACATACTTTATAGTAATACAAAAAAGTGTTACCAATTACATGCACATTTGAGTTTTTGTAACGTTTCACGCAAATGTAGATACAATATGTTGGTATTTTAATTTATTATAATAATTAAACTAAAGCTCTGTTCTTGTGAGGATGTAATAACAGTGTTTTATAAATATTGCCTAAAACATGTTGCAAAAAGTCATTTTTATTGTAGTGTCGATCACATAATGAATATGATCGCATTTACTATTCCCTTGAATCTTATTTTTATTTTAAATTTTTAAATAAAAGGTTGATAATAAGGGAGCATTAATCTAAAAATAATATCATATTAATAAAAAAGCACTAAGCAATTTTCAGATTCTATTATTTCAGGGAAGATATTTACCATTAAGTGTGAGTCTTGCATCACATGATGTATTTTCTAAAAATGTACATTTTTAAAAAATACATATAAGTAATTATTGGTGCACATAGTTTATTCTCTATTAGAAAGTAAGATTTCCTAATTTAATCAGATATAGATACTAATAAGTAATATTTCCTAATTTAATCAYATGGATCGTCAAACTTATAGTTTATGGTGGCCAAACTATTATGTTGGCAAAACTAACATTAATAATTACAACAAATCATACACTATACTTCTTTGATAGATAAGTGAAAGACAYTAAAAACGTGGCATATTAAATTACCAAATTCAAAATTCTAATGTAAATATATTTTATTAATTCATTGCTAACCAATTTTAAAATTATCAAAATATTGTGAATATCCTATTTCCTAACATTGTATTAATTCCAAAAGATGAATTAATGTAGTGATCTAATCCCAAAATAATTCTAAAATTTAACTAGATTGATGAAGTTAACAAATATATAATAAATATATTTTGGCTTATTTAATTGCATAAGTAGGTGAGTGGTTCATTGAACCAATGCACATTGGTCTAATCAAAGGTTGCGCGTTTGAAATCCAAAGAAAGTAATTATTTGGAATGTGCCCTCTTAACTGGGCTAGGCCCATGGTCATAGAGGAATAAATAAAATATAGTTGGTAATAAAGTGAAAAATTTTCAAACGTAAATTTACCAACTGAGTACAAACCAAATTAATTACCTAATGCTAGCCATTGGTGGTAAGTATCTTAAATTTTTAAATTTCAAATTTGTTAGGTATTCGGTTGCTATTGGGTCGGTTATTACCGACCAACAATAGTCAGTCAGTAAATATCGGTTGGTAAGTGATAGTTTTGAAGTAGTGGTAGCTATATGAAATTATAATTATACACTCGTATATAAACACGAATTCTTTCATAATTACCAAATCTTTTCTCTGTCTACACTTGTTTCCTCGCAAATGCTACACCCTGATATCGAATTTTGAAACTCGAATTGCAATTGTTTAGCAAACTCCCCATGATTAAATGTTAGTATTTATCCTAGTCTATCTAATTATGAGTTTTTATCCAAAAACATAATGCGGAAAAAGAAAAAAGATTAAATTTTTTTAATTTTTTAGGGTTTGTCGCCGATGAAAGGGTCTTGTCAATTGTCGGTGGGGACTCCTTTTGGGTTCCCCACACACGCTCGGTGAGGTTTCAGAGGGATTTGACCCGATTTGACTTGGCTTTTACCGATTTGACCCATAAATATTTTAATTTATATTTTTCATTCTTAATTATTTAATTTAATTTTATTATTGCTGAGTTTAATTTTTGTTATCGCATTGATTATTTTTTTAATTCATTTATTTTAAATTGTATACTTAGTGTTTATATTTGTTAATTGATATAAATATTTAATTTATATTATGTTTATATTGTATTTAGTCACCTAATTGATTATATTTATATTAGGTTTAATTTTACATAATTCTAAAGTAAAGAAAGATTATGGAAGAAGCTAGATCCGAGAAAAGGGATGCCTTCATTACAGCTGATTTTCATAAATATAAGCTTCGAAGGGAAGATTTGTATTCAGCTGATTTTCATTGTTTTTTCTTGTCCCCGAAACATGAAAACCCTATTGAGGCTTCTCTCTTGAAAACTCTCATCATCAAATGGAATATTTAATATTATTTAGTTGGTTTAAATGACTTTATCTCTTTGTTCCCACTCATATCATTTCTTGCAAAGTATCCCATATTTAGATCTTGTTCCGGTTTCTACATTCAGGTTCATAATTACTATATATTCCACACATTCATTCTTGAGCACTGACATAAATCGAATCCAGTGTCAAATCGATGTAAATTAAGAATAATATGAAGATAATTTAAACTAAACATGATCACTGGTTACCTGTCATAAATAAACATAAATATAATGTAAATTAATTTTAATTTACATTATGCATTAGACCGAAGATTTTGAGGATTCTTGAGTTTGTTAAGGTAAAGATGTGTTTTCTCGTATGTTTTAATGCACCACAAGTAATTCACTGATCACTTGTCACAAATAAACATAATGTAAATTAAACATATCAATGACGTCGAGGGCAAAAAACATAATCAATAATGTACATTGATATATATATATATATATATATTATATAATTAACAAGTATAAATTTACAGTATACATTTAAGATAAATGAATTAAAAAAACAACACAATAAAATATAAATTAAACTCAACAGTGATACAAATTAAATAAATAATTAAGAAATATCAAAGCATTAAAAATATGTTTCTAAATTTTAATTAGAAAAGCAAATAATACAATTAAAGAAGAGAAGGCTAGTCAAACCAGGTCAAACCAAAATGAGTCCCGCTTCGCGCGTGAGAGGACTCCCTAAGGGGTCCCTACACGCATCCCATGGGACTTCTTTAGGAGTTCATACCAGTGACTGGCGAGACATGGGCCGACGATTAATTTTATCCAAAAAAAAAGTTAATTTTTTTGGGATGAAATTAATCGTTTTTGAAACACAGTACATAATTAGATAGATAAAGATAAATACTAATAATTAATCGAAGTGATTTTGTAAAAAAACTGCAAATCGAGTTTCAAAATTCCAAATTAGAGCGTAGAGTTGAGAGACGAATTCTAGAGAGAGAAAGATTTTGGTATTTATTAATGAATTTTAGTTTGTTTACAGGGGCATATTAGAAATTTCATATCGTTATACATAATATATTACTGTTATGCTTTTGCGCATAATAGAGTAAATCTAATTTATTAAATCAAAAATTCCTTTTACGTATTGATTGTATATCTGCAAAAGAAGTTTTGCAAAAAGATGTAAAAAACCTGAGTTAAAACAAATTTTTATTTGTTGGCATGCTTTATTAAATATGTTTGATTTTGATATAGAATTGGTCAAAGGAGATACAAATTATGTTCTAAATTTTCTTACTAGAGAATTCTTGCAATAGAGAAGACAATCCTCAAAAAGTGAAACGGAAAGACATTGAGAGAAACAAATCCTCTATAAATACCCCAACGACCAAATCTGAAGCAACTCCGAGTGTATCAAATTCCAAGCCAACTCCTGCATTTTCACACATACTGGCTACATCCAAGTCTCTTGTTCCAAAGAAGTCTTTGTATGAGATGACATTAGAAGATGAAGCACCATCTCAATAAATTCCAGAGATAAATCCCCAATACTGTATAGCCAGTCAAGCTTTACTAGAATCCCTTGAAACTTTTACAAAGATGCAAGAATTTCAGGATTTATTGATAAATACCAAAGTACTTTAAATACTAGAGTCATCAGCGGAAACTATGGCAAGAAATGCTAAAGGAAAAGCAGCGGCTAAGACAAATACCAGATCGTTAGTGGCTACTACAAATATCAGACCATCAATGGTTCTTCCAGCTTAGAAACCGGCATACAATGTGGTAGTAGAGAAAAAATCGTTTACATCATATACTTCATTCATCAAGAACTCTTTTATACAATACATTATTATTGTTGAAAAATCCTTTTCTGAACAAACTCATTTTTCTATAATTCAAAAACTTTTTGGACCAAAAACGTTTTATAAATCGGTCCACCCTCTAAAAACCCAGAATATTATCAGAATATTTTGGAAATATGTAATTCCCTAGAAATTAAACATTTCTACCTGGATCAATACACAGAGATCTCGCTTATTCCACTCTTAAAATCCTTGATATTATATTACTTAAGGAATGGCTTGATATTATATTAGAATATTCTGAATATTCATATTATTAGGAGAAGATTTTAGATCAAAAGGTGAAATTCTTATAAAATTGCGCCAGTCTAAATCCCTCGAAGGTGGCATAATACTTCATAGATTTATCTAAATTCTAACAGAAGAAAAAGATCATAAATCCTCTAATCACTACTCCAGAACAATAAGAATTCCTATCCTGCAAATCTCAACTACAAGCCAGACTTGCATAAGCAAAATCCCTAGAAGAAATATCGTTCCCATGAGAATTGGATGTTCAAGAATGGTATTAACGAAATTTCTAATAACGTTCAAATAATAGGTTCGAAAATTGTCACTAAATTAAAGTAAAAAAATGATCCAGTTACTAAAACTGACAATGAAATAAAACAACATCAACACAAGGATGATGATAAGGTTAACAGGATGTTAAGTAGGTGAATCCCCTAAGTATTTATGGTGACGATAGTACGACTTTGCTACAACATTCCTATTATAGCATTATCACAACAACAAATTGACTACCACATGCAGCTAAAACATAAAGTAACCTTACCCTTCTAGTTTGTTAGTTTTTTAACTTCTATTACACTAAGTTGTTCACCCTCTGGAATTTAGTACATAATTTAAGAAATCCAAATTAAATTTTCTAGAACATCGTCACAAGAGCAAAGTATAAATGTCGACATGCAAGCCAAGACTTAAATGATATCACCATTTCATGTTGTTGATCTTTGTTCCAAAAAGCTAAATTGTTGACCATTACGATTCTTGTCTAACTCTTCGACTTATGAAACTCTTCTAAAATTAAGTCTCCTAGGTTTTATTAGTTAAAACTACATTCATATGGTGTTCATGAATAGTGCAAGGCAACCAAGATGCATACCCATGTAATATTTCCACCATTTTAATATTTTCCTATCCCTTGAACAGCTCATACATTCATCAAATGTGATCAAACAGCAATAAATGTACAACATTAATGAATATTGAATGAAGCATAAAGACAAAGCACTTAAGTTATCTCAAACCATTAAACACTTAGATTCATCAAGAACCCTAAATAAAATAACTTAGCTCATGTTCTTAAACGTACAAAAGCTCAAATATTTAATGTTCAAGATTATTGAATAATAATGTAAAGGGATAAAGGAACAAAGCCTAAAGTGGAATTAGCCCTTTGAAGAGCTTTTGCTTCTTCATTTCCTCTTTGCTCAATGGCTTCTTCTCCTTTCTCTCGCCCGTCTTCTGTATAGGGTGTCATCTCTCCCCTCTTCTCTCTCGTTGCCTTCCTTTCTTAAAAAAGATTCTTCCCTCTCAGAAATGATATCCCATAAAAAGCTCTCTCTTATCTGCTATGATTGTCCTTTATCTGATATGATTTGATTTTCCTTTATCATATCTAATATGATTTTCCAAGTGGCAACATCTAATTGGTTCCCTACTTTCTCTTCTTCTTGCCTGATTTGCTCTTCTATAAGCTATTAGCAATGCATATAATGTTATAGCCACCAATTGCACGGGATAATTCTACAATATTGTCATTGACTCAACTTTGACTTTTTGTTTCAAATGAAAATTTGTTCTTAAATCATAGTTCTCTACAAAATAAGGCATTGTTAATCAATATAAGCACAAAGCGCCTATGATATCACTTCTTAACACAACCAAGGCTACATGCAAGAAGTTTAGGCAATTGTTTAGGTTATATAAATAAATGAAAGCTTAAACCACAAAAAAAGGTTTAAATGATCTAAAAATATCATATAAAACATATGTATTTTCTCCCTATCAACTGTTATAGTTGACTGTGGATCAAATACTATTCAAAATTTTGATCGACTACTATTCATTGGTCACAATTCGTGTTATTATTCAAAACACCAAAAGTACCCTTGTATGAGTGTGTATAAGAAGCTCCCTTACACTTGTAAAAACCAAAACTCATATTAGAAAAAGAAGAAAGAGTGAAACCTCCCATTCTCTCTCTAGAGTTTCTCATAGATCGTCAAAAGAGAGTACTTCTATCTCAGCTTACATGAATTCCTTTGTAAGTTCTATGTACTTCTGTTCAATAAATTCCATATATTACTTTAATCTTGCTCTTCTTTATTATCTTTCATAACTCTTTATTCATGCATATTGTTGGCTCTCCCACCTGATTCATGCATATGGGCAGTTATACTGCCTGATCTTGCATTCTATCTATCATCCAGTTAATATTCTAATATTTCTGTTTAAATTCCTTGACTATGTTTATGTTGTTTGTTTAAATTCCCTTGATTATTTTCTGTTCTTTGTTTTTATATCTTGATTATCATTCATTTATCTGTCTCTTTTATTTGACAATCTTTTTGGGTTCATTCTTCTCCTGAGATCCTCGATGCTTTTTATATCAAAGCCACAGGAATAAGTATATTTGTTACTATTGATAATTTAGATATAAGGAAGTTCCTCTAGATCGGGCCAAATTTGGTGAGTGTTTTGCTACCGTTGAGCTAAGGTGTAAGAACTGATATGAACTCTATAGTAAAACCTAAGGTTCTAGTGGATTGTAGTCAGATTTGGTCCTGATCTAGTAGAAAAGCTCAGAGATGGAAAATCTTTTTATAGATCTACTTCAACTAGTAGTTCAAATACCAAATCTATTTCAGATCTAAGGATGCCGATAAATTCTTAGAATTGATAATTGAAGATTTTGAGAAATTAATTGGTAATTAGGCTATCCCAAATATTTCTAAAGATCAGATTTATAAATCCACTTTCAACATTTCGAGAACTGATTGTGTGATCAAATCTGAAAAGTGTGATATACAACTCTCAAAACCTTTGAAACTCTTTATCTCCTTTCCAACAAATCTCTAGATAAACACTAATCTAGAATTAAATGTTTAAGATTCAGATTAATTCTTGCTTAAGATGACTAACGAAGGTTTGACTAACGAAGGTCTAAATACCTCAATTCTTGCTGTTCTTAGAGATACAAGGTTTATAAACTTTGATGATTCCCTTTTAAGTTCATACAGTCTAGTCTTTGTACTGAACTATTTTCTTTTGATTGCTATCTCAATTTTACAGTTTCTTTAGATGATCCAAGCTCTTAAAAACTTTAATTTTGTAGATCATAACACATAACTACAATATGTTAGTTGAATCGATTCCCATAGCCTTGATCTATAGGACTCATTATAAAGCTATGATCTCTGCTATTGCCACAAAGCAAAATCCCAAAGCAAGAAAGGTGAAACCCTATTGTTACAAACAGATATCTCTAGATCTAACCTAGCTATCCCAAAACCCATCCAATAGAGTGATATAAATCTTCAAGATGAGTGGATCTTAAAGGTGCAGCTAATCCTCCAGCCTGAGTCTTCCCATCCAAATACTGAAATCCGATAGATTAATCAATTTCATGATGGGTCTATAAATTTAAGTTTCCAATGAAATTCTAGCAGTAGTCCATTCCCCAATGAAGCCTGACACATGGAATTTTTTTATATTCTTCCTAGATTCATGGTATTTGAAGCATCCACTTCAAATACCATGAATCTAGGAAGAATATCATAAATTCTATCTGTCATAAATTATCCACAAAGCTCTATGTATTCTACATTAGATATTCCTTCTACATCACAAAATCCCTTTAAAAAGGTAGATTATTCTACGAATATTTCAAGACTAGTTTATGCAAAAACTTCTAAATGTGGTGGTGAACCTAGTAGCTCATCTTTCTTAGCCATTATAGAAAACCTACAAAATGAATGAAATTTATCAGAAAAAGATTTTCAAATTAGTAATAATTATTAAAAGATGATTTTTATACTGAAAACAATACTGAAAAGAGAAAATTATTTTTTAATAATTTTATACAAATCAAGAACGAAATACAATAGAAATGCTATGATTTTATAATCCTATAAAATACATATATTAGTTTTTGATTGGTTTGAAATTGATGCTTCGGAAAACAAAATATTATTTCCTTTTAAATCCCTTAAGCTTATTTTAACCCCTTCTAAGAAAATTCATGAATGGAAACCCTTTCTGCTTCTCATAAAATCCAATCAAACCATCCTCCACTTCTGGGTATTAAAATAGTATATGCTAAATATCACCAGATATGTCATATGAAACTTTATTCCCTATCCTATTTTAGTTTTCCAATAATAACCTTGCATTGAGTATTTAAAGGGTATACATTGAGAAATTGAATGAATTTAACAAGGTTCAAAGTAGCTCATATCTTCGATGTTTCTGAAATCATATGAATTAATTCAACAAACTAAGTTCAAAGTATTTCATATGTTCGATATTTTTAAAAATTATATAAAAATTCAAATTTCCTCATCCCGGTTCTGATCAATTGAATTCAGTTGTATAATATGCAAGTGGTAGGTTGTTTCTTACAATTCCAGCATTTGTAGAACTCCACAAAGTGCATATGCTTTTTCAAGGTCAAAGACGATAATAGTTTCAGGGGAGGATTAGTGATCAATAATCTATAAGTCCGCAAAGAGGAAATATGATATAGAAAGTTATATTGTCCAATGAAGATTAACAATATTTTGAACAAGCATAATATTCTCATAGGCTAACTTCTTTGTTTCTCTTGCAATTAAAATTTATTACTTGGTGAATTTTCTCACAATTAAAGCTTTGAATTTGGCAATACTGAAGATCAAACTAGAGTTCAAGACAGAATCTTTATTTCATTTTTAAGATCATAGGTAAACATTAATTTGTGTAATTTATTTGGCACATATTTAAATATTATTTGGCATAATTTATGAGGTAATACAAAATGACGTGCTTTTATGCTAGTATACTGAAGTGTGAAGTAATAAAAAGATAAAGATGAAGTTTATTATCCTAAAAAGGATAACTTTTCTATATGGAAAGGAATGAAACTATTGTGAATTAATGCTTGTGAATATTGTCCCATATCAAGGGATTTTTGTATTATAGAAAATGATGGTTAGAAAATGTCCTTGAACTTTTCTTTTAGTTATGTATTTCCCTCACTTAATTATGAGTCATTATTCTACCCTAAGATCGTAGTTTTCAATAGTGAGAGCTATATAAGCCTCACGTAGTCACGTAACATCTAATTCAGGGTTAAAACAGTAGAATAGCATGCTAGGGGTTGAATGCTAGTATAAGTAAAACTTCTGGCCTTTTGTCACATATTAATTTTTTTCTTTTTTTCCTTCTTCTTCTTTCTCTCTTGTCACCTCACCTTCCGCCGCCGCATCTGGTCGCGGCCACTGCCATCACCAATATATCCGATACAATTGCTCTAATGAGTCTTCTGTTGCACCTCACCTCCCTAGGCTACTGCACCACCATCTCCAAAATTGGAGGAAACCAACCGGCTCCCTCCACGATAAGTCATCAACCACCAAAACCTACACAATCACCTCCTCCTCGCATCTCATCTAAACTCACTTCACCAATTATCGATACCAGACAAAAAGACCCCTAGAAAAGGGGAAAAGGGAAAACAAAGCTTACCAAATAACACCTTCTCATTTGGAAATTGAAGATTCAAAACAAGGAATAATGATCTGATGAAGTAATCTCTACAAGCAAACTAAGCACCATTATTTGAATCATGAGCACAATTTCTGGGATGGGTATCTTATTTTTCTGAAAAATGGTAAAGCAAGCACAAGCAAAAAATTAGCATGAGCTTACGAATGTTATTGGAGTTTGTGTTTGTTTTCTGTTCTAATCTCTTAACGTGATGTTTTTCCTCTTAATATTTTTGCATTTGGATGCCCAACAAATATCTATATATGCTTTTATTGGGAAAAGTAGTATATATGCTCCATGGTTGCCCAATTAATCTCTCAATGCTTTGATTTCACTTCTTGAAGATTTTCAGCAAGCTCCAATTTCATTTCAATAGACGGGTGGTAATTACAGACTAAGTTCAATAGTATGGTGGGTAATTACTGATAGAAATCATTAGTTCAGTTAGTAATTATCTACCAAAATTTAATAGTTCGGTCGGTAGTTACCAATCAATTTTACCAATTTTATTTGTTGTTAATTACCGAATATATAATTTGGTTGGTAATTGTCGACTATATAATTTGACTGGTAATTATCTACTATATAATACAGTTGGTAATTATATGGTTGGTAATTACCAACAAATGTACGTCAGTAATTACCAATTTCCAAGCAATTACCAATTGGTAATTCAATTGATAATTATATATGTACTATTCGGTTGATAAATTGGTCAGTAATTATCGACTATCAGTTAATTTGTTCATATTGGGTTGGTATCTTGATCCATAATTACTAACAAAATATTTGGTTTGTAATTACCAGTTAAATTTTCTAGTGGTAATATCGACTTTTAACAACTGAATTTAGAATTCAATAACATGACATATGTACAATAATAAATCAAGAAAGCCACTAAAAAATATCACAAACTAATCTCAAACATCATCCTTCCACGTCAATACCTTGTAGCAAAATAGAACAAAAGTGCATCAGACGAAGTAATGTCTATAAAATAGTTAAGACTCAACAAATTATAAATGAAACAAAATATAAATGTTTTGATAGTTCATACGAATGACAATCAAGAACTATCTTTGAGGGATCTGATTGTTTGAGTTCTTTTACTTGCTATGTAATGATACTATGGATGATGGCATATGCTCATTCTCCTCTTGCATTGCTTTCTGTTCTTTAAGCAATACTTTAAATGACTCTTGAATATTCTGTTGAAATTCTTTTGCCTGAACATAGTCTTCCGATGGCTATATTCATGAGCAAGAAGAAGAAGAAGAGGACTTATATATAGCTGACAAATCTAGACAACTATTTTAAGGGATCTCATGCCATACACTGTCCTTGCATTCTTAGGGTGGGAAAATTACGCACAACCAAATATCAAAAGTGTTAATCGGTAGAGGCCTCTTCACTTGTGTTTGACTAGCTAGGCCCTCCATCTCCTTTGCTAATTATTCTTTGTATCGACATTATCACATAATATAAACAAGCAGCCAAAATATCTTTAAATAACCCATAAAGAGAATGTAAATTTACAGATCATGTCTAATAAGAATGCAATGTCAAAGCACGTTGCATCAATTTCAAGGCAAAAACTATTTTCAATATACAAAAAGGTGATTCATGTGCTGTTTCTAATTCCTAGGAACCCAAGAAGATTGTCTTCCATACTCATAATTTCAACTTTGTGATAATAGAATACACTTTGTCAAATTTAGTTACTGGCAAAATCTATAACCAGAAAACATGGAGAGATGCATAGATTCTACATTATGGAAGTGACCAAATTGTAGTAGGCAAGGATTTTTTATCCCATATGAGAGAAAGAAGCATTCTATGGATAATTTTCATATAAACAGATATCTAAAAGCAAACTATTTTCATTTAAAAAGAGTGAACCCAAAATAAATTAACGATAAAAAATAAAGTTAAGTGGAGAATACTTATGAAACTCTTGTCGCTTAATTATATGGCTTTTGCACAATAGATTTCAACAAGGCATTGACTAAGCAACATGTCCTTTGAAGACATACTCCTAGAAAGAACTAATATGTCCTTTTAAGATTTGCCAGGTAGAGTTAGCATACTTGCAGCTTAAAATAGTCCTTAAAGTGCTTATTTATTGCTAAAAGGCTTGGTCTTAAAAGATATTTGTAGGAATGCCAACAATGTTACAGCATCCGCACATCAGAGAACAAAGCTGAGGGGCATGTGGAACAAAAGAGATCTTTGCTAGATATAAGAGGAGAAAAGGAAAATTCTGGATGAGATAATGCTGCAACAAAAATGATGGATAGAAGTAGTACAAAAATACATATCTAAATGACATATGGTGATCAAAGATCAAGTTGACCTTAGTCTATGTCGGGTCAAGGGGGACAAGAATGACAAAAGAAAAATGGACAAAAAGGAATAAAGCAAGAAGGACATCTATCTAATGTTGACACCAAAGTGCCACCTGTCCAAAGCGTCTAAGTTAAGTTTAGGAAGAGCAGAATTCTACAACACCACATCGGAACCCAGAAAATCAAAATACAGCATACACGACCCAAGATGAAAGAAGAACTCTTTGCATTTAATGAAAAATCAGCTGAAACGATGTTTGAATGTTGGTCTAAGTTGACTTTAGTCTTTTACCTAAAATGCTGAAGCATAGAAGAGGCAGTGGACCTGACATTTCCCAACATGGACAAGGAGAGATAAAGAAGACTAAGTCATCAGCTATCTAGTGAAAGCGACAACAATGCCAACTTAGCCCTATATTTTTCTATACAAGCAAAACTAAGTTGCACGAGAAGTGATGATTTATAATAGATTAGATAGTAAGATAAATATAGTGTTATAGTAGAATAAAATTTAGAATATATTATGAAGTAGAAGTCTTAGATTTTTTACAAGCTTTCAAGTAGAACTTAGGGGTTTCCTTTGACAAAAGAACCCACCCTTTAGCTTAAATCTTTACTACTTTGTTAAAAGGATTAGACGACAGTCTTCCCTTCATTTTTTTGTAATCATTTTCTAAATTTATCTAAGTTTCTTTGGAGTGTACTTTGTTTCCAACTTAGTTCTTATTTTATGAAGATTTTTTTAGCAAGTGAGCATGAATTGTTTAATTCTCGAGTGGATTCTCTTTTTTCTTAACTGCTTCTTGGGATCCTTAATCAAGGTAGTAGAGTGTGAAAAATTTGAATTTCTAAGGTTAAAGTTATTTGAACCATAAATGATGAGTCGGAGTCCTTTGAGACATCAAAGGGATCATTTAGTGATTAAGGAGGTCAAAAGCCATTCTTAGTTTCTTTGTATAACTTATGATCATTTTTAGCTAGTCATTAATCTTCATTACAATAGACATATAGTTAGTGGATTGGTGAAATTGCCTAGAACAGTTGCTAAGGGGTTAAGGAAGAACCATATTAAAACCCTAAGTAACCCTCTGAGATCGCATTTGAGAATTAAGTGAAGACAAGGACACTTGCCTCATCAAGGGAATCCTATAGTATTCTAGAACTGTAGTCAAACGTTAGCATAGACATATGCATGATTTTTCTACTTTTCGTACATTTGCACATTGAATAGTCTCGGGTAAGACAATGCTCATTTTTGTTCTCCAATGCTATAACATTCAAAAACTAACTCTAACTTTACTTTCACTTAACTACTACTGCTTTCAACATTTTCTTTCGTTTAGTCTTGCTTTATATGATCACCAATGCTACATCATTATTATCTATTTTTTGGAGTTTTGAATTTTCACTAATCCAATTCTCGTGGGAAAAATACTATATTCACTCTTTGTTACCTGTTGACCGTGTATACTTGCGTGTATGTGTTGCTATAATCTAATCTAAGATCCAACCCAGCCCCGACAGAAATCAATATTTTAGTTGGTAATTAGTAAACAATTTTGGAAAGTAATATGTTGGTGTGCGTTAAGCTATCATATATGGGAAATGAAAATACTTATACACTAGGTGTTGGTGTGCAAAATTGGCTAACCGAATCGGCGTCTTAGTCGTGGTGTGCTAAGCTTTTTCAACACAATGACGCTCGAGTTCTGACTAGCTAGCAGTTTGATCGGCCCGTCAGATTCGTAGCTACCTCTTTTTTTAGTATGGCATTCTTAGGTTAGTTGAAGTAAGCCCTCGCAAAGTGTGCAAGTTAACTGTTTAACCAGGAATATGGTTGTTTGCTTGTTAGCTAAGATGGAGGCAGAAAAAGTTTCACAGTCGATCAAACAAGCTAAACAATTACGCAGATTAAGCTGAACAATGAATTGCTAATGCAAGAAACCAAAACAACACAAAGACGCAACTAAAATAGCTGAAATTGGCAAAGTTGCGGCTAAACAAGAAACTATGCAATTAAGTTGAATGAGGAAATGATGCAGTTAATATCAGTAGCCAAAACGAAGTAGATTACTGCTAAACTAGTACGGCTAAGCTAAAAGCATGAGAGAACAAGATCAGCCATAAAACTACACAATAAAAGTAGTTCTATGCAACCTAAACCTTAAGTAAAACAGTAAGTTCTACTAAGCAAAAGAAGCTACAGCTAACAAATGAGAAGGTTGAGCAGTTGAGCAAACTAACAAGTTATGCTGTTAAAGCTGTAAGAAACAAGGATTAAAAAGCTAAGAAAGAAGTGAAGAAAAGCCAGAACTCGAATTCATAAATTTTTGCAAAAGTACACAAGAAGCTATCTAACAAGACAACCAAAATCTAGGAATGATAGAGAACCGTTTGTAAAGCAAGCTAAATATTGAAAACATGGATAAAAAGATGTAAAAATGAAGATGAATTGCTTGAGTTTTCTAGATGCTTTTTTCTTCATCTAGTTCATCTTCTCTTATTTATACTATTACTGGAATGTTCTTGCTAGCTTGAGGCTGAGAAAAGCCGCTGTCATTATGCCATTTTCCTCTTCCTGCACAACTACTTCGGCCCATTTCTACCTTAGTCGGCTACTCAGTTGAACACGCCCTTTGGTTTTCAGGTTCTGGGTCTGTTTTGTCAAGTACGTGATTACTTGATATTCATGCTTCCTTTGTCGATTTGGCTATCTTCCTTTTTCTGCTCATCGGCTAATTCGTAATTTTTCTCATATTTGGTTTCTTCAGCTATTGAGTATTCAGCAATTTCAACTACTTTTCTTCTAGGAATTTCTCCTACATTAGCATTGTTGGGCTAATCATTGCATCCAGTCTCAACCGTTGATGACGACCAAATTTTGGTGTCAACACATGCCCCCCAAGCCTTCGCCCTGATCAGCTGTGTCCAACAGCTAGATTAGGTGAGGCTTAATGTCACCCCACCTTTTCGTGTGGTTTTGAGACTCTTATGGTCATCAGCTGCCAAGCTTTGATAACTGTTCATTAATTTAGCCGGTTAGTTACCTAAGCAACAATGATAGTCTACCTTGGCACTCGCAACCATCTTATCATTTCACCTTCTGTTGGCGATAAATAGGAAAAAAGACTCCTTTTTACTTTCTATCTTCTATCACTCTATTTTTCMTCCCAAGCTTCTTCTATTTTCTGTAATTTGTACCGCCATCTCTTTCTCAATTCCACAACTTCGATCACCATTCCGACCTTCTATTCTGATCATTGTGGAAATGTCTTCAAGCAGTGATAATTGTGACGAAGCTTTCGACCTGCCTCAGCTCTCTGACCGGCGTGTTCTGGTTTTCCATGACTCTACCAAAGAGTTTTTCAAGCTGAGTCGTTTCGTCCTTCCCCTGCTTCCGATGCTGACATCTCTTTCATCTAACCTAAGGGGTTTGATTTTCCCCTCTCTAGGTTGGACTGGTTTTTGTCCAAGTGGCCAAAACATTTTCGGTGCTGGCCATGCCTTTTGGCTAGTTTCGAACTATAAGCTGAACGATTAACCTCAAGTGTGGAGGGGATTTGGAGACAATTGGGGGGGGGGGYGGGGGGGTTATCATGCAATCTAGCTATCGTCCTCACTTCAACTTATTTTTGACAAAAATTTTTTCACTATCGTTTTGGCATTTTGGTCCACACTCCCAAACCTAAACATTGCTAGTCCTCGAGCAATTATCAAAGAAATATGGTCACATAAAGGTCTTTAATCCTAAGAGTATTGCTGTAAAAGTTAACAAAAGAATTTCTCAAGCCATCACAAAAATTGGCTAAGTGTATTGATACCTTGAAAATAAGTGTGTGGCAATGAACCATAATTGCTTAAATATCAAGTGTACTAGCTTTCTAATAAGCATATAAGACTAATGTGATTTCAAAATGAGTTCAACAAAAGCTCTTCTCACAAAATGTTTTTAACTCCGTCCAATTGGAAATGAGGAGTGATATGAATCAGGTTGGTACTGGGGTTTAAGATATTGCTATAGCATTTTGCTACAACATTGGTAATTATAGCTGTTGTAACTCCTATGTTTTTTCTTTTCTTCTTTTTTTTAATATATATAAGCGTCCAAAGCTTTACTCTATAATGTCATGAAAGACTGTTTGATGCGAAAATCGACATTTTGTGACAAAGGTCCATGATTTCTAGGCCCGAGTCACTGAAATAAGAGCAGCTATGCATACTCATACCCAATATCACTTTTTGATGCAAAATTACACATGGTAACATGCATAACTTTGGTTACTAGGAAATTAAAGGCAATGGAGTAGTTATTTATAATGCACAAATAAGTAAATTAAAAGACACCCCCAGAGCTATTCAAAATTTTATTTCCAACAAATTTCAATCCATTTCAAGACTAAGAAAAGGTTTTGGCAATTTTAGTTTCAAAAGAATTTCCAAACTAGATTGAAATCTCATTTGTGTCTTGCAAGATCAGATAAGCAAGTCTAGTTCAATAATAAACAAGTCATCACCATACAAGGCACTCATAATTCAGGGAATATGAAAATTTAACTAATATCGGAGTATCAAGGTAAAAATCCTTTAATGTTACAACATCGATGTTGTATCATAGACCTAATACCAAAGTGACAAAAGATTGGAGAACATGCTATCCAAAAAAAATGTCATGGATAATGTTGCAGCAATAGTAATGCAATATAATCCCAATGCAACACTGCTTAAAAATATAGGCAGCATGCCCTTTCACAATATATGCATGACATCCATAATGAAGAAATTTAATGCAAAACACAAGGAAAAACATCCATATAGTATCATAATGTCACATAGGGCCAAAACACAAGATTAGCTGCCACATAGGGTCAAAATACTTACTAAATATCCAGAATGATATCTAAAATCTACCAAATTAAACTAAAAGTTCAAAACATAAAACTAAATCCATTCTTCCTAAATTAAAACATCAATGCACGAAAACTCAACTTAAAATTTCCCAAAAGCACAATAAAAAAATTAGAACTATACTCATCTAGTGAATGCCTCTCTTTTCTTTCCCACGGTATTTGATCTTTAGCCCGTGCATTAAAGAAGTTTTTCTTGGTCTTCACTCACTTTGTTGGAGCCTTAGATCTTGCCATTTCTTATTTTTGTTTTTCTCTACCTTGGCATTCTCATATATGATCCTTCGAAAGTTCTCCACTTGATTACGCTTCAACATTCTTGGCTATTTAATTGCTGCAAAAGTAATTACAACAATTGCTTCATCAGAATTGTCCTCAAGCATTTTCTAAAACCATTGAGGGAATGGTAGCTTTTGAAGGACTAGCCAAATTTCTATAGGTAATGCTACAAGAGATACTATAGCATCAATCATAGTATCAATCTCCTGTTTTTGCAAACATTTAGTCCCCTATTTTTGAAATTTTGCAATTACTGGTTCAACTTCATTCTCAGCTTCTAACACTTCATTTTCCATTGAACTTTTCAAACTTTGTTGGGGCTCACTCGACTCCTTACCACTCTTCAAAGTTATACCTTTACAATGCTCCTTCTCATCTCTCGTTGGAACTTCGATATCACTAGAAAGAGACCTATAAGGTCTATTGTTTAAGGCGTTGGAAAGCTGTCCCATCTAATTTTCCAAACTCCTAAGTGAAATAGTGTGACTTTGAATAACTAAATCTTGTCTTTGAGTATCCGTCTCATTCTTGCTAATGAAATCCTTAAGAAGTTTTTCAAGAGAACTATTTTGATCCATAGGCTGTCTTCTTTGTGGTTGATTTTGTTGCTGAAATCTAGGTGGTCCAAAATGTCTAAAATGCTGCCCTTGTAAAGGATTTACTCCTTGGTTATGCCATGAAAAGTTTGGCTGTTGCCCCCAATCAAGGTTCTGGGTGTTGGAGTATGGACTATACTAGTTCCCTACATAAGACATTAACTTTAGCTTGGATGGATAGTTGTCATACGTATGGTCCTTACCACAATAAACACATGACATCCTAGATTGTTGAAGCATTAGCCAATTCGTAATTTGAGAGTCTTTTTTAGGTTAGCCACTTCAGCTGCCAATGCTGTCACATCATCGGATTCATAGTACATCTTTATTATTTGGTGGATTAGAATGTTGCTTTCTTCTCATATGTTGATGTCAAAGCTTGTAGCAAACAATAATAGAATAATCAACAATAGCATCAAAAAATAGGATAGAAATAAAAATTTAAAAAGCAATAGAAATTTAAACACCACTTAAACACAATCAATCTTGTCAATGATGCCAAAAATTTGATAGACAAAATCATATATACAATAAAGCTTCACTCATGTAAGTATACATGGTCTACAAGTAATATAGAGTGAATAAGAGTATCGTCCCACAAGGATTGATGGTTCAAAGTAGTGGTTTAAATTCTCAATCAAATCAAATTATTGATTTAGAAAATGTCACAAAAGTAAATTAAAATAAACCAAAATATCTAATTTCTAATAGATCAATGCAAGCTTTACATGAGATGGTATAAGGGCTTAAAAGTGAGTTAGAGCTAAGAATCCCCAACGTTCTAATGTCCAAGAAGTCAATTCAACAATGCTACAACACCAATACTGCAGCAATAAATGTCAACAACAATGCTACAACATAATACTACAGCAATGCCTAGAACAAAGTTTTAGTAACAATAAAAATACAAATCGAGACATATAATGACCTCACACTTTTACTTTGTTAGTACTTGCTCCTTTCTCACTAAGTTATGGCTACCTGTTGGAGCTGCATGATTTGGGAAATCAAAATAATGTCCAAGTCCTCAAAGATTTTACAAGCCAATAGAACACTCTATCATATCATTAATGGTGTGTCTTAAACTAACCAAAACATGTATCTATTCAAGTACTTCTACTAATTTGATGCCTTTCGGCTATCAAGAGCTTTTACAATCACCATTAATAGCCAAGAAACAATGATTGTACACAACAAATGCACTTGAGTAGAGCATTAATAAAAGCAAACCTTGCTCAAAACATTCAATGGAGTATTTATATATTAGTTCATCAAAACCCTAACTTCTAGAAGTTAGTTCACGCTCTTAGATGTACGAAAATACATAATATTGATGCTTAACATCTCAAAATACACCTCAAAATAATATTAAGAGAAGAAAAAACAAAATCTAAAGAGGTTTAGTAGTAGCTAATCAGTGAAGTTCTCAAGAAAACTTCTTCTTTTTCCTTGAATGATCTAAGCTTCTTCCCTCTTTTTGCCTTCTTTCCCTCTTCTATTGTAACGATTCTCTCCTTGTGGCTTCTTTTATATCAAAATTCTTTTGCTGAAATGCTCTCAGATCCTCTTCTGTATGAAAGTTTCCTTGGAAAGCTTTTGTGAAAAAGTAATAAATCAAAGGACACATGTCGCATTCTAATTCTTCCAAGACACCAACTTGTCCTTTATGCCTTTTTACCTTTTGGCTTTATGCTTTTTATCTTTTTGCTTTAAAGATATTTCTTCTTTATGGTGGGATAATTTTCTCTTCCACTAATTCTAATGTCAAAAGTCTCATTCTCCTTGTTGCAAGTGCTTTTTTACTTCAGCATAATGCTGTAGCAATAACCGATATTTAGGCTCCTTCCAATTCTTCAACAAGTAACCATCTAATTTACATGTAGAATCATTTCCCTACAAAATAAAGCAATTCTCTTCAATAAAATTCACGAATACTACATTTCACAATTTAGCAAGAATAAGATTACTTAATTAAATTTAGACAATGTTTGAGGCAAAATAGCATCAAGTAGTGCTTTAACCTATTAAAGAGGATGAAAATAGGTATATAAATACTAGTAAAATCAATGGATTTTCACCCACATTAGTTCTCGGCCATTAATGCCTTCGTCTGCCCTTCTGGAATCTTTTCCCACACTCTGCTCGACATTGCGACTATCTTGGATTTTTCCATGATCGGTTTCCTGCCCTGGATGCTATTGACTGGAAAAAAGCATTTGTGCTGAATTTCAACTGGCATATCCTTGGGTATGTGAAATTTATTGAGGCTAACACGGCTAATGCCACTGTCTTCGATAGTGAACATAGAGCCTTCCTGGAATGTTGGTTCTACAAATACATCCTCTGCTCAGCTTCCTACAAGTGGCGTCCGATTACCAATATTACTTTACTTTGTTGATGAATGACCAATATCTCCCCCTATTTTCTCTTGTCCTTTTTTTGGTTTATAGAGTCTTGGGTTGACTAGTGGAGGCCTTGGCCAGTGGTGACAATACCAATAATCTGGCTACTCCTTTTTGGGTTCTGCAGTTGTGGTTGTACCATACTTCCCTAAATTTGGGTTTAGCAGAGTATCGATTGAGGTTCCTAAGTTAGCCCAAGAGGTGACAGGCTATCGGTTGCCAGAGATACCAGTTAATTAGTTTACTATGCGGGAGATCTTCAGCTAAATTTACTCCACCAAATTTGCCACTATTGAGTCTTTTCCTTACTTTAGGAGAGACGGGTTTCAGACTGGCTGAAGCTATGCTTTGACAGCTCGAAATATGCTGAGGTTAAAGCCATTTGGGCTAGCCTCCTTACTTTCTAGCTATTATTGAATGGGGTTCAGCCCACTGCCTGCTACAACAAAATTTCTGCTAAAATGTATTATCCGCATTGTTGTGTGAGGTAGTTTTGTTTGATGCAAGACATTCTTGACAATCCTCATCTTAACAGCCCTTTTGATAAGTCTTTCAGACTTTGCCGAAGCTGATCTAAAAATCTGCATTGTTGACTTCCATGCGAAGCTTGAAAAGTTCTTTCTTAAGAACTCTCGTCACTATCATTTGACAACTCCAGAATTTGATACCTCGTGGGACCAGATAGACACTATCTTTTTGTCAGTTGATTTAGCTTAGCATCTTGAAAAGCTGTGTATGCTAGCTACTCCTTTCATCTTTTCCTCCTCTCTAGCCGCTGGATCGGCTGCTGGGACTTCTTCAAGATAGAGAAGAGCTCAGCTAGTATGGCTACTTCCATTGCTTTCCCTCATTGGACTGCACCTCCGCTTGCTGGAGCTTCTTCTAGGAGAAAAAGGAAAATAAAATAGCCAAATTTTGGTCTATTCATTTGGTTAATCGATTGAGTTCATGGTTAGTTGGCTATCAGCTATGTTAGCCTATTTTCCATTCTTACACATTTTCCCTTTCGCAGAGGCGATTGAGATGATCGACGTAGAAGCTCTTCTAGACTTGCCTCAAATTGAAGCTGAGGAAATCAATATGGTTGAGGGTAGCCAGTATTCCAATAGTTGCTCCAAAGGTATTTCTATTTGCCTTCTCTCATTATTTTTGATGTTGACCACCTTTTACTTTGCAGAAAATAGAGAGAAGAAAAACCCGATCGGCTACCTCTTTTGCTGTTCTGCTAGCCAAATCATGTGAGGATAAAGAGCAAGGCAGTTCGGCTGAAAACCAAGAGGCTACCCAAACTGCTCTGGCTACTCCAATTCCTGCTTCCCCTATTCCAACTAAGTTTACTGAGGATATAATATCGTTCTTCAATTTTGCTGGTCCTTCCTTTGGTATTGCCAAATTGGCTAGGGCCCTTGACTTCTTAGAGACAATATTTGGAGCAGACATACCTATGGGTGAGGGAACTTATGAGGAGATTTGAAAATCCTTTAGCTTGGTGGCCTAGTCTTTTGACCCTTCTCTCTCAACTAAATTCATAGCCCAGTGATCTGTAGCTTGTACATCATTTCACTAGATTTCTTTACACTAGTGCTCTGTGACTAGGACATTGAAGAGGTGCCCATGTTTCTGGTAGGCCTCACAGCCTCTAGCATAGGTATAATAATCAACCGTAATGGTCAACCAATAAACTCCATATCGATGTAATGACCATCTTAGTTTTGGCCTGGCTTGATGTGCTCCACGCAGCCTTTCGTGAACTTTACCATTGCCCGAACTAATTCTTCCTTGCTTAAATATTTTAAAAACAGACCCTCGTGGCTCCTTTTGAATAGGTCATTATCAATAACCAAGTAGTTTAGAGTTTTGTGGATGAGTTGTTTATTAACCTTGGTTGAGGATCCTTTAGATAGGTGATTATTTATGCTCTCCAGTCAACCACATCACGGCTGTGAATGCAAAAGATAGGTTGATGGAAATGGGCTGGTATATCTCGTGGTAGTATGTACTTGTATCCTGATACATATTGAGCCAAATCGTCGGTTTCCTGGTTCTCTTTCCTTGGCAAATATTACATCGAAAAATCTTCTTAGGAAAGCTTATTTTTCATAATATAAGCTGACTAAATTAGCATTTATTCCTCTGTATTCGTCTGTTAGTTGCTGAATAACTAATTGGGAATCACCCAAGATTTGAATAGATTAGGCTTTCATTGCCAATAGTAACCATAGATCTAAGATCATATTTGCCTTGGTGTTGGAAAACGCCTTTCTCTAATTTGAACACAAAGCCACATTTGAGATGGTTAGTGATTGTGAAGTTGCTCCTGCCTCCCAACTGGTTTTGGAACAACAAAAGTCACTCTAAGGCTTTATTCCAACATAATTCTAAATTTTCGCCCATGGATCAGCCATCTCAATGCAACAATATCCAGCCAGGAAATTAGATATTGCTTGCCTTTAACCGTTCTTAGGGGTACATATTTTAGTGAGAAAGCCGCTAGTTTGACTGTGCATTTTATCAATCTCCCACGCAGGATGGACCAATTCAAGAAAAAGCATACCAACTCTACCCTACAGATGACATTTACTTCTACTTGGAGCAGGTAGTATTCTAACTTGGTACAAGCATGGATAAGTGAAAGGCATAACTTTTCAATGGGAGAAAACTTAGATTCCACATATTTGAGAGATCAGCTGAGGTAGTAAATGAGTTTCTCAATCCCTTTATCATCGTCTTGGGCCAATAGGCATCCGATCGAGGTACGACGGCAAACACATAAAGTTTTATCAACTTGTCACCTTGAGGTGAGGCTAGTACTAGTTTTTCGTAAAGGTACGTTTGATCTGCTCAAAAGCCTCATGCTATTTTCCCCCATGTGAACGTCTCAACTGGCATAGTTTTAGCAAGAATGAGAATGCTTTAAGTTCCCTAGGAGATTTTGCCAAGAATCGCCTTTGGAAATTTATTTTGCCAATTAGGCTTTGTAACTCCTTATTTCTTGGAGAAGCTTCCAGTACTGCTTTGGCTTTATTGGAATCGACCTCGATTCCTCTCTAGTGCACTAGAAAGCTAAGGAAATGCCTAGTAGATACTCAAAAAGCCAGGTTCATCTTCAAATTACGCAAGCACATCCTTAAAAAGGATTTTTCTGAATCGGCTAAATGTTGGAAGAAGGTAGCTAATTTGATGACTAAGTCATCAATATATACCTCCATGCTTTGGCCAATTAGGGGAGAATCATGTTCATAGCCTTTTAAAATGTAGCTCCTGCATTCTTCAACCCAAATGATATCACTACCAATTCGAAAAAGGTTGATTGCTCCTGGATACCTGAAGGTTGTCTTGTGTACATTATCCTTAGCTATGAATATTTGGTTATAGTCGGAGTTGTCCTCCATGAAGCTAAGGAATTTATTTCATGCAGCTGAGTCAACTAGTATATCTATCATAGGCATAGCATATTAGTCTTTGGGTGTGGCTAAGTTTAGATTTATAAAGTCAATACATACCTACACTTAGTTATTCCTTTTGATAACATACACGATGTTTGACACCAACTTAGTGTATTTAGCCGTCCGGATGAAATCGCATCCAAAATGCTGTTCTATCTCCTCRTTACTTTGAGAAAAGAGCAAGACTAAATCTTCAAGTCGAGTATTTGTGACGCTTGTATCCCTCATTGATAGGTAAATGATATTCAACTACTCTCTAAACCAAGCCAGACATCTCGTGATAATCCCAGGCAAAACAATCTCTATATTGTTTGATTAGCTTGATCAACTACTTTCCTCGTCCTTCTTTCAACAATGCACAGAGCCGAGTTAGTCTGGCTTTCCCATGATCTCCCAGGTTGATATCTATGAGAGGATCTTGGGATATAAACCCTGGTGCCTGCTTAAGGTTCCATTCCGTCTCAAGGACCTTTTGTGTCTCCTTCGACTTCAGCAAATCGGCCATCTCAGTTTGAATCTTGGAAATGATCACGTAAGCTTTTAGCCTATCAAAGCTCTAGATAGTTAATACTTTTAAAAAGGGCCCCTTGTTCGCCTAGACTTTTTCGAGTTGGTCTTTCTGCTCAAGGCTGAATTTGTATCCTAGAGATAATTTGGCAAAGCATGACTCTAAAATTCTAGAGATAGCTTCACTAAAACAGGGTTGGTAGGGACAACTTTCACTTGGTCACCATCCCATAGCATAACCTGGTGTTGCAAGATGGACGATACTCACTGGTTAGGGTGAATCTGATCTCGCCCTACAATATAGGCAAGTTCTGCTGCTACTACAAAGAAGACAATCGTACTGATCTTTGTGATCTCATGAGCAAGACTCCTTCTACTTGGATGGATCCTTCCATAAAGTAATCATTTGAATATCAGTATTCAGAAGTTCTATCGATGTTTTTCCCAATCATTTTAAGGTGGCAAGAGGCATAACATTAAGGACTACTCCTCCATCCAAAAGATGGCTAACCGGACGGCTACCCAAATGAGCTCTAAAGTATAGGGGATTGAATTGGTTCAAAATCTCCTTGGTTGACTTTGGAAAAAACATTCACGGCTCGGTTGGCAGGACCTCGACTACATGTGTGACTCATTTGGCCATAGCCTCCTCAATTGACAGGATATTGCTTGCTAATGAGTTCTGTTGATTGACATTTTTGAGTCGCCGGTAGCAGGCTAACGACATTAACGTCTTGATCAATTTGCTTCTAGACTGTCTTAGATATTCTTCAAATGGAGCCTTTTGCAAATCTCCTTGCCTCTTCCCTTCTGTGTTTTGGTCTGCCATAAAAATAATGTTGGAGACATTTATTCTTAAAAACGAGGACCTCCAGGGTCATGGCTTCATCTTTTAAATGGAATTTAACTATTTTCGCAGCTCGGGTAAAGTTTAATCTACTAAATATGAAGGGTTTGTCATCCAAACAAATGAAAGGGGTGTAGCATTCTTTTCTGGTTGGATAGGCCTTTTGGTGTTTGAATGGACTGTTATGGAATTTCTACAACCTCTGCAATGGCAAGCATTCCTTTCTTCAGGGTTTTAGCATTTTGGTATCCTAGAGACCTTTTCTCGCCACTGCATCTTTCTGGTCATATTGGAAGTAGCCATTACGTTGGTATCAGCAGCTGGGAAGGGATCCTTGTCAACTAGTGATTCTTGGGACTTTTTGTCTTAGAAACGGAAATGACCTTCCTTGATGGACCTTTGAATAATGTTCCCCAAAAAAAACACAATAATTGTTATCATGATTAAAGATGTTATGCCATTTAGAATACCTCTTACCTTTCAATTCCTCAACAGAAGGTATCCTCTAGCCAGCCGAAAGTTTTGATCTGCTTTTTCTTCAGTAACTGACAAGAAAAATCTAGTTAGGTTTTGATATGTCAAAAGAGTACTTAGGCTGATCTCTCGGTTTAGCTTCTTTTTTTCTTCGTACTGGCTTCAACATGGGGTAGGTATATGGTGTCCTTTTCAACAATTCGGCTGCCATAATTTTTGCTGGCTCGCCCTCTTCTAAATCAGCTACATCTTTGATGATTGAAATCATTGTTTGCCCTTTGCTGAACTTGCTACTCTAGACTTTTCCTTATCTTTGATGAATTCTTCTGCCCGAATCGCATGGGAGAGTAGCTTGGATATATCCAAGAATTCTTGCAGGATGAGTTTTTCTTTTAGTTGCGGATTCATATACCCAATTGCATTCCTGGCAGTAAAGTAGGGTCCTTTCATTTGCCTAAACCTCTTTAAGAAATCAATCACATATTTGCTAGCTTTTTGTTTGATGGCCAGTAGATCTGCAATAGACATCGGATTTTAGAACTGTTTATGGAAAAAGTGCTCCGTATCAACCCAGCTGTTAACTGAGTAGGTGTACCATGTGAAAACTGCTTCAGTCAGAGAAAGGAAGAAGAGTTATAGCTTATACAAATCGTTATTGCTGAGCTCACCACATTGAGCCGTGAAATGACTGATATGTTCCATTGTAGTTTTGTCATTATCATTTGAAAAAGTAGAGAATTCAAACATTTTATAACCTCATGGTATGATACTGGCATGATCAATCCATTTTGGATAGGGCTTTCTGTAAATTGAACGATCGTTACTAGCGATATTCAGCCCGAAATATCCCCTCAATACACRGGCTATTATATTAGCGTCGACTAGTGCTAGAATCTATGTCGGGACATTGGCTGGCCGAACTCCTAGATTAGGTGGTGGTTTTCCCTGGTTTGAAATGCCCCATCCTAATGGTATCTATCATGGTATCCTCTATCAAAGAAAGGCATTCATTCCTATACCTGGGTAGTTGATTTCCCCAAATCGGCATTGCTTGCTACATAGCATAGCCTTAGGTTTTGTTAGGGATATGCTGAGCTACATATGCTTGTCTCCCAATGAATGCTAAAAATTGTCCAGTGCAGAAGAAAAATTCGAAACTTAGGGAACGAAATGATTAGTGTTTTCTTGGGAGTTGTAGGGTGTTGGCTGTCCTCTTGGCTGTGCTGCACCATCACATAAGACTGTCCTCCAGGTGGGATGTAACACATTTGCTAAGAGACGTTCCCCCAGGCAATCGTAATCGGGTCCTGTGGGGATTATAGCATAGGTTAAGCCTAGGACTATCTGGCTTCCAAATTTTCCACAAGATGATTTGGCATTGGGATGAAAGTGCAGGTGGGGTAGAACTATATTAGGATACCCAAGACTCTACGTTGTACCAAACCTTGAATTTTGTTTTGCAACATATGCATGAAAACAATAGCAAATTGCTGTAATAGATTTTGAATTAACTTACTTGTGCATTGCTCCATGGTGAACCTAACGATTGACAGAGAAGTGGGGATCAATTGCTCATCGAGAGGACCAACCAATATTGATGGATCTTGACAACTGGGAGTTGTTTCAAGAAGAGATCTTCGTTTTTCCAAATTTTGTCGGATTGCACTTACCAAGATGAACTCAGACATGTCAATTGTAGATGCTTTGTCGGCCCGAGTTGAGCTATTCTGATTTCCATCCATTATTTTATTGTTGGAATGCAGTATTATGCATACTTAATAGGTCTCACTGGGCGTGTCAATCGTGTTGGTGTGAAAAAAATTGCCTAGCCGAATCGACTATCCTGGTCATGGTGTGTTAAGCGTTTTCAACACAATGAAGCCTGAGTTCGATTAGTTAGCCATTTGATCGGCTCGTGGATTTGTAACACTGCAACATTTCTTGGTCTAAAGTAGAAGCCACAATGAATGTCAATCGGACCAGAGTTGCTTTGCTTCCCAGCATTCAGAGATTGGGTGAAATCCATATACCTCTATTCATCTTCGTGTGCTTCATTAGTTGGAAACGAATGTGAGTTATTCAAAAATTAATAGAATTTCATATATCATTAATGTTTCTTCTATTACACTGACTCTACACTTTCCAATTTGAAATTTCTATTCCACCAAAATTTGTTTTTAAACCTATAGATATTTTAGACTTCCCACTAAATTTTGCTTTACAAAGGCAAGAGGGAGTAAACAAATTCATTTTTTTACTATAAAAGAGAACAATGAATTATTTTTCATTAACATGTCTTTTGCAATTCTAAGTCATAGAATGTCGTTAATTTACACGATTCTGAACGTCAATTTGGTAGATTATTATTGTGATGTTGGAGATAAGCAATAAGATGAGAGAGTGATAGATTCATCCGCTGGTCTAGGTGTTGAGCTCAATCTCACTCCAAATTCTCAGATGACGGTAACAATTTCACCAAACAATTTGGGAACAAAGCAGTTTAGATTTTAACCTAAACAATGAACTTTTTCAAGAAGGAGATGAAATAAAATTGTTCTTCCCCTGTAGTGCCTAGAATCTATTCTTTTATTTTCAGATGGCCTTATTGTTTTGTACCTTATTTTTGTGCGCATACTTGTTTATTTATTGCCAACAGTTAATTCATGCCTAAACAAATATAGTGGTGATCATGTGCATACTGTTTCACCTAAATTTTACATACTATTTTACTGAAATTTTCCAAAGAGAAAAGATTAAAATAGAGGAACTATTGTTATCATCTCTATTGGAGTAGATAATGCTAGAGAGATGTTACATGCTAATATAAAGAGATTGATGCATCTAGATGGTTTAAAATCTCAATTTAGTAAAGGAAGAATCTTGAAGGACAATTCAGATTCTGAAGCTAAATCTAGAGTTAGATGGATAGGTTTGGTTGGATATCTTTCTTTAATGGACAACTACTGAAAGAAATAAAAATATAACGTATAAATGACTGAAATTAATGGAGAATTGCAAATCATGGGATATCTTTCTTTAATGGACAACTGCTAAAAGAAATAAAACTATAATGTATTAATGACTGAAATTAATGGAGCATTGCAAATTATGTGCAGTTGAAGGCAATTGTATAAGAAAAGCTTAGCAGAAAACTTTTAGGGAACCAATATGATTTTGGTGATAGGCTTTCCTAGTAAAATTACTGCTTAGTTGGTATTTTGGTTTAGGATTTTCGATTTTCGTTCAATAAGAGAAACAATAGGCCTTCATAGGAAAATTACAAGCCACAATATGGTATGCAAGTAGGATAGAGCAGGTATTGATCATGAAGTTTCAGGGATTTAAATAAATACATAGAGTAGGTTGATTAAATTAAATAACATAGAGCAAGGATTGCTTTGATAATTTGATGAATGAAGTTTCACCTAAATTCTACATACTAGTTTATTGGAAATTAAATTAAAAAAGTAAATAAGAAAGGTAAATATATCTTTGAATTGAAAACGATATTATAAAATGATGATATAGTTTAAATGATTGAGTTCATGTCACACAGAAACTTCTA
Organism: Rhazya stricta; assembly: GCA_001752375.1. NCBI lineage: Eukaryota > Viridiplantae > Streptophyta > Magnoliopsida > Gentianales > Apocynaceae > Rhazya > Rhazya stricta. The sequence continues at coordinate 2,415,453 of MEJB01000027.1, read as the reverse complement.
ATAATACAGGAATCTATTGTTTTAGCTTTTGATTCGTACTCCATCAAGCAATGGCTTTCTAGAACAAAACCGAGCGCAAAGTTACTAATTCTTTTAGGCCTTATTTGGTTATAGGATGTTAACAGGGAAAAGAAGAATGGTTACAAGATCAGAGGTTATTGTTCATGAGTGAAGTCTTCGTGAATCGAAATCCTGATGCATATAGATACAAAGGGTCCAATGGGAGCAACAATTTCCAAGAACATTTGGAATGTTTCGTTTCTAACATATCTTAAGAAATTCCATTACTTGATGAAAGAAGTTATAAAGAAGGAGATCATAAAATGGTTAGATGTTGGAATTAACTACCCAATCTCAGACAACTAATGGGTGAGTTCAGTCCAATGTGTACCAAAGAAAGGAGGAGTAACAGTGGTAAAGAACAAGAAAGATTAATTGTTTCCAACAAGAAATGTGACAGGACAGAGAGTATGCATGGATTATAGAAAGCTTAATAAAGCAACGAGGAATGATCACCTCCCTTTGCCCTAAGAAAATATTTGTATTCCAATACAAAAATTTCTCAATTGAATAACTTACAATCAAACATAGAAAATATTTTTATTTCCAATACTAGATCAAAATTTCTTAATTGAATAACTTAGAATTAAACATCATTCCAAATATGGAGATGTGGATAATACCTAAAAATGTGGATTATATCAAGTGCCGTTTAATATTCGAGGATGAACTTCATGAATATTCCTATGGTGTATACATTCCAGACAAGAGAAACAATCTTTTTGCATATTTCATCAACATGTGGATGATTGCTCTTCGTTGAATGTTTGGAAACACTCTAATAGGTCAGTGTGATGATTACCTCCCATCACACAATTCAAGAATATCGCTAAACTCTCGACGACATCAACGCGCTGTTGGGGGTTATACTCCTAGTGCCCTTTCTCAACCAATAAATTGCAGAGTTTCTTCAATATTTTCTTTTGCACCGAAGCTTTCAATTATCTTGTTTCGTTTCCCTCCAATAGCTCATTCACCCAAGTACAACCCATCAAAGCAGATGAATAGCAAGGCTTCTTTTTCCTCTCTTCCTATTCAACATTGGCTATCATTGTCAAATTATCAAGTTGTACAAGAGCATCGAAGTCTTCAAATGATTCCATTTCATTTAGAAAATACTTGATTGTTACATTGTAAGGGTCAAGATCATTACCAGTCAAGTTCAAAGCAAAATGTTGCTTGAAGTTATTTGGAATAAAGTTATCGTTCTATTAAACAATGAATAAAATAATAGAACAATGTCTAAATTTGCATCATACCAATAATGAGTTTTCAAAATTGCAAAAGATATCCAAATGTTAACAAAGAAAAAAGCACATATTACATTCAGGAGCAATAACCCTCATTAGATGTCATAATACAACAACATATGAACAAAGAAAAAGTTCCTTAGTAGTAAATGGTGGAATTAATTTCTTCTTGGTGAAAGGTTGGTGACATTGACATAAAAATCAGCCTCCATTTATCATCGTACAAATGAGGCTTGATCTTAGCACAGTCAAGTAGTGAGATGTGGAAATTCACCATTCAAAGGGGCATATACATCGGGGATATCATAACCAATTTTTGGGGTAGAGATAGCACGAGCATTCCTCAATTTTTCCAGCATGTAGTTTTTGATTTCCATGTTCTTCTCAAATATAGCATAGGACCTCATTTGCGCTTCTGCTTGTTCTTCTTTTATGGCACTCTTTGTAACACCCCCAGATTAGAAATTATCCTAACCTGGGAATGTTACTAACTTTACTCACTCTTTGGAAAAACTATGGAAAACAAAAATTTGAATATTTTAATAAAAAAGATTTATAAAAATTTTGATAGAGTTTCCTCTGTAATATTAACATTTACCTCATATAAATAATTAGACCATCCCACAACATTTCCAATACTTATATATACATGTAATAAATTCAAAGCCAACAAACATTCATATTTAAGTAACTTCCATCCCGACAATCTTTTATCAGTTCAACACTTATGAATTTGAAATTCAACGGAAACTTGAAAAAATTTTATGCAAAACTAAATAAGTTAATAAAATCATAATCAATACATAAAAAATTATCAAATTAACCGTTTCCTTAATTCATTAAAATTGTTCAAAAATATCACTTTCGGTATCAAGCCTACACAAACGAGCTCCTCGCACCATCTAGCTACTCATCACCTGAAATGCAAAATAAAAGAAATGGAGTGAGCTATAAAGCCCATGAGCAAATCTCATGCATAAATGCGTGTATAATGCACCATATGTCATAAATTATAAAATTTCACTTTCTCAAAAAACTTTCTAAACGTTTTCATTTCATAAACTTTTTCGTAAAAACTTTCCTTTCAAAATGTAAGAACTTTTCAAACTTTTCCATTCCTTTAAAGTAGTGAGCTCACTTGGTGTAATGCTTAGCCATTGAGCTTGCTGTGGGCTATTATTCTTTGAAACCCGATCAAAGCGGCTAACATTACTTTAACTTTTTTTGAACATCACCTCATAAGAGGTGAATAATACATGAATTTTTCACCCTACAAGAGGGTTAGGTGGGGTACATCGGTCCCCCACACTCCATTTTCCATTCACATCTTTCATGGCTTAGGCTTTAGATCCCCTTTTTTGAAATCCTTAACGTTTGGAAAATAATTTACTCATAAAATCCCATTTCTTTTTCCAACTTCATTCCTTAAAACCTTCACATTCTAAATGAACGAATAACTCATGCCAGGAATGATGTAAAACACTATAACTACATGCCCATGACTTGAACTACATAAATCTAAATTTAAACTACCCAACATATTACATATCACATAAAATAATCTAATTATAATCACCAGACATATCACACAAAATAATCCAATTATAATCACAGGATATATCGCACAAAATAAGCCTATTATAACCACAAAATATATCATACAAACAATCCAATTATAACCACAAAATATATCATATGAAATACGATTAATGAGTATGGGGGATTTATTTATCTGTAGTCCTTAGTAGATTTGTCTACTTTTAAGTGGTTAGCGGGGTGCCTTGGTTGCCCACAACGACAATGTGCCACAATATCCTAATATTATCATACAAAGAATATTCATCTCAAACTTATTTAACCAAATACAATCAATTAATATAGGTGTTTAGTATTAATACCTTCATCATCTTTTCGATGGTGACCTTAACCAATAATTTGTCAAGATTAATTTATATGTCAATAAAAATCGAACTACTAATAGTACAATTAATTTCATGACTCCTAATTTGTTCTTAAAATGACAATAATAATCGTAATTATAATATATATTATTTTATTATATAAATCCTAAATTTCACCCTAAGTTATATTCTTACATATTTCTAGAACTATATCCTCCTTTTATTTAATCGTATTAACTTTAATTTCAATTAAACATATTTCATATTTTTCCTTAATTATTATTACATAATACAAAACCTAGGCTATTCAGTTAATTTAAATGAAGAAACTAAGGATTCACCTCAAATTTCGAAACTTAGGTGTGTTATCGAGTTAAAATGTAATGGCATCAATCATGCTCGAGAACGAAATACGCTCCGGGCGTGCAAACATCCTGGTCGCCTAGGCGCTTGGGCGCCTGGCTGCCTAGGTGCCTGTGCAAATTCCAACAATGCGTTTCCAACGTTTTGGTCTTCTGATCAGCTTCCCTAAGAAGTGACTAGAGGGTGAGTGGTGGCATGCACAGATTCGGCCAAGCGGCACCCTGGTCAAGCGGTGGTCGACTGAGCAGCACCTAAATCGCGAGGCGCTTGGTCGACGGTAAGCTGCAGATCTGAATGTGGACACAGATCCGATAGGAAGCAAACCAAATGGTTGATCATGTAGCAAAGCATCCGAGCAGTGAATTTCAGGGACGTGAACAGATCTAGACGGCTAGCACAAATCAAAGCAAGCTTCAGAGCGGCAAGCAGCAGTGGCTTTGACCGATGAAGAGCAACGATCTGGTCTCCGGCAATCGTGGATTTGAGAGAGCAGCTCGGATTTGGTCGCAACTATGGCGGAGTCCAGTCGCAGAAAGATCAAGGATAGGAGAGGCCGCAACGAGCGGCGTCGGTAGGCAGAGGGAGGAGACGTGGTAGTGAGGGTGGCTAGGGTTAGGTTAGGGTTTTGTTTCTCTTCTTCCTTTTGAGGAAGAAGATAAACAGTAAACCTAATTTAAATAGTTTTTGCTTAAAAAACTAACCCTAATTGAAGTTTCTTCGTGGGCCAATCCTTAACCTACTAAACCTAACTAAATTAAAATCTATTAGTTTTCTTCTAGCCTGAAAGCGAATCCTAATTCCGATTTTAGGTTTGAATAAGAAGAGAACAAATTCTAACGAGTCCGACCTAAATTAATTAACTACAAATTCTAATTATATAAAATTTCACCTTTAAATCAATATACTCACACCTTAACGCATAACAAATAGTAAATCAAAGAAATAATTATTTATTTCTAATTAGCACATCGAACGTTTCAGCTTCCAAGTCTTTCGTTGTAAAATACTCAATTAATTGAAAATCATGAATATAATCTAATTTGTGGATTAGAATATAAATTATATAATTATATATAAAGTTCAAAAAGGAAAATGGAAACTAATCTCGGATATTACACTCTTGTTTCTCTTTTTACTTACTATGTCTCGACTACATGTTTTTCTCTTGGTTCACGAAGATATATGTACCGTCTCCATTGACACGTGAACCGGTTCTTGTTGTGAGTCCGATCCACCACTTGCCTCCTCATTGCTATCCTTTATGCCTCCAAAAGGAACAGACTCTCCTATTTCATTGTGTTGTTTCTCAAGACCAATGACTTCCTCATTGTTGAGTGGGGGTTGGGAGCTAGATCTATGAAAACTTCCTTTTGTATGACATTCCAAAAATAGCTGGTGCATTAATTTGTAATTGGGAAGTCTGCATTTTTTTCAGATACTTAACTTTTAGCTTGATACACAAAATATTAGATACAGTAAATATAGTTATATTAGATACAGTAAATATAGTTTTAGAACATATGAAATCGGTCCTAATAGATTTTGAAAGAAAAAAAAGGAGCAATCTATACCCTAATCTWGTGGTCCCATTTCCAATCATCTCCTTTAATTGCGCATATTTCTTGGAAACCAACCAGAACCGATTTGGCTACACAAAACATTTAATAGCAAAATACTTTTCCTTCAATTTTTGAATTTTTGCTTCAGTTGTCCTAGGGATATGTTTTTCCTTATTTTCTCTTTACAAACTTCATAATCAAAATGACCCCTAACCCATTTACAAGAAATGCTTTTATGATGTGTAGAAATTTCAATGAAAACATTCTCTCTTTGAACTCCCCATGTTTCTTGTTTGCTTGGGCTCAAAGGGCTAGATATCATACCAAAAAAGAGTACCAATTATCTAAAGTAATTATCTAAAGTAATTACAACAAACATCCATATCAAAAATCGATATTACAAATAGTATGAATCACTACCAACAAATTATCTCACGCTTCCTTTTTTAGTTGCTTTGTCTTGGATGATTGAGTTCAATCTTCTGGATGATAAACAACCCCAATAACAACTTATGCTTTGTCCTATAAGGAAATGCCAAAAAAAAAAAAAAATCTTTTCTAAGGAAACAAACATATAAATTAGTGTTATAATAAACACAAAATTTGTAAAGCGGAAATGTTTTTATGAACCTGATTATTGGCCTCCAGCTTTATTGAAGATTACGATGTTATATGCGGAAACACATCCATATTAATTATGCAGAATTAAATAAGCTGTATATGATAAAGATAATGTTTTAGGTTTACTTTTAAAGTAAGTTATGGAAATAAACTACGGCAATTGAGAGTATTAAATATGGTCTACCTTAAATGATTAGTGAATGTAATATAATTGTTTAAGTTAACATAACACAACAACTTTTCACAACAAACAACAAATTTTGCATAAGGTTTCATGGATCATGATGAACAAAATTTTAACATAAAAAGTAAACAACTATTACGTATATCATCTGAACACATGCTTCCAAATAAAATCCAACAAATTTTCCAAACTTGTGAAAGATAGACCAAATAACTAAAACAAAAAGCCTCAATTTGGGAGATACTTTTGGGAAAAACTTACATATTTTGCAGATCTTGTAAAATCTCCCAAAGGATTGGAGCTGAGGGAGTTTCCAAGGTTGGTCGAGGATAAAGAGCTTAATTTTCTTTAAAAATTGAGGTTCAAAGAAGTGAGGAATGCACTTAAATATGCAGTAATGGCCTTTAAATCAAAACCCAACAATCTGGAAAGCTGATTCTTCACTTCACAGACCCTTCAATTTTTGCAGATTCTTTGCCTTTTGGTCAAACTGTAAATCAAAACTTGAGTTGAAATATGAAATATTAAGCTTAGATACATTTTTAAAGTATGCAAGCGTTTACAGAAAAAGTAAAATTGATGGTTGAGATTGCTTTGATTGTAAGAATGTCTTCAATTTTCACTGTAGATGTTGCTATTATTCTTGTTTTGTCGAATTTGATAACATGTGGCAATGTTTGCTACATTTTGGATGCGTTGAGTCATTGTGGATGTGAAAACAAATGGTAATTCCAATGTAACCAAACAATGCCACAGAGTATCCATGAAAACAAATGAGTGCTACATCTTATCACTGTGGATTCACTTTACGAGTGAATCCAAATATAGCCTAAAATGGCACATATCCAAAATAAATCTACACTTAGCCATGTCGACTACAACTGCTTTTCCGATTAACAACATCTTCCTCCTTGTCCTCATCCTAATATTCTAAGATATGTACACTATCTAAATGGCTGACACAACCCCATACTCAATATGCATCTATAACGTCTATTTGCTTGTGAGAAAATAAGGGCGCTATAGGTGAAGCAGAAAGGGCATACTGATAGACCGATACAGTAGCTGCAATAGAGATCACACCCATAACTATTCTACATAATTAATAGATTTAATAAATATAAAAAATCAAATTTAATACATGCTATCTCATTTGACATAGCTTGAGGAGTGGTTACGTAATTGCCCTTCGGCAAGTAAGCTGGGTTCTATAACCGAAGATGAATAATAGAAAAGAACCAGCCCATATAGTCCTCAGAGATAGCATATAAGGTCAAGCCGATGTCCCAAACACACAAGATACATGATGGTGTCTACTACTAATCTCCAAATAGAAGGGCCGAAATGGTACCTGATTATGTATTTATGAACACTCATCAGTCAATATGTATCTATTGGGATCGTGTGTGAGTTCAGGATAGTCTGAATGAATCCAAACTATCGGAGTACCTAATTCGACATTTATGGCTTGACCAGATCGAGAAATGCACTGCAACCATGTAGTATCTAATAAGAAACATCTGGATAGGAGATTTCACAAAATATGTCCATATAATCTTAAACAATAAAAAATAAGAACAATATCATTATTTGACCAAAAATAATAAAGATTACGAATAATATTAGAAACTCATACCTCCTTAGATATCATAAAATCAAGTGGCATATGATACTGCATGAGAGCCGCGTGAGTATTTGAGCCTATCAGTCACCTATCTCAATGAGAGTGCTCTCGACTAGTCCATTCGTAGTTCTTAGATGAGTGAAACATGGGGAAGTACTCATAAATACAAGCCTAATTTAATGAATAATTTTTGTAATAAGATAGTGTTATTTAACTGAAATCAATGTATTAATGAATATTATATTACATAACTCTAATAGATTACAACATCTAACCAATTGTCTACAATGTGCACTTGATGTGTACCTGAGTTATTAGTACAAATGAGCCAAGGAAGCAGCACACAAAGCATAATCACGCAACCCTATTCAGGTCTTTAAGAAATGGCCACACATGTGCCGTATACTTATCCTATGACTTATAAACAAAAAAAAAAAATAAATATGCATCAAATACATAAGCAAACCAAGTGCAAGACAGTGACTTCATTGAAATCCCATCCTAGACTGCACGCCCACAGATGGTGACAAATCAAAGCCCTCCAACCTGCCACTCCTTTTGGAGCTCCGAGACGTCTAATTATAGATCTTGGGTGACCGAGCGAAGAATGTTGTTTCTGCCCATGTTGTGCTGAGCCGATTTGCCACCAATAGGAATCCCGAGAATAAAGTTAATGTCATGGAGAGTAATGGTCATCTCTCCAAATGGCTTATGAAAACCATTAGTTTCTGGCTGCCATCTCTCCATAAATGCATATAGTAGAGGCATGTTCACGTGCTCGAACATGGAGCTACTGAGTGTTGTAAGAATTGAGTTCTCCATGAGCTACGAGGTCACAGGATCGTGAACATATTGAAATGCCTAAGAGGGGGTGAATTAGGACTAAATAATTATTTCTATCCTTAATTCAAAGTAGGCTAAGAAATCCAATCCTAAAATATCAACAATAGAAAATGATGAGTAATAATGATTAGCTACGATAATGATCAATTCAAGGTAATGTGATAATAAACAAGTTTCAACAAGCTAGATAATTTAACTAAGCCTTAGCTAAGGAATTCACTACTCAAGATGATTCCATGGATGCAATAATAGTAATATGAAGTGAATAACAAGAAATATATGTAATATGAAGTAAATTGACAGCAAGAGGTGGGACCTAGGATTTATAGTTTCAACAAGTCTACATCCATTACCTAGGTCGCCCCTAGGACTTCAAGCTTTCACTATACTTGCGTAAGTTTATAAAAATTCCACAATATCAGTTGGTATGACATAGCCCAACCAATCTCAATACATAGAGAGGAGCACCCAACCTGGGGTTTTTACCAAACAAACCCCTCAACAATGCTAAAAGATGATAAGCCAAACAATAAATCACCAAGTTGGTAGCTTGAAAATCAATCCCTTATAGGAAAAATGTTACAACTTAAGCTCTAATCAGTCCTTTGAGATATCTTAAATAAGTGAAATGAACCTCAATTTATGAAACTAGTGGAAATCAAGGTTTTTGCTCAATAGATGATGTTATGAAATGAATAACTAAAAATATTTTGCTCAGAAATTATTAGCTTAGTTTATTTTCCTTTTAAGGCTTCTAAAATAGTATATATAGTATAAAAATAAGAGTTTATTGGAAGAACCATCGAACTAGCTATTAGACACATTCTTTTAAAAATCCCGATTGCATGGATACACTATAGCATCCTTAAAACCATCTGTGGTACCGTCTCAAGGTTGGCTAAGGATAGTACACACCATCTATAGCATGCGTCGTAGGCCGTTAAAGTGATAAACATGAGCTCAAAATGGAACACAATACAATGGTATGAAGGGCTAAACTTTTTGAAAACTTGTTTGTAATGTCAAGTAGATTTGTAAAGAGTTTTGAAAATGTTTTAAGAGCTTTTATAACCTTTGAATAATTTCTCAAAGAGATTAGTCACAATAATGAAAGAAGTACCAAACCTTAGCGATCTAGTGACTAATCTGATGTCCTTCAAATCTTCAAAAGTTGTTGAATCTTCAATCAGCATATGACTTGAGGATCTTTAATTCTTCCTTGTGATATGAATCATATGTAAGTCCACTGTTTTGAACTTCTTAAATATAAGATTAACTCACAAACATCATTAGTGACTTTCAATATTTTGTTATTGTCAAAATACGAGTCGATTGTAATTAGGAACTCAACCCTAACAATCTCCCATTTTTTATGATGAGAAAACATTAAGTTAGCAAAAGAGTATGAAGATGAAATATAAATCAAATTAAGGTAAAGAAACGTGTAAGGGATTAGGAAATAACGAATGAAAAGCTCCCCCTTAGTATAACTCTCCCTTACTAAAAGAATCTAGTCTCTTTTGCGATTGCAATCTATTGCACATGAAAGCACAATGCCATCAAATAAACATTATATGAAATATTATGTACAAATGGCAATATGGAAAAATAAGCTAGTATATAGCAATAGATTCTTCTCTCTCTTCTTGTAATAATCAAATAAGGCTCGAGAAAGGGCACTGAACCCATGGCAACTTGATAACTAATACTCAATAACCTTCATTAAAAACACAAGAAAAGTATTAAGCAATGGCAATAATCTTAATATTCCAAAAATAAGGAAGCTAATAAATTAAGACATAACATAATATCATAGATTTATAATCCATAATCCAAACTCAATCAAAGAATATATATAAATCCATAAACAAGCATAGCCATCATGTTCATTACAATAGAAATCCATAAAAGCAATCCAGTGAAAGTAGAAAACAAAGAAAAGCATCCTAATCTGCCCATCATCATCCTCGTCATCATTCTCATCATCATCTCATGGAGGATAGCTTGAGAAGGCTTGTTTTATGAATGCATGGAGTTGTGCTTGCAACATTGAGAGTTGTGTACTAAAGCCATCCAACCTACTATTAATTGAACGCACGAATGATCTCATCTCAATATGGTATTGAAAGATAGGTTGAGGGATGGACCCATGTGCCTAAATACACATTGATCATTCTTATATTTGCTTCATATCTCTTGGCCTTAAGTAGCATTATCTTGTGGAAAAAGTTCTTCTTCAGCATCCATCTCATCATCTTCATCTAGGTCTTCACTCGAATCCGGTTCTCCAACAAAATTTGGAAGAACTCCCATTCAAAGCCTCTAAAATCTTTAAGAATAATGTTTTTGCCATGGGCAATTTCTAGGTTTACCTACGATTGTAGTGTAGATGTTTTTGCCACCTCATTGATGAAAATAGGATCTCTTTCCTCTTCATTGGCTTGACCTCTATCTTGGTCTCTTCCTCTTCCTCTACTCTAAGATGTTCTTGCACCTCTTGAGGGAGTTTTTGTCATTGCCATTGAGAGTTTGATAATGAGGGGATTGAGGAGAAGGAGTGTGAATGTTGAAGATTGATGAAAATTTGAAGTATGAGGGGAAGGGTTTTGAGTTTGAAAGAGTTTTATAAGAGTTAGATAGGAGAAAAGTGACTTTGGGATGGATAGAATAGGTTTCTAAAGTTGAATCCGTCGCTGAAATCCTACCCCATGAACACTGCGCCCATACCTTCCATTCGTGTAGCATCCGTGTTGCTACTGCCTGATCATGAATGATACCTACTGACGGTACTTAGCGTCTACAAGTCCCCTGTGTTGCGTTCATGTGACATTTTTTCTTAGAAGAATGAGATCTTTTCTACCACTATCAATATGCAAACCACATTTACTCATAATGCCTCACATAATGGCAATTAGCTTGATCATATAAGGAATATTACATAGAGATAAACAATTAAGCAATCAGGACTTAATCTTGAAATCGAGTAATTCCCAACAAACGTCTAAGGTAGCAAATCTCTCATAAGTTTGAGAATTGATACGAGTCGAATTTCCTCACCTAAGTAAGTAAATATGTGGATATATTTCAAGTAATCTAGATACCCTTTAACTTTTAAAAGTTCAACTTTTGTCATTTATTAAAATAGATCTAAGTACCTTGAAATAAATAAATAATACAAATTATTATAAATCACTCGTAAATCCCTTGCAAATTTGCAAGGGATCTGCAAGGGTTTCTTCAATTCCGCGTAAATAAATAAATCCCTTGCTAATCTCTCGTTGATTTGTAAGGAATTTGCGACAAATGAATTATTAATTTAATAAAAATATAAAAGTTCATTGCCTATCGCTAACGAAACCCTAAATCATATACCTTTAACATTAAATTAATTAAAATTAAAATCTCCTCACAAATTAATATACTCTTTGCAAATTCCTTGCAAATTTGCAAGGGATTTCCAAGGTAGGAATTATTAAACTAATAAAGTTAAAATGTCTTCGTCAATCCCTCACAAAATCCTAAACCCTTTAACCTATACCTTAAACCCCATACAAAAAGAAAATTTAAATAAGTCCTTCACTAATCTCTCTCAAATTTGCTAGGGATCTACGAGGCCTGAAATAATATGTCTTTTTATTTTTATCTTTAATTTTATTTTTTTAACAAGTTCCTTGCTAATCCCTCCTTAATTTGCAAGAGATCTACGAAGGGCTCAAATAATGTCTTTTTTATTTTTATTTTAGTTTTACTTTTCTTAAACAAGTCCCTTGCTAATCCCTCACAAATTTGTGAAGAATCTACAAAGGCTCAGATAATATATGTATTTTTTATTTTCAATTTCAATTTTACTTTTTTTTTTTAAACAAGTCCCTTGCTAATCCCTTGCAAATTAGCCATGGATCTATAAGGGCTAAAATAATATATGTCATTTTTAATTTTTTATTTTTAATTTTACTTTTTTCTAAACACATCCACTAGCTAATACAAGGGATCTGTGAGAGTTAAACTAACATATCTCCTTTTTTTTTAAAGGTTTTTTTAATCTTTCCTTGGCTAATCTCTGGCAAATTTCCTTCTCAGCGACTTCCTTAGCTCAAATAATATATGTCTTTTTTATTTTAATTTTACTTGTAAGTTTTTTAAACAAGTCCCTCGCTAATCCCTCGCCAACTTGCAAGGGATCTACAAGAGATCAAATAATATATTTGGTTTTATTGTTAATTTTAGTTTCATTTTTTTAAAACAAGTTCCTCGCTAATCCTTCGCTTATCTTCTTTAATGCTAACATGGACCAAAATGCTATAGCATGAACAAATCTTCTTTAATGCTAGACTTGAACCTTCTTATCGCCCTTAACCTAACATGGACCAAGGTTAACTTGAAAAAATCTTCTTTAATTCCCTTGTTTGATCTCTGACTGCCATTTGTTGTGTAGATATTTAGGTAGTGCTTCTATCCATCATTCTTGTTGCAGCATTTCTCATACCGAATTTTTCCTTTTCTCTTCTTAAATCTAGCAAAAATCTTTCTTATTTCACATGCCCCTGAGCTTTGTTTTCTAATGCGCAGCTGCTGTAGCATTGTTGGCATTCCTACAAATACCTTTCAAGACCAAGCATTTTGGTAATAAATAAGCACTTTAAGGACTATTTTAAGGTTCAAGCATACTAACTCTTATTTAACTAAGGCTAAGGGAAAATACCACTATGTATAACTAAAATACTGAAATAATGGACACAAATTGGTAAAACTAGGGGTTAAAATTGCACATATTTTAGATGTATCACTCCCCCAAACTTAAATCATTGTTAGTCCTCGAGCAACGCTATAGCAAATAGAAAGATAGTACTTACAAGTTTCTTACTCGGATTATGCTTTATTAAAACCATACTGTGGCAATTATATTAATAGGAAGGGTTAAGCAATAGGAGTGTCTAAAAGGTGCCATTGCATAAAAATGTGAAGTAAATAGAACAATGACTTAACTATTTTTTGAATCATTGGCTTTATTGCTTAGCATCAGAACCTCAATAGAATTTTTAAAAAAATGCAAAAAATTCATGACTATGACTGATAAAAAGAACTTTTGCAATTCCTAACAGAAGTAAGGGGATTTTTGATATAGCATTTTGCTTATAACACTTAGGCTTTTTGTTAGATATTCTTTTGTGTTAGTAGTAATTTTTAACGCAAGGGTAGACATGGGTGGCATGAGTGCTCCTGTTACTTAGCGCATGTCATAGCTTACGAATTGCTATAGCATACTCATACTCTATTCCTCTTTTGATGCAAAAGCAAACATGGGCTTCATGAATGTCCCCAGTTTACTTAGGTACTTAGAATTGAGGAATAATCAATTTATTTAGCCTTTTTGTGACATGCTTTCTCCCAAAATTAATTTTAAACTTTATTCTCTTTTATCAATCAAAGTCATTCATCAAAATACCCATTAAGAACTTACAAGTTTGATCCAAATCCTCAAACCCTCATTTAGTCAATCGAAAGTCAAGTACAACATTTACTTTTATTCTGAAATAGAGATGCTAGTAAGAAGAATCACTCTTGACTTATTCCTGACAAAGTCCCAACAATTACCTAGTCAATTTATTGAGATAGCATAACAAGTTATTAGAAAATACTAAGCAAAACTCTATCAGTTTTAGTCCAAGAGTGAGCAAAATGACATGACAAAACTTAACACAGGAACATGGATAAAAATATCAAAGCCTTAACAAGTTGCATAAGAAAACAAATAAAAACCTAAATTACTAAGATTAAAAGTCATGAGAAAGAAAGATGTTACCCAGGGGCGCACTCCCTATAGCACTTATTTTATAGTTATCAGCCTAACTGTGCTGCACAATCCTTCATCTTCAAATCATTAAGATGGATGCTTGCCTCTCCTGCTTTTCTCTCCAACTGTGTATCATCTTCAACCCATGCACTAGAGAAGTTTTTCTTGGTCTCTACTTGCTTGATGGGTCCTTGGCTCATGCCATTTTTTGTTTTATTTTTTTCCATCTGGGCAGCTTCATATGCAATCCTTCTAAACTTCTCCACTTGGTTTAGATGCATCTGGCTTTGATGTCCAATTCCTACGTAAGTAATTTCAGCAACTACCTCATCAGATTGTCTTCACCTTTTGTTGTGAACTTTGTTACATCGTTGATGGCAACATTGCTACAACACACTTGTAATTTAAATTGTTTATCTTGAAGCTCTTCAGGGGATGGTAGAGGTAGTCTTTCCTCTTTCTGCTCCTAGTTGGTCTATTGTGACAGTGCTGCAGCATTACTTCTAGCTACTACCTCTGGACCATTTTGTATAAATGTGTCACTAGACATTGTTTCTTGAGGTTGAGAGTTTAATAATGCAACAATTTGCTTAACTTGTGTCTCTAGATTCCTTAATGAGACTGCTTGATTCTAAACGTTGGCATTATTCCATGCCATGGTGTCTGGTTCTTCACACACATATGATCTTTGTTTTTTCCTTTGTTGAAAAAAAAATATGGATTTGTAGGTTCGTTTTGCTGCAACATGAATGAATGCCCCCTCATCTTGGTTGATCAAATGGAAAGTTTGAGTGTTGCCTCCAATCAAGGTTACATGTGTTAGAGTAGAGATTATTCTAGTTCCTCATATAACATATTGATTCATGGTTTAATGGATAGTTCTTATACTTTATGATCCTCATCATAATAAACAAACCATATCCTAAATTGCTATAACATTGATTTCTCATGGGCATATTCATAGTTTTGAGAATGTTGGTCAGTGAAGTCACTTCAACTATCAATAATATCATAGCATCGACTTCATAGGGCATCTCCATTATTTTGTGGATTAGAGAGTTGCTTTGTGCCCATACTTTTATGTCAAGCTTGTAGCAAAAAAGAGTAGAAGAATCAATAAAGTTTAATGAAAATAATTACAAAAATAATTTCACTGTTGCCAATCTCGGCAACGGTAGCAAAAATTTGTCGGGTTGGATCTTAGATTAGATTATAGAAACACGTACAAGCAAGTATACGTGGTCAACAAGTAATAAAAAGTGAGTAGAGGACTTTTGCCACAAGGATTGAAATAATGAAAAGTCAGTATGAAAACTCCATAAAAAAGATAACAATGATGTAGCATTGGTGATCATTATAAAGTAAATATTGAAAGCAGTAGAAGTTAAATTAGAAAGTAAGTTAAGTTTGAGTTAGTTCTAGAATGCTGTAGCACTAGAGAACATAATCGAGCAATATCTTAGCCGAGACTATCCTATGTGCAAATGTAGGAAGAGTAGAAAAATCATACATATGTCTATGTTGACATTTGACTACAGTTCCAAAATGCTATGTGATTCCCCTGATGAGGCAAGTGTCTTTGTCTTAACCTGGTTTTGAAATACTATCTTAGAGGGTTGCTTAAGGTTTAAAGATGGTTCTTCCTTAACCCTCTAGCAACTATTTTGGGCAGATTTTAGCAATTCACTATCCATATATCTATGACAATAACTAATTGTAAAATGACGTGAACAAAGATTGAGTAAAAGGCATTAAGAGGTAATTCCTCTCCTCTATGGTATGGTGGGATTAATTTGTGATTACCAGTTATATGTGTATGAAAATGTGTTGATGAGGATGTGAGCTAGTTTTATTAATAGGATGAGAATAATATTATCAAAGGCCTCTCAGACTAAAATGGTTTATGAGAATTCTATGTTTTTAAAAGTGGCTAAGCGAACTTTATAGACTGCATCATTCCTCTGATATCTTGAACAAGAAGAGAAAGGGCTTGCATTAGCGCTATCCTAAGGGGAGGAAATCTAAGGCATGGAAGTATCTCCAGCCTTGCCAAGTACAATGATATGAACAAATTCTTCAGTTAGATGCATCCCTGAAAGATTGCTAACTTCTAGCTTTTTCGTGAGGAGAAAACTCATAAACATTAGGAATAAACTGCCATTGTTTTACTTCTTGGTACTTTATGTTTGAGTTTGAAACTATGGTGGACTGTTATTCTTACTATTCTCTTGGTAATTTTTTGATCTGAGAGTGTATCTAGTTTGACTTCAACTCTTGGTTTCACTTCCTTGATAATGTTTTCTTATTAGCTCTTAAGCTTTGCATCTTACTGTTTTATTTCTTTTTACTCTCTCTTATATAGGGGCTGGGGCAAGGCAGGGGAAAGTTGCTTGGTAGAGGTTGCAAGTGCATGCTTTTGTGTAATCAGTAGAAACTATTAATTATGGTTATAGCTACAGTTGAGCAATGAGTATTAATATATTAAATTAATGGTCCAAAAAGAAGACCTAGTCAACATTATGGTGCAAAGAAATATGAAAGTGTACATCAAAATGATGATCTTCCACCAATCCTCCCTAAGAACAAGAAGCTACATATTGTACCTCTGAAGAACATTATGTAGGCCTCTGAAACTGATAAGAAACCTGTCAAAATGAGTATAGAAACCTCTTGAGCAAAAAATATGACTACTTGTCCCTAACATAGTTTGTGTTTCCTGTGTATGCTTGTAGGTAATTTGTTTTACTTCTTATGCCTGATTTGTGCTTTTGACATGTTTTAATAATACATCCTAAGTGCTATTGTTGATCATGAATTGGTTTTCAAAACATTTTATTAATGCAATCTTGAAATGTGAAATGGAACTATAATAGGGAAGTTTGTTAGTAGTGAAGAGAAGATAGGAGTCCTTCACTTCCAATTACCATGAGTAACTACTACATAGCTATATTCAAATGCCAATGGCACATCAAGGGCCATATATTGATTCCAGTTTCTCAAAGTCATGTCTCTCAGAACATTATCAAAGCTATACTGTATTTTTGTTACAAATTGTTGGCACTGCCAATTAGTTCATTCCTGGTCTGAAATTATAGGTCCGCAAAGTGTCTATTGACTTTAGAGTTACATGGAAAAGGGATTTATATACAAACCGTCCTTTCTATCTTTTTATTCTATAAAATTTTAAAATTAACCTTTTCTGGAATTACTTAAACCTTGTGTGTAACTGCCTTTTCTTTCTAGGATTTGGAATCCGTCTGTTCTTTTTCGTGTCATTTTGTCACTTTTCTGGGACTTTCTTCTCCTTTTGAGGTAATTTTGTCCTAATTAAACTGAATTTTGGACTCTCTATGTATATGGTGATTATGAGGTTTCAAAATATGCTGTAGTGCCACATAAGCAAATTCTGAGCAGTTGATGTTTAATCTTTGTTTATTTTATTTTTTCTGCTAGGACCTCATGATGGAACTATCCACTGCTTCATCAAAAGAGATAAATGTAATCTAACATATCACCTCTTTTTGTGTCATGGTCCCGGTAAGCCATAGGCTAGCTTAAACTTATCATTAGAGTCTCTATCCTAAGAGGATGCTCTTGGAAATTGATAAATTATTGAATCATTTGAAATTTAATGATTAATATTCTTCGAGTGTTGTTCGATGTGTGCTTAAATATATCAACTCACAAGAACATATTCTTTCAAATGTATCTTTCTTAATCCTGTAATTCCAATTTGAAATTATCAATGAATTTCAAGACCTATAAAATTGTTCCAACGTATGTATTTTGTTATAACTTGTTGGGTAAATGGTCTACTGCATATGCACTTATATATATATATATATATATATATATATATATATTGATCCTTCTAGCATTTGACAATAAATAGGGGTTTTTAGGGGATGAACTGGTTTGTAATACCAATTCCTTCCAAAAKGTTTTTGAATTGTTTGAAAAYGGGATTGTTCATAAAAAGATTTTTTAATTGAAAAAATATTTTGAAAAATAGGTTTTTTTAATAAAAGGGGCTGATGCCTTAGTAGATTTCTCTACTATGATATCAGTTTTCACCTTGAAGGTATGTTGTAAGGTACCCCAGGATTGAGACTAGATTTGTTGACTTTGTTGACTCGGAGCAGGGACAATCTCCTTGCCTTTTTCAGATGAAGTTTGCTGGAATTTTGAGAGAAGTTCCTGGAACTCTTTGGAATTTGCAATTTTCATTATGTTTTGAAAGAAGAATCTGTATTACAGTAAAATCTTGCTTTTGTTTTTCTTTTAAATCTTTAATTTCTTGTTTTATAATTTTAATCTCTTGTTGGAGACTAGAAATTGAAACAGACGATTCTTTTTTAGATTTTCCAAAATATTTGTTAAGTCATAAGTGTGTGTAGAAGTGGATGGTAAAATAGAGGGTTTTTGAAAAGGTTTTTCATCAGACATTGAATTCAGAATTTTTTTCTAAATATTTTTTTTGTAAAGCGGGATCAGAAATATATTTGACATTTTCTAAAAGTATTTGTTGTTCTTTAGTAAGAACATTTAAAGAGTATTTAGAAGAATCAGAAGTCTCAGGGGACGATGAAGTGTGATTTCATCTATCTGCAAGGCTTCTTCAGAGGATTTAGAAGAATCAGAATCTAAATTAGATTCAATAAGAATATTTGCAATTTTCTTATAAACTTCAGGATCCAAATGTAGTTCATTCCTGATTTCCTCACGCGAGAATTTCTGCAGAATGCCATCCCATAAATTGAGAGATAAATCTCCTGGTGAGGGAGTGACCCAAAATACCCAACAAAAAGCCTCCAAAATGCCGGTAGCAGCCAAAAAATCTTGGTATGATATTTGCCAAGAAGAAGAACACAAACCTACAAATTCCGGTCAGTAATCAGGATCAATTCCAAGCATTCCATCCCAGGCACTGATGGAAACTTTCGCAAATTCCAAAGAGTTCCAGGAACTTCTCTCAAAATTTCAGCAAACTTTGTCTGACAAAGTAAGGAGATTGTCCCTGCTCAGAGTCAACAAAGTCAACAAATCTAGTTTCAATCCAGGGGTACCTTACAACGTACCTCCAAGCCGAAAACTGATACCGTAGTAGAGAAATCTACTAAGGCATCAACCCCTTTTATTAAAAAATCTATTTTTCAAAATATTGTTTCAATTGAAAAATCTTTTTATGAACAATCCCCTTTTCAAACAATTCAAAATTTTTTTGGAAGGAATTGGTATTACAAACCAGTTCATCCCCTAAAAACCCTTATATATTATTAAACAATTTTAGAAATATGTGGACCGGTAGAGATTAAACACCTTTTTCTTGAAAAAACCCACCAATATCCAGCATATTCCACTTTTAAGATTTTAAATATTTTATCTATGGAAGCATGGGTATAATGCTAAGGCAAACTTCATCAGGAATTTGTGTTTCCAGATATCTGCAAAAGCGAGCCTTTCTATCGGGAACCATTCACCTATTGGGACTATCAATAGGCATGGTACAATGCCTTCTATATTCAGAACCCTAAATGCCAGCATACATGGTTGATCTATTTCGATACCCATGCATGTCAAGCCTCTTCCTTTTCATTCTGGTTTATCCAGTGGTAGGAAATCTTCTGGACAACCGAAGAATGGCTGAACATATAGAAACGGCTTTCAATACCTTCAAAACCCACTATAAACGAACTCCAAAAGAATCCCATTTCGAGATGCGACCCCTGTTTCATACAAAACTCTATTTATCATGGGTTCTTTCCTAGTACTTACAGTATAATGCTCCAGTAAAAATACCTATTATCCAGAAAAAATTTCAGATCAAATGGTGCATGGCCTTTAAAATTCTACCATCATTCCAGGTGTAATTTATCATCGAATTCTGCTAACATAGGCAGGTTTCGCAACAAATTATGGCTCCAGCTATCACACCGGACCAGAAGCAATTCCTTACAGAGAAATCTCAACTCGCGAAAAAACTTACAGCAGCTAAATCACCAGAGGAGATGCAGCAATTACTGCTGTAGTATGTTCCCTCCTCCTCCAAATCCCTGGAGGTGTCATCCGAAGACTCGACAACATCATCAGCATTAGACGAAGCTGATCTACTTCAGTAGTAGATATCTCCAGAAAATTCCATACAGAAATACCGTAGAGTACTGTAGTCCTCTATGTCAGAAATTATTGTAAATATTATTCAAAATCACTGTAGCAATTTTTACTGCACACTGTAGCTTATTGTAGCAGTTTACTGTACACCGTAGTGCTCACTTAAATTCACTATAGAAATCCCCCTCTTGATTCCTATATAAGGAAGCCTTCTCCCACTTAGTTCGAGGAGGAAAAATACCATTAGAAATACCATTCCTCGAAGGAGGAAAAATCCCCAAATCCGATTCTGATAGGAGCTCTCTGGAGAAGATCAAAAACGAAATTGTATCCAGATTTATAAGTAAGGTTTCTTACTATATTTTCTGTTATATATATATATATATACTCCAATTATTATCATTTATCATGCATATGGAAGCATTGCCTCCGGCCTCTACATGCATATTAAATTCTTGTTTGTTTATCTGTTTAAATTTCTTATTTGTTTAATTACAAATTTATGCTTGGCCGGATCTACCGCCTATAAATTCCATATTAAGGTATATTGGCCTCAAGTTCCGTAAGGAACCTCTGTTGCGGGTTTATCCGTTGTCCCTTTTTGTCGGATCATTGATCTTTCAACTGCAAGGACGTAATCCTGCATACCTTCTGGATTTTTGTTATTATTTAAATTCCATTATATTTGTCTGATTGTTTGTTTGCTTATTTTATAAACTTTGATTTATTACAAATTCAAGAATACCCCTTCTATCACTTGATTCTTTCCCTATCTTCTTCAATTATCTTCTAGATCTATTGCCATCTTCTCGATCCTTCGCTGTAAATCGATGATCGGTCATTCTAGAAAAACTGTTTCTTTAGCAGATCTTCTCAGGTATTCCACATCGGATACACCTATGACTTCTAGAGATTCTTTTCATAAGGCTGATTATTCTAGTGAAATTCCTAAATTGATTTACTCTAAATCTACTTCTGGTAATAAACCTAATAGTCCATCATTTTCTGCGATTACAGAAAATGCTTAAAATGAATTAAATGTAATTTCAAAAGATTTTCAATTAGATAAAAATATGTTACATAAAAATTTTATTCTGATAAAAATTCTGCAAAAAGAATAGAGTTCTTTGAAAAATTCCTTTCAATTCAAGAAAAATATTATGATTTTATAATTTCAAATAAATTACATATCTTATTTTTTGGATGGTTTGAATTATATTATATTATTCCTAATAAAATTAAATATCATTTTTCATCTATTCAGCCAATTATGACTCCGTCAAAGAAAATTCTTGAGTAGCAGTCACTTTCTGGCTCCTACAAAATTCAAGCAAATCATCCACCTCTCTGTGGAATTAAAATAGATCATTTAGGAAAATCTGTTGATGCTATTCCTTTAAAAACCCCATTTGATGATATTTTACAAAATGCTAAAAATACTATTACTCAAAATAATTTTACAAACACTCATTTAAATACAATATGGAAACAACTGGATAGGATTGAAAAATCCATCCCGATGATTTCTGAAAAATCTATTATTTCTGATTCCACTTCTTAGAAAGAAGAAAAGAAATCTCCTAAAAATCCTATTTTCAAACCATTCTCTATTTCTGATTCTAGTGTAAAATCCATTAGAGAAAATAAACTAGAATTTTCTAGAGCCATACAGGATCAATTAAGTCGCATAGACTTATCCTCTACCTCTAGTAAAAACATTCCTGATTCCGTATTTGAATCCAATAAGATTAATGTCTTAGAAGAAAATTCATCTTCTTCAGACACTGATTGAACATTGGAACAATTCCAGCCAAAATCCCCATCCATTCCCAGGATCAATCCGATGACATGGCAGTCATTAATAGTTCCTGTTCCAAATTCCCCTACAGCTCTAGATATTACTGTCGCTAAACCCATTTCTTAATATAGATTCAATGCCTCATCTGTCTATGATTGGAACATAGACAATCTATTTGACTATCAGATCATCAYCTTTTTACAACAGATGACGATGGCAGCAAATGCCTATAAAACCCAGATAGGAACTGAAGATAGGGCTATAGCAGAGCTCCTCATCGCAGGTTTCTCTGGTCAACTGAAAGATTGGTGGAACTACTACATCACCAGTCAACAGCGTCAAGATATTCTAAATGCCGTTAAATCTGATAAAGCTGGTAACTTCATCATCGATGCCAATAGATAACCCATCTCAGATGCAGTTTCCACATTGATTCTTTCTATTTCCCTCCATTTTATTGGAGATCCATCCCACCTTAAGGATAAAAATGTTGAATTATTATCAAACCTTAGATGCAAAAAACTTAGTGAATTCCAGTATTATAAGAATACTTTCTTAATTAAGCTCATGCTTAGAGAAGATAGTAATCAACCCTTTTGGAAAGAAAAATTCCTTGCAGGTTTACCTCATCTCTTAGGAGAGAAAGTTAGAAATAAACTCCGTGAGGAAACCTCTAGTAAAATCATTCCATATCATCAGTTCACCTTTGGTGAATTGATCAGTCAAATTAACAAAGAAGGCCTAAAACTGTGCCAAGATATTAGGCTTTAGCAAACCCTCAAGAGAGAACTGAAACAGTCTAAGAAGGAGTTAGGTGACTTCTGCAGATAGTTTGAAAATCTCCTTGAAAAATCCTCTCACTGCAATGGCAGTTGTAGTAAACCATCTTCATCTAAATCCCATAGAAAATCCTGCCATCAAAAACATTAAAAAAATTCAAAACCTGTAGAAGAATTTTATAAAAAAACCTTTTAGGAAATATTCTAAAAATATCTTCTTCTTATGATAAAAGACATAAACAAAGTAAAAAACCTGATTAAAAGATGTAATGTGTTATAAATGCCATAAGAAAGGTCATTATCAAAGATATTGTAAATTTTCTAAAAAATTAAATGAACTTCATTTAGATCCCGAGATTTATGAAAAGATTGCAAATACTCCAGTTGATTCTGATATGGATTCTTCTTCTCAAAATTCATCTTCTGAAGAAGCTCTACAGATTGATGAAATTCACACTTCATCATCTTCCGAGACTTCTGATTCTTCTTAATATTCTTTGAATGTTCTTACTGAAGAACAACAAACACTTTTAGAAAATGTCAAATATATTTTTGATCCCGCTTTACAAAAACAATATTTAGAAAAAAATTCTGAATTCAATGTCTGATGAAAAACCTTTTCAAAAACCCTCTATTTTACCATCCACTTGTACAAATACTTATGATTTAACAAATATTTTGAAAAAATCTAAAAAAGAATCTTCTGCTTCAATTCCTAGTCTCCAACAAGAGATGAAAATTATAAAACAAGAAATTAAAGATTTAAAAGAAAAACAAAAGCAAGATTCTGCTATAATATAGATTCTTCTTTCAAAACATAATGAAAATTCCTCTTCTGATTGTGAGAAAGATGAGCCTTTAGAGCTTCCAAGACAGATAGAAAATATTAATCAAATACCTCCTGATTGTTTGTTTGTTCTTAAGGAAATCACATCTCAGAAATATCTTATTAAGATTATTTTGAAATTCTCTCTTGATTATGTTATAGATACCATTGCATTATTTGATACTGGTGTAGATTTGAACTGTATCAAAAATGGTCTAGTGCCTAGTAAATTTCAAAAATCTACAAATAGTAGATTATCAACTGCAAATAATTCCAAGCTCCAAGTTAAATACAAAACTGAAGCTTCTATAGTTCATTCAAATGTTTCTATAAAAACTCCCTTTGTGGTAGTTAATGATATCTGCCATCCAGTGATCTTAGGAACTCCCTTCCTTACGTTGATTACTCCTTATACTGTAAATTCTGAGTCAATTTCATTTAAAACTAAAAATACCAGATTAGTTTTTCCGTTCATTTAATGATTGTTCAAATTTCTATATATTTTATATTGATGATGTTCTTATATATTCTAAATCAACTGATAAACATTTTAAACATCTAAAAACCTTTTTCTATGTTGTCAAGAAAAATGGTTTAGTTGTCTCTAAATCTAAAATGTCTATTTTTTAGACAAAAGTCCGATTCTTAGGACATTATATTTGTAAAGGTACAATAACACCAATTGAAATATCYTTGTTATTTGTCTCTAAATTTCGAGATAAGATTACTGATAAAAATCAGCGACAATGATTTTTAGGAAGTTTGAATTATGTGGTAGATTTTATACCCAATATAATTCGAATTGTTAAACCCCGGGCCATTATACAGTTGCTAGTATATATATAGTATCATAGTATATATATTATATATATATGACTGTGTGTGCGGTGTGTGTGTGTGTGTAATAACAGCATAATTCTCTATGAAAATTCCTCTTCTGATTCTGAGAAAGATGAGCCATTAGAGCTTCCAGGTCAGATAGAAAATATAAATCAAATTCCTCCAGATTTTCTATTTGATCAAATTCCTCCAGATTTTCTATTTGTTCTTAGAGAGATCACTTCCTAGAAGTATCTCATTAAGATCACTCTTAGATTTTCTAATGATTATATTATTAGAAACTGTTGCATTATTTGATATTGGTGCAGATTTGAACTGCATCAAGGATGTTTTAGTGCCCAGTAAATTTCGAGAATCTATTAATGCCTTTTAGCCTTAAAAATGCCCTTTCTGAATTCCAAAGAATTATGAATAATAATATTTGGAGCCGTAGGGGTATTTGGAATAGGAATAATCGATGATTGCCAAGTCATCGAATTGATCCTAGGAATTGACTCAAATTTAGATTGGAATTGTTCCAGAGCCTGATCAGTATCTGAGAAAGAGGAATTCTCTTCTAAGACATTGATCTTGTTAGACTCGGAAATAGAATCTGAAATATTCTTACTAGAAGCAGAGGATAAGTCTAATTGACTTAATTTATCCTGGATTGCTCTAGAGAATTCTAAATTATTTTCTCTAATGGTTTTAATACTAGAGTCAGAAACAGAGAAGGGTGTAAAAATAGGATTTTTAATTTTCTTTTCTTCTTTCGAAGAATCAGAAACGATTGATTTTTCAAAAATCATCGGAATGGATTTTCAATCCTTTCCAGTTGTTTTCCTATGGTATTTAAATGTGTATTTGTAAAATTATTTTGAACAATAGTATTTTTAAAATTTTGTAAAATATCTTCAGAAGGTGTTTTCAAAGGAATGGCATCCACTGCCTTTCCTAAATGGTCTAATTTTATACCTAGGAGAGGTGGATGATTCGCTTGAATTTTGTGAGAGCCCGATAAGGACTGCCACTCAAGAATTTTCTTCGGCGGAGTCGTAATTGGCTGAATGAATGAAAAATGATATTTAATTTTATTACGAATAATATAATATAATTCAAACCAATCAAAAAATAGAATATGTAATTTATTTGAAATTATAAATTCATAATATTGTTCCTGAATTTGTTTTCTTTCAGAAATATAAGTTAATGGAACCAGCTATCCCAAAAGCTTAAGCTGTTAGGATACGGCACTCCATCTATTATAAGCCTCAAGATCCCAAGTCCTTCTCCCGGGTCCACTGGGCGCAGTGGACCAAGTACGTCTAGATTACTTACTCCCCTCTTACCTGGCTGGACTTACGTCTTACTGCCCTGCAACCACGGGACTTACTGCGCCTTTCCATCGCCAGTGGGGTTTAGAACCCGTGACCACGGATTTGGCATTTGTAAGGATTCGAACTTAGGTTGGCTCTGATACCATAAGTCAATAGAACCAGCTATCCCAAAATTTTAAGCTGTCAGGATACGGTACTCCATCTATTATAAGCCTCAGGATCCCAAGTCCTTCTCCCAAGTCTYCTGGGCGCACTAGACTAAGTACGTCTGGATTGCCTTTAGAACCGGCCAAGCATAAATATATAACAGATAATAAAAAATTTAAAAGAAAAATAAAAGCAAGATTCTGCAGTAATACAGATTTTGCTGGAGACTAGACACAGAAATAGAAGATTCTTTTTTAGATTTTTTCAAAATATGTGTTAAATCATAAGTATTTATAGAAGTAGACGGTAAAACTTTATAAAAATAGAAGAACAGGATATTTAATTGTCTAAACCTTTTGAA
Source organism: Rhazya stricta (assembly GCA_001752375.1). Lineage (NCBI taxonomy): Eukaryota > Viridiplantae > Streptophyta > Magnoliopsida > Gentianales > Apocynaceae > Rhazya > Rhazya stricta. Next base: position 2,389,076 of record MEJB01000027.1, on the reverse strand, counting down.
TCTCTTCATCTTCTATTTTCTAAATCCCTAGAAAAACATAGATCTAGGAATTACAAGTACATTCACATAGGTCTTGTCCAGATCAGTATCAAACCTCTCACAAAAGAGGGTCTAAATACCTCGATCTTAGCTGTTCTTAGGGACACCAGATTTTTAAATTTTGATGATAGTTTATTAAGTTCAATCGAGTCTAGTCTGTGTACTGGTCCAATTACTTTTGATTGCCATCCCAATTTTACAGTTTCTTTAGATGATCCAAAGATTTTGAAGTCTTAGTTCTTCAGATTAAAACCCATAAGTATCAAATGCTAGAAGGATCTATTCCGATAGCTTTGATGTTCAAGGTACATTACAAAGCTATGTTATCTACCTTTGCAACCAAAGCCAGATGTCAGAGCAAGAAAAGTGCCTGCCTGACCAAATGGGAGAGCTCCCATTATATAGAATCAGGATAGGGTAAATGAACAGTAAAAATCGAGAGCACTACAGTGTACAGTGATGTGCTATAGTGAGCTACGGTGTACTACTGTTTTACATAGTATTTCGGGTGTAGAGTGGAACAGTACTCTACGATATTTATACTTGGAATTTTTTAGAGAAGACAGCTACTGAAGTAAGTCTGCTTCTCCAAGTCTATTGCAGGTGATGTTGTCGAGTCTTCGGAGGACACCGCTTGGGATTTCGAAGAAGAGGGGACATACTACAACAATAACTGCTGCATCTCTTCTGGGGATTTTGCTGCTGTGAGTCTGGCCGCGAACTGAGATTTATCTATCAGGAATTTCTTCTGATCCGGGTGATAGCCGGAGCCATGATCTTCTGTGTATTCTGCTAGTGTTGACAGAATTCTATAATTGACTCTTCCTAAAATGAATAGACTCTCTGTGGCTAATAATTCCAAGCTTCAAGTTAAGTAAAAATATCTAAAAAAGAATCTTCTGTTTCTATGTCTAGTCTCCAACAAGAGATTAAGATTACAGAGTAATAGCCAGAGCCAAGGATCGGGAATTTGTAGGCGGTAGAATCTGTCAAGCATAAATTTATAACAGATAATAGAATAGTGACCTTTTTTATGACATTTAAAACATTTTACATTTTCTAAATTAGGAGAAGTCCTAATCTATTTATGTTTTTGTCATTAAAATTTTTAGAATATTTTTTAGATGGTTTTTTATAAAAATATCAAACGATTTTTTATATTTTTTATGTTTTTTATTATAGGAATGTTTCTATACAACTAAGTCCCAGATTTGGTACTTAGGATTACGACCTTGCAGTCGAGGGATCAGAGATCCGACGAAAAGGACAACGGCTAAGAGCTGCAACAAAGGTTCCACTTTTAAGGAACTTGAGGCTGATATACCGTGATCGGGAATTTATCCTCGGCTTACCCTATGGCGGTCTTATGGAAAAAGCAATTACTAGAAAAGGTTAGATCTATCCAGATCTACCAAGATTTGAATAGTGTCGAGAAATCTTCAGAGGTCCTATGCAGAACGGGGATTTGGATACTAAGAGAAGACTCTTAGTTTTGTATGCCTAAATTTCTAATGCCTACCTGACCAAATGAGAGAGCTCCCATTATATAGAATCAAGATAGGGTAAATGAACAGTAAAATTTGAGAGCGCTATAGTGTACAGTGATATATTACAATGTACTACTGTTTTACATAGTATTTCGGGTGTAGAGTGAAACAGTACTCTACGGTATTTATTTTCTCTAATGGTTTTAACACTAGAGTCAGAAATAGAGAAGGGTTTAAAAACAGGACAATTTGTCTGACTATTAGATCATCAGCGTCTTATAGTAGATAATGATGACGGCAAATGCTTATAAAACCCAGATAGGAACTGAGGATAGAGCTATAGCAAAGCTCCTTATCACGGGTTTCTCTGTTTAGCTGAAAGGTTGATGGGATTACTACCTCACCAGTCATCAAAATTTAAAAAACTAGTGTCCCTAAGAACAGCCAAGATCGAGGTATTTAGATCCTTTCTTGTGAGAGGTTTGATACCGAACTGGATAAGACCTATATAAAGGTACTTGTAATTCCAAGATCTGTGTTTTTCTAGGGATTTAGAAAATAGAAAATGAAGAGATTCAAAAGGTTTAGACAAATCTAAATGAAGTTCATTTAATTTTTTAGAAAATTTTGATACTATCTGCCAGAAACTAGATTTCATATCAAATTTAGAGAATATACAAGCAGAATTTAGATGAGATAATAAATCTTTCTGATTTGGAATAGGATATCTAATCCATTTTAGAGCAGAATTTAAAAGGTTTATAATTTATAACTAGCCTAGGAGTACCACGCTCTATTTCTGCAGTTTTATTGACATAAAATATAGTGCAACTCAATGGGGATCTAGATTTTTTAACGAGTTGCTTAGACTCAAGATCTAGAATTTCTTTCCTACAATGGTGTTCTAGTTCAGAATTCATCTGACTGGTAGGAATATTTCTTTCATCAAATTCTAGAGTATAAGGAAGATCAACAATGTGTTGTTTCCTATTCCATAAAGCATTTGGAAGATCAGAACAAAGTTCTGATTCAAAAGATGGTCTTAATTTAGAAATCCTAGACTGAATACTTGGTGATTGGAGCGTTTCATCAAGCTAGAGATGAAACAAAGAATTTTTACATTCCTTTAATTCAAAGGATTTACAATGAGATAAAGCACTAATCTGATTTGTTTGAACAGAATATGCTTTAAGATGATTTAAATTTTTAGTCTGCGATTTTTTCAAAAATGGAAAAACTATTTTAATTTGCTTCGTTTTAAATGAAATGGACTCGAAATTTACCTGATATGGTATGATCAGTATAAGGAACGGAGTTCCTAGGATCACCGGATGACAAATGTCATTGACTACCACAAAAGGAGTCTTTATACAGACATTTGAATGGATGATGGATGCTTCAGTTTTGTACTTAACTTGAAGCTTGGAATTGTTAGCCGCAGAGAGTCTACTATTTGTAGATTCTCGAAATTTACTGGGCACTAAACTATCCTTGATGCAGTTCAAATCTATACCAATATCGAATAATGCAACAGTGTCTATAATATAATCATCAGAAAATCTAAGAGTAATCTTAATGAGATACTTCTGGGAAGTGATCTCTCTAAGAACAAATAGAAAATCTGGAGGAATTTGATTTATATTTTCTATCCGACCTGGAAGCTCTAATGGCTCATCTTTCTCAGAATTAGAAGAGAAATTTTCATTATTATGTTTTGAAAGCAGAATCTGTATTACTGCAGAATCTTGCTTTTGTTTTTCTTTTAAGTCTTTTATTTCTTGTTTTATAATCTTAATCTCTTGCTGGAGACTAGACACAGAAACAAAAGATTCTTTTTTAGATTTTTTCAAAATATGTTTTAAATCATAAGTATTTTAGAAGTAGACGATAAAAGAGATAGTTTTTAAAATGATTTTTCCTCAGACATAGAATTTAGAATTTTTTCCAAATATTGCTTTTGTAAAGCTAGATCAGAAATGTATTTAACATTTTCTAAAAGTGTCTGTTGTTCTTTTGTAAGAACATTCGGAGAGTATTTAGAAGATGTAGAAGTCTTGGAAGATGATGAGATGTGAATCTCATCAATTTATTAGGAATAATATAATATAATTCAAACCAATCAAAAAATAAGATATGTAATTTATTTGAAATTACAAAATCATAATATTTTTCTTGAATTTGTTTTCTTTCAGAAAGGAATTTTTCAATGAACCAAATTCTTTTTGCAGAATTTTTATCAGAATAAAAATCATTATGTAACATATTTTTATCTAATTGAAAATCTTTTGAAATTACATTTAATTCATTTTGGGCATTTTTTGTAATCGCAGAAAATGATGGACTAGTAGGTTCACTACCAGAAGGGGATTTAGAGTAAATCGGTTTAGGAATTTCACTAGAATAATTAGCCTTATGAAAAGAATTTCTAGAAGTCATAGGTATATCCGATATGGAATACCTGGGAAGATCTGCTAAAGAAGCAATTTTTCTAGAATGATCGATGATCGAAGAAATCTAGGAAACTCGTCCTAGATTTATGGTCTGAGTTTCAGATCTATGATCTGAGAACCTTTTACTGGAAATTTTTCTGTGGAAACTCAGTTTTACAGAATCATTTGCAAACTGGTTTATATGCCTAATCTTAGTATTTTGAGGGGATTGAACAGAATTTGAAAGASGAGTAGCTCCTTCTAAGATCCATTCATCTGAAAGTTGAATATTCTTCCACTGGATGAATTTAGGAATTACTAAGTTAGATCTTGAAAGATCTGTCTGGAGCAGAAGGGTTTCACCTTTCTGGCTCTGGCATCTGGCCTTTGTGGCAAAGGCAGATTGCATAGCTTTGTAATGTACCCGATACATCAAAGCTATAGGAATTGATCCTTCTAGCATTTGATAGTTATGGGTTTTTATCTGAAGGACTAACGACTTCAAAATATTGGGATCATCTAAAGATGCAGTAAAATTTGAATAGCAATCAAAAGTAATTGGACCAGTGCAAAAACTATACTCGATTGAACTTAACAAGGAATCATCAAAATTTAAAAATCTAGTGTCCCTAAGAATAGCTAGAATAGAGGTACTCAGACCCTCTTTTGTGAGAGGTTTGATACCGATCTGGACAAGTCCTATGTGAAGGTACTTGTAATTCCTAGATCTGTACTTTTCTAGGGATTTAGACGAAAGAAGATGAAGGGATTCAAAAGGTTTAGACAACTGAAAGTCTTGTTCCTCAGTTTTTATAATATAATCTGATTTAAATAAATTGAAAGCAGATTTATAAACATGATCTTTAGAAATTTTCGGAATAGTCCAATTATCAATTGACTTTTCAAAATCTTCAATAATTAATTCTTCAAAATTTATCATCATCTTGGGATCTTCAGTTGTAGATCTGGACACAGATTGATGAAGTAGATCTCTTGAAGAGATTCTCCATCTCAAGGTATTTCTAAATAGATCTTGATCAGATCTGGCTACCAACTTGCTGCTGCACCAGCAGGTCTCGTGCCTTCCTTGGCTTACCTTATGGTGGTCTTATGCAAAATACACTCACCAGAACTAACTAGATCTACTCGGATTAACCAAGATCTGAATAGTTTCATCAAGAAACCCATACGCCTTCGTCTGACTTTGATACCAATTTACAATCAAGGATCGGTAGATCGCGATAGATTCACAGAAAATGATTAAAAAAGATAAAGAAGGAATCAAGTGATAAGAAGAGTACTCTGAAATTTCTAAGAATCAAAGTTTATAAAATCAAACAGACAATCAATCAATAAATATTCCGAAATTTAAACTACAAACTGAATTTATAAAACAAGATCCAAGAGTAGGTACATAGGATTACGTCCTTGCAATTGAAGGATCAAAGGATCCGACAAAAGGAACAACTGGTAAACCAGCAATAGAGGTTCACAAGGAACTTGAGGCCAACATACCTTACTCTGGAAGAGGGGAGTAGGTAATCCCGACATATTAGGTCCAATGCGCCTTGCGGAAGCGGGGTGGGACTTCAAGGATAGCTTGTTCCATTGACTTATGGTATCAGAGCCAACCTAAGTTCGAATCCCACAAAAATACCAAAAATTCCCAATATGGAGGTCACAGGTTCAAAACCCCACTAGCATTGGTAAGTGCAGTAAGGCCCGTGTAGAGGCAGTAAGACGTAAGTCCAGCCGGGTAAGAGGGGAATAGGTAATCCATACGTACTTGGTCCAGTGCGCCTTGCAGACCTAGGGTTGGGACTTGGGGGATCCTGAGGCTTATAAGTAATGGAGTGCCGTAGCCTAACAGCTTAAGCTTTTAGGATAGCTGGTTCTATTAGGGATTGAACAGAATTTGAAAGAGGAGTAGCTCTTCTAAGATCCAATAGCGAAGGATCGGGAAGATGGCAATAGATCCACAAGATAATTGAAGAAGATAGGGAAAGAATCAAGTGATAGAAGGGGTATTCTTGAATTTATAATAAATCAAAGTTTATAAAATAAGCAAACAAACAATCAGACATATATAATGGAACTTAAACAACTAAGTCCCACAGTTGGTACTTAGCATTACGTCCTTACAATTGAAGGATCCAAACATCCGACAAGAGGGACAACTGGGTAAACCAGCAACAGAGGTTCACAAAGGAACCTGAGGCCAATATACCTTACTCTGGAATTTGTAGGTTGTAGAACTGGCCATGCATAAATTTGTAATTAAACAAATAAGGAATTTAAACAGATAAACAAACAAAGAATTTAAATATGCATGTAGAGCCAGGAGGCGATGCCTTCTATATGCATGAATAAATGATAAAAATTGGAATATATATACATATATATATATATATATGATATAAGAAAATATAAGTAAGAAACCTTACTCATAAAATCTGGATACAATTCGTTTTTTGATCTTCAGAGAGATTCTATCAGAATGGGATTGGGATTGGGATTGGGATTTTTCCTCTATTGTAAATTTTCCTAGAAAAACCTCAGATTAAAAATTTAAATCTTATTAAAGCATATATATATATATATATATTACTTGATATATTGATTTTCCAGTAGAGGGAACAATCTAGGGGTATGGGGAAACAATTCTAAGCAAATCTCTTCATTTTTCGGGAGGGGGAACAATCTAGTATATGATAAAATGAAAATATATTGTTTACTTGATTACTTGTTTACCCCTACTTATTATAGTTGATTGCATCTATAAGTCATACAGCGGATCAAAGTTGTTTTGGTCTTGGCTAAGCTGTGGTGATAGTTTTATTAACATCAGATATTTTTCATTCCATTAGAATGATAACATTTGTTGTGATTTTATTATTATCTTCTAATTAAAATTTTGGATGTTAAATGCTTATATTATTAATCGTTTATAGTTTTTTTTTTATTTTTACTTATTTCAGTTGTATAAGGATATATATAGGTGTTATTCAAAAATAATATCAAACTTATAAAAAAAAAATCTTTTAAAAATAATGCCAGATTTGCCACAATATGCAATCAGTGGGAATTTGTATGACCATAAAGGGAGAATTGTCAACATATTATGAATCGAGGCTAATATTGTATAAACACATTTGGGAAGCTGTGGTAAAAGATTTTTTTACCAACAGAAACCAAATTGTTGTAATTGGCTTTTTCCTATGGAAAACTGTGGCATCTTTTCCTAGGGGCCACAACGCCCACATCTCCAAAATCGTGGTAAAACCATGGCAAAAGACTATTTATCACGAGTTGGAATCTATTTGTAACACTTATGGTCGCATTGGCAAAAGTCATTTTTTCGTAATGCGCCACTCAATCTCTCTCTGCTCTTCAGTGGCATTTTGATTTTAGAGATGATAAATTGCATGTTGTCCAAGTAGGTTTGACTTTATTACTTGGATAAAAGACCTCAAAATGAAATTTACTATACTATTTTCCATATGATTGAAGCATCATCACGCTTTTTATTTGTTCATACAGATCTACTTGTCTACAATATTATGAAATTGTTATCAAAATTGTTTCTATTAAGTTCTTGCGGTTGTTGTTTTTGGGGAAGGAAGGGTAAGGGATAAATGACCTGCTGCAGGCTACTAGTTAGATCTCTATTTCATTTTTAAATTTCCCCTTGTCTCCATCAGTTTTGTGTGGGTTGTAGGGCAAACCTACCCTTTCATAATTATCATTTGGTCTCAAGAACAAGCTACTTAGAGTAAGGGCATTATGATGCATTTCTTTAAGATTCTCTAATGGATAAAATGTTTTTGTTAGGTTCAAAACTTTTTCCAATGACTAAAATGCATCCACGTTATCTAAATTGATCTTTTGTGAAAACCTGAATAATTTTGTATTAGTTTCACTTTAGTTGTTGTGTGGTGAAGTATTCTATTACCATGACTCGGTCAAAGTATTGTTATGTTAGATGAATAGTCTGTTCAAAGATGCTTTTGTTGGTTTGCATAACCTTAGGCCAAAATAATGCGGAGGTTTAAAGTTCATTTCTGCACTTGCAAATCCTTGCATATGAATATTGTAATGAGTTTATAAGTACAAGATTGTGAACATTCTCAGACCCTATGGTTTTAGCTTGAATGATCGTTTGGATAAACAAGATTGCACTTCGAAGTTGGAGAATAAATTGCTACGTGAATGTGGAATGACTACTTAAAGGGGTGTAGATGATTTTATGAATTAATTTTATTTTAGGCATAACTTTACACTATGAACATTATCTCCCTTGCTATTGACGCTTTATTATTCTACTTGAACTTATAAAGAACAATTTATTGGGAAGTATACTCTTTCATTGACAATTAATTTTGTAACCGTGTAAGTATACACTTGTTTGAAGTAATAGAGAAATCAGTGCATGATCATCAACTTTAAAATGTATAAATTATTTGCATAATAAAAATGAACAAAGTATTTTTAATAATGAAATTTATTGCATAAAATACTATAAAATGACTTTCTAAAACATCCAAAGTAAGCAAGTTTTTCTATTTTTTGTTTTCAAAAATAATTTTTCAAGATGACAAAAAGAAATGCATTTTTAGAAAACTCACAAAATACCCAAAACGGAAAACTCAAAATGAATTCAAAATTTAGAACACCAAAGAGAACGCACCCTAGTGACAATGTTCATTAGTTCTCATTATTATCGCTTAGCCTTGAAACTGTAGGGGAATGAGAGATGCAAAAGGGAAAAGGGAGACGAATTTTTATATTTGAAACATAATGGTCAAAGTTGAGGAAATGAGGATTATGTCAGGATGTGTTTGATCATGTTGGAGGTTAAGGTAAAAAAAGTCTTTAAGTAAATGGTTAAACAAAAATTGGATCACAAATAACTAGGTTGATCACCTGGCATGGCTTCATCTTTTCCTCTTGTATGCTCCGCCTTCGATGATTTTGGCTGCCATGACATTTGAATGTTGATCATCATTTGAGTCGGATAAGTCGCTAATGACAGAGATCATAGTCCCCTCCTTGTGAATTTAGAAGCTCTGAGCTTTTCCTTTTCTTTACTAAGCTTCTCGACATGTAGATAGGTAGAAGAAGTCCTGAAGAAACAGTCGTTTCTTAAATTGTGGATGCATTTAACTCATCGTTGCTTAATTCTTCATATTGAGTTGTGAAACCATCGATATGCTCCATGGTATTTTATAGTCATCTCTTGAAAAGTTAGTGGGTTTAGGAGTTTTGTATCAAAAAGGTATGATGGCCGATCCACTTTGGATAGGGTCTCCTTAAGTAGCTCGATCAATTCCAATGACGTTTATGACAACCTGACTTCCGAGCATATTGGCTATAAAATTGGCATCACCTTGTTGCTGAGGCTGTGGGGGAAAATGCATCGATTGAACTCCCTGTATTGGAGGTGGCTACCTAAAAGATTTAAAAACACGATCAACCAGTAGTATTCAGCCCTGAGCATTAGGTGACTAGTTTTCCCAATTAAGCCCCATGCGGCTGGCGTGACCAAGCCTTGATATGGTAGATTTTGATAACGATACTCCTACTCTCAGTATACATTTGAGAGTATGGTCTCTCTCGTGAAAAAGAATGTTTTGCAACTTGCGTTGGGTAGGGGTTTTGAGTATTTTGATAGTTAATGGCCTCACTGGCTCCTTATTCTCAAGGTTGTGGAGGATTTGTCCTTACGATCGAGACCAACCCTTGGGGGAATTGGAAAACTAGTATAGCTAAGATTCCACCACTTTTGGATTCTTCGTGAATGGCAATATTAGCTGCACAAGCAGTATTATCAGGTCTGCAGGGAATAATGGTCCAGAATATCTCCAGTGCTCCAAAGCTTGGATCTCTTCTTGTAACATCCGCCTAAACATAGTAGTAAATTGTTGGATAAGATTTTGCATTATTTCACCTATACATTGCTCCATGGTGAGCTTGAGAGAGAAGTGGAATTGGCTGCAATTCAGTAGCAATTATGGTGTACTAGGATATGTTTGCTTGAATTCCCTATCTTACATGGAGTTTCTCTATTCTATAGCTTGTCAAATTGTATTTACAGAGCTAGGCTCAAGTATACCTCCAAGCTGATAATTTTGAGTCCAAGGAGGACTATTTTGGTTTTCGGTCATGTTTGTCGACGAAAGCATAACCGCATCCACACTTATCAGGTCGTATCAGGCATGTCAATTGTGTTGGTGTGCAGAAATGCCCTAGCCGATAAAGGCTAGTCGTTTGAGAGCTTGCTATTGTGTGGCACGTCAGATATAAGTATGTTAGTCTACTGGGTCAGCTATCGACTAATTTGGTTAGGGGCTGATCTGGTCTCAATACAATTAGGATTGTGTTTTGACTAGTTAGTAATCTATGGGGCTTGCCAAATCCGTAACTTCTCTTTTATTAAAGAGTGGGTTCTTGAGTTAACTAAAGAAAGCACTCAACAAAGTGTATATGCTGCTGGTAAGACCAATTGTACATGCTAGTGAAAAATATGCAAGACCTAGAAATGGCTAATAATTGAATATGTATGCTAGTGAATAGCTAAATAAACTAAGCATATATTGGATTTATAAAATAAATGTTGAATTGAAAAGACGAATATATTATAACACTAGATTTCTAACTCAAATGAGATCTAAAAAACCAGAGATCTACAAGAGTAACAGTAAGTTACCTAGGAAGCTAAATGAATTTCATAAAGCTAAATGAAAAGCTAAGAAAGCTATCTAAAGTTGGCTAAAATGCGAATATGATGCATAACATTGAAAGCTTCATAAATTGAAAAAGACTTGATTTGTGTGGTTTAATGTTTATTTATATGGGGGCTATTCCTTCTTATTTCCTTCCTTTTATACCTAGCCAAAACAAATCTGATTGCTTGTGGGCAAAGTAACCTAAAGCCACTTGACAACTCCAATGTTGCCTTCCCCTCTATCAACCGACGTCCTAAATTTATGTAAATTTGGTCGATAGTGGCTTGATATTTTGGCTCGATAGCAGACTTCTAATCTTTGATCGATTGGCTAAAACGACAAACATGCTCCAAATTGGTAGGAAAAAATGTAAGTATTGCGTTCGAACTTTTTCCAATCGAAAATCTCTTGGTTCCTACTGATCATTGCTCAGCCAATAATGTTATTTGAGATTTTGCTTGCCTTGCTTGGCTTTCTTCTAATTCGGACATGTAGATCCATTGATTTTTTGTGTCAACACATCTAAAATATGAAGCGTACACATAAGTTAAATGATATATTTGATATAGTTCAAAATGTATCAGTTAATAACCGATGTTAGATTGAAATTATTACTAGCCTCAAATCTTAAGAAAATTTAGAGATTACCATACAAGAGAAACTACTAGATTAAGTCTAAAGCCTTGCTTGATAAGGATAGTAATGTTAAATGAATCTTAAGAAAATTGGACAAATGACATATTTATGAAGAAATGGTCTGAAAAGAACACAGAGGATATGGCTTCGGTCATCGAGAGCGATGCCCTTAAGTATAATTGTTTCGCAACTAGCCATTTATTCATCTTTTCTCTACTATGAAATGTAGCCATGTTGATATACAGTGACATGTGGCTTTTCACTTAACACTTACACAATTTGGGATTGGACCCATAAGGGCTTGACGAAATTTCATGGAGGTAAATTATTTATGAAGGTCACCAATGACCTGTTGTCAGAAGGAACGTCCAAATGTTGTAAAGGTGAGTTGGACCATTTTGATTGATTCTCATGGAAGTGAGATTCCTTATCCAAATAAAGAAGTTAAGTGAATGCACAAGACTTCTTCGACCAAGTTGAATTAGCTTTTAAATAAAAGACTTCTTCCTTTCCATGAACACCCTTATCGCTTTCCACCCTATCATTATTAATATCCGTATACTGATCACATCGATGAACATCACTTGTCTTATTAGCGAATTGTTTTTTGCCCTATGATTAGTAACTTTTTTATTATTACTCTCAATTATTTAGGTACAGTTTAATAATGTAATTCAATATTTAAAATCGAATTAATTAGATGCTTATTATATTAAGATCTTATGCCCTGTTATAAATTTCAATACATTGTTTTTAATAAAATCAAAGTCTGAATTAAAGTATAAAAAGTAGTGAATTTTTTAAAACTAAAACTAAAATTTTCTTATACACTTCTAAACCTAGATGTTGAATTGATTAGATTGTTTGATAATCAATTTAGAGAAAACTTTGAATAATGTTATTTTTACACTTTTATCCTTTTTTATTCCCTTAAATTTATTATCAGAGTCAATTTATGTTGAAGAACAATCAAGAAGAAATATAGGGTAGAAAACAAAAGAGGGGATCATTTCTCCAACAATAAAATGTTGATAAACTCCCGCATCTGAGCATATATTATGTGATAAGTGTTAAGGTAATATATTATCACTTCAAATTTATAAAAGGATATACAACAATTAAGACATTTCCATGTTATGTTATCAAACCGTTTTAATATAATAAATTCTTATGGTATGTTCTCCTAAACTTATTCTTTTCTTTAACAGTTGAAAACAAATGCTTTTAAAAAAAGTAATTTAAAAATAAATAAAATTATTTTTATTTTCCTAACAGCATCAATAACTAAAAGCTAGTCTAAAAAGGCATCTCCTTGTTGCTTTTCTAAAGGTGCTTCTTTTCGACTTCTAAAGTTAAAAAACTCTTTTGAAAAGCAATCGGGAACAACTAAAAATAACTTTTTGCTTAAAAAATGCTACAAGCAGCTGTTCATAAGTAGAAGTAAACATGGCCTTAATTGGTTCAATTTTAAGTATTAAAGTGCATTGTAAAAAAGTGACTTAAGTGATAAGGTCTTGACTTATTACTTGTCAAACGTTCAAATGTAGGGTTTCAATAAACTTTTATCAACGGGACAAAATTAACCATATCCGCTCTTCTGTTATTTCAAATAATTGCATACACTTACAAATCTTTTAAAAACTTATAAATTTAAAGGAAAAAATAAAGTGATAAAATTATAAAAGTTATAGTGCATAGAGTTTTGCTAAATTAGTTATCAAATGGTAGAATAAAATTTAACCTTCATATTTAGATATTGCAAAAGGATCCAAAACTATGTTAATTACAAAAGAATATTTACATATGGAGGGTTAGAATCGCATTGGCTTAAAACAGAGCTCCAAGGAAAGTCTTCATCCTAAATCACAATGGCCGTGACCCTAAGATCAAGATTTGGCAGGATAAAATTACAATCAGACAATAATTTACGTTATAACCAGCGAAATGCCCAGTCGCTGAGCAGCATCAGATGATTAACAATGACCTTCAAGTTGGTGTCAATCCAAATGGCAATGCAAGCAAAGGTGAAAAAAATATGAAGCATGAAAGCTAGCTACCAGGCGACTCCAGGTAGCACGCGGCCATGCACAATCGCGTAAAGCATGAAAGCAGGTCTCCTTCGCACGCAAGCAAAGATTGCAAAACAGACTCTCATGCAATTTGGATTGAAAAAGAACTTCAACCAATCCCAGCTTGCGAACGAAATGTGAAGCGAGGTTCGGAAAAGCCCCTGGTGTTTCCAGATACAATGCCACCCTGCTCTCTCGAGCATATCAAACTGAAATTGTTGAGTGTTGTGTGTGTGATTTATGATTGTCTTGCAATAATATATGAGTTCACTATGCTCGTGCAAGTGTACAAGATCTAACAATGATTGTTGCTATAGGAGCGGTATGATACTTACCAAAAATAGTTCAATATTTGATGAAGGTAATTCTAACTACTGAATGCAAAGTAAATATAATTAATTATAAGTGATCAGATAATGATAGGCGACTACAAGTAAAGAAGAAGGATGATTACTGGATGATAGAATTTAGTTAGGAATTTGTGAATCCCTTTAAATGTGAGGTTCATAAAATCTGGTCATGCATGCTACAATAATATTTGCAACAAAACTTCCAGTAGCTTGGTGTGAGCTCCTACCAGTTGATTCTGATAGTGAATATCTTTGTAATCTCTAGATATTGACATGACAAATATAATCCAATTCCTGCAAAATAAAGTTCGAAATTCGTTATGAATTAAACATCAAAATAACTGGTAAATTCTCAAAAACTCATTCTTGAGATATATAATGGCCCTAATACGCAGGCAATAACCATTTCTAGAGGATTTTACATAGAAACTCCACAGGCATATTTGTCTTCTCTAGTAAACATCATTATGCTTAGGTCTTCGCGAAGTATGAATTCCCAGAAAACAGAGGGCAATGGCCAAGAAAGGATTTTAGCTATAAAGCATTTTGGATGGTCGAATTAATAATTTTATTTGGTTGGAAAGAAGCAACTCACAAATTTTATAATTGAAATATAATTTAGAGGAACAAACTAAATTAAACATTTGAAAACGCCTCAAAGTAAATATATGTCCATTTCCATAATCTCATTCTTGAAGGAGGACAAGAATAAGTTTGAGATTAAACAGCTCACATAAAAGTGAAGATATACAAAGCAATGAAATTTTTGTGAAAAGAGAAAAAAGAATGGGACCTAAACAATAAGATGGTCATCGTCCATGAGGTAGGTGGAGCTGTCAGATAGTTCAACCCAGCGGCCTACGAGTTAGCTCACCACCAACCCACCTTTAAACAAGCTTAGGTGAGCAGGCCCACCATGGTAGGGTGGAAAAACCCCAATCCGACCCAACTCAAGATGAGTTATGGGTTAGGCGGGCCAACCAAACAATTAAAATAAATAATAAAATTTATAAAAATTCAAAAAACAAATCCTAACTATTCCTTAAAAGATTATTAACAAAATATTTAGATGATTGTCATACTAATCTGCCATATTCCTTTCTAATTAATAAAGCCTGAAAATATCATTCATCACGTTCATCAATAAGTAATCAAGTCTATTAAACTAAAACAGTAAAATGCTCTTTAAAATTTAACAATAATACTACATCATTCATCCAGACAAAATCCTTCCTAATCTTCTCATGTATCTTTTTCAATATCCTCTAAAATATTTGACCCATGATTGGACAAAGTTATTTTAATAGGTAAATTCTCTTCATTAGCTGCATATAAAATACATAACGATTAAAATCACAATAAATTATTATATAAATTAAATGGAGAACATACTATGAGAACTTATAAAATAAATTACCATGAACATGACCATGTAACCAATTTCGAATGCAAATAAGAGCTTGCACATTTTTAGGAAGGGTGCAACTTCTGTACTTTATTACCACACGATCACCAACCAAAAAAGCTGATTCTGATGCAAATGTCGTAATAGGAATGGCCAAAACATCACATGCGAAAAGGGCATGGATTAGGTAGCAATGATTGTGATTCCTCTAATACTCCAAGACATACAAATCCTTATAATATGCAAATTCAAGCTTGGGCTGCTCCAAATACAGATCCAGTTGAAATTTTCCAGCACTTGTAATTATCTGGCTCTCATACGCCATTATTTCCTACATTAATATGGAAGTATGTTACCACAATAAAATATAAACCATTTAGGTAATACAAAAAAAAAAAAAAAAAAAGAAAGTACTAGAACACTTACACTGGAGATGTTCTTGCCCTTTCCTCTGACCCCTCCTCCTCCACTTTGTCGAGGTGTACTTGTGATAGAAGAAGAAGGTTGTGGTTGTAAAAAACTTGCGATGTTGGTAGTAGAATATTCATCAAAAAGTTCATACAACTTTCTCTTCACAAGTGACATTTTCTGTTGGCATTTAATAGGGCCATTCCAAACCTTAGAAATAAAAAAATTTCAACGTTGAGAGTTTTATCCTTGGATGAAGAATAGCCCCAAATGCAAGTACCGTGCTATATTGATTCCAATACTTATAAACTTTTCTTTCAATCTTCTACACATATCACTTATCAACCCATCTTCACTACACATATTTTCCTTTAACAAAACTTCAATCTTCCAAACTTGCAAATACAAATTTGACATAGGATAAGAAGAACCAGAGATCGAGTTGGAAGTGTCATAAAATGGTCCGAGATGCTCATATATTTTCTCTCCTCTTTTCCACTCTTCGTTTGAAAGACAATTCTTATCATTCTTATCGTTGCATTGAAGAGAAGCAAATGCCTCCTTATATATGATGGCACTATCCAACATTAAATATGTTTAATTCCAGCAGGTAGACACATCCAATCTCAAGCCAATACTAGTGTCAATATTACCAATTGCTCTCACACGTTCTTCAAATTTTTGCATCCTAGTTTCCAAACCTTTCACACACTTGACTGATTCTCTGATCTTATTCAAAGCTATAGAAGCCACTTTCAGACCTTCTTCGACAATAAGATTCAATATATGAGCAGAATAACAAACATGAAAAAATTCACCTTCACACACAAGCTATGATGCAAAGAGAGTTGCTCTTTCAAGTGAACTTGCAGATTGTAATTATCCAATGTTAAAGAGAAAACCTTTTTCTCGATCCCCCATTCCTTCAAGAATTCAAACAATTTTGCAGCTAATTCAACTCCAGAGTGCAGAGGAGGCATATGGGCAAAGCTAAGTATTTTACTGTTCAATGTTCAATTATTGTCAAGAAAATGGGCAGTCAAGCAAATGTAACCTTCACTAGTGCATGCAGTCCACAAATGTAAAATTAAGCTAACTTTATTCTGAATGGTAGCCAAAACATGCTTAACTTTATCTTTCTCCCTCTCGAGTACATTCTTTTAATGTCAGAAGTAAGAGTATTCCTAGAAATACAAGCAACATCCGGATTATGTACTTCACCCAAGCTGTAATACGCTCATCTTCAACAAATGAAAATGACAAATCATGCCTAATGATAGCAGCAGCTAATAAATCACGTGAAATCCTTTGATTTATTTTCTTAGACCTCATCTCACCGTCTTGATCAATAATCATTTGTTCTACATCATAAAACTTCAACTTCCTACAAACTTTAACATGAAGCCACAAAGTAGAAGTCCCATAATGTTTACCCCCACATTTGTAAATATTTTTGCATCCTTTACATTTAGCTCTATCTATACCATCTCCTGTTACAATCCCTTCAATCTTGTGCTTCCAAATATCAGAAGTTTCTCTAGCCCTTTTAGCATTAAGTGACCCCTCATCAACCTTAACACTTTCCAATTCATCACCATCATCTAAATTAATAGGTTGATTTAAAAAAGAGTCCATTTCCAATTCAATCTGACAATAGAAAAAAACAAGGATAGTATTAGAATATAGAAACTATGACTGTCGAACAGAAACAGTAAAAAGGAAACACGTTCACTGCACAAACCACAAGAAATGGTAAAGAAGAGACAGCTTACACAGAAGTGGAGACATACAAAGAAATGAACTTGCAATTTTTGTGAAAAGAGAAAAAAGAAAAAAGAATGTGAACTGAACAACAGGGTAGTCATGATCCATGATGTAGGGATGTAGGTGCAAGAGCGGAGCGTTCAGAAATAACAACCATGACAAAGTGAGATTATGCTGACCTATTTTAGTGAAGCTTGGACAACTATTCTAAGCATGTCTGAAGATATCAACAAGAGAAAAAAATACAGTTACCTCCTAAATTGATTATTTCATTTGAAAGAACGCAAAACCACAATGCGAAAGAACAATTAACTTCTAAAATAAGAATATAATATTGATGCATTGACTTACCTGGAATGGAGACTGAATGAGAATGGCATCTGTTCGACTATTTCTCTTTGAGCGTTGAATTGCTTCTTGAACTTCATCTTCTTGATGATTCTCCCCTTGAATTGGGGTTTTACCTCTGCGGCATACATCACTACAACCACTTATGATAGCTTAGAGTTTTAAAGCCAAAGCATCTTCATTGCCTAACACGCCAAAAAACAATTTGACTACATATATAACTAAAGTAGCTACATTTTGCAACAACCAAAGGAAGGTCAAGATAAGCAACATGCCGTCCATGATTTTCTGGATATCTCTGCTACATGAAGCAATTTTATCTTCTAAGACATGTTGCTGATGGCACTGCAAAGACAACCCAAAAATGCAATAAAATATTTGCTGATAATTTGAAGAATGAAAGAGAAAACTGGGACCATGCTGCTTACCCCACCTTTCTCTGCATGCAAATGAAGGGAAAACTAAAACTAAAAGTATCAATAAATTCCCAGCTCAACCCAATTTACAGTTCTATGGGAACATATTATCACAAAAGAAGTTATCTCAATCAATACTAAATTTGTCTTTGCAAACTTTTTCTAGAGCGATTAAGAATAAAGGGGATTACTATCTACAGAGGTAGAGGCATGGAAGGATTCTTCCCCCAGACCATATCTTTTCATAAACAAAAAATCAGTAACAGATCAGACGAGCAATCTCTTACCATTTCCTCTCTTTTCTGTTAAAGAACTCTCAGTGCAGTCTCCGTAATTGCAGTTTCTTTTGTGGCCAGTGTTGCTTTCGGTGTCTCAAAATCTTTAGGATTGGACTCAAAAGGAACCTTTCCATCAACAAATTCGTACCCTTTGACTTTATAGCATCACTGGTCTCCATCTGCAACGAATAATGATGGTAAATATGACAAATTATCTCTTTCACTCTAGAGCAGCACGGTACCCAGAGAAACAAAACTTATCACATCATTACAAACCATAGACATAGACTTCAAAAGTGAAGTAGGGAGTAAAAATGCAATGATCTCCAGCTCGCTTCTCATACCCACTAGACAAGATGTCTTCTGTGCTCTTCTTTGTTAGTTATACATAGACTATCCAAATACTAATCTTCACAAGTTTGCATCTCATGCATAGGAAAAAGTATGTAAAACAGAGCTCAAGTGGACAGATAAAAGTATTCTTCTTTGTTTAGACACAAATTTTATTACCAAAAGAATACGTAAAAATAAGAGATAAGAAATCCTTAGGATCGTAACTGAAAGTTGAATAACAGTTGCTTTCTAATCCCATAAAAAATCCAGCAGCATAATATTTTCAAAGTATTTCTTAGCGTATACAACGACGCCTACTTTTCGGTTTCTTCAATCAAACTCACCAAATAGGCGCTTCTAGCACTACTACCCAGAAAAACATGTTAGGAAACCTCAAATAAACTATAAAAGGTTAAGAATTCCTGGAATATCATCAAAGTCGGTGTATAAAAGAAAATAAATTTGACTTACTTTGCATCTGGCAACAGCTACAGACAAGCCAGCACTTTCCACAGATAACTTCCTTTTCTGGTGATGGTAGACTTTGACAGGCACACTGAAATTCTTATTTTTGCCTCCATCAACATCATCTTTCTTCTGTCTCTTGCTGGAAAAATTGGGACTCATCGGAAGTTCATTAGCAGACCTCGTCCTCGGAGCTACTGGATCAGCATTAGTCAAACTTTTTGAATTTATGCTTGTAATGTCACGGCATTTATCAGCTTCGTCTTCGACATCCACCTCTTTCCCCATCCTGTTGGAGTTGTCTGCTCCAGTTGCCTCTCGGCTACAGTAATTAGCATCATTTTGATTTTCATCAACATCATCCTTCTTCTGTCTCTTGCTGGAAAAATTGTGACTCATCTGGAGTTCATTAGCAGATGTCATCTTCAAAGCTTCTGGATCAGCATTAGTCAAATTTTTTGCATTTATGTTTGTAGTGTCACAGCATTTATCAGCTTCGTCGTTGATATCCACTGCTTTCTCCGTCCAGTTGGAGTTGTCTGTTCCAGCTGCCTCTTTGCTATAAGAATTAGTATAATTTTCATTGCCCCTAATGCTTTTGATGTTTTCCTGGACTTCCCTGTCACAAGGCTTTTCTGGCCTCTGAGAGCGGTTGAGATTTACATTTCCCAACTCAACACTGAAATTATGCAAAACATTCAGGACAACTATCTCATTTTCTGCTGCTTCCTTTCCAAAATCCTTTCCTGTCATCTGAGAGTTGCTAAGATTTAGTGTCTGAGAACAAGGGGAGACAGCTTGCCTGCATGATAGGCAATTTATCAAATAAAGCATATAAAATAATAGTTTCTTTTGTCTGTACATGTTACTTAATGATTGATTAGAAACAAGATCAATTTCTCAAAAGAAGAGCACAGTAAATGCATACTGATGTACATCATCAGAGCAGTTTAACCATTGGGATACACTGGAAATGCAGAAGTTTGCAGTTCTTCTGAAGTAAAAGTTACATTTATGTGGACAAATTAGTTTGTCCATAACAAATTTATAATGGTAAGCATATCCACAACTAAAGACATTAAAAGAGAGGAAAACCAGACATAATGTAGCAGCTCGGTGCAGAAGGATTTACTTCATTCCAACATCATAGAATGAAAAACATGTGGTGGTTTCCAAGCATTAATGCTTTCTTTACTAAATGAACTTCAGAAAGATGGATTAAATTACAGAATCTAAGATGAACTAGGTAGTTAGAAGGGTCCAAATGTCATCGAACAAACTAAAGGGGAACTCAGTGACAAATGTACATCAAACCCCATCTCATCTCTATGATCGGTACTAATAACATCACAGAAACTAAAGGCCACATATTAAGCTGAAAGAGAGAAAGAAGAAGACCGAGGGAGAGGAGAAAGAGACAAGTTAGTAATATAAAAGAGAGGAGAAAGAGTAAATGAGCAATAGAGAGAGATCTCAAATTAGGTAAACCAACATGAATGCTGGATATGGTCCTCCCAACCCTCTGAATGAAATTGGCAGATCATATGATGACTACCACCTAGTTGGCTTCACAAAATCTGAAAACTAAATAGAAGGCAAGAAGACGGCTTTAGTTTATCTGCGAACAACAAATGAGGCATTCAAAAGTATAAAGGTGACGGATTAAACCACCAAAGTCCAAGATAGAACATTAAAGAAGCAACCCGTATGTAAAATTGAGATTTGTTCAGACTGTTAATTGCTGGCTTTTGGATCATCTAACTTGTAGCACTAGCAGAAGAAGATCTTGTTCAGCTTAATGCATTTGCTAATCAATCTCATATTTCTATGCAGAAAGGAGTTCTCGATTTTGGAAAATGCTTGACCCCTTGCCCTTACAGGGGTAAGGTGTGAGAGAGAGAGAGAGAGAGAGAGAGAGAGAAGTTGCAGGGTGGGACGAGGCGGAGAAGAAAATGGTTCTCACACTCGGCAAGTGGCCTCACTCTTGCTCTAGAAGGGAAATATAAAGTGATTAAAGTAACTGATTAGAGAAAGCAGGAAACTAATGCTGATGCACAAAGGAAGAGTTTGCAACGGAAAATTAAATGACTTTTTTGGGAAATGTAGTTACTCTCATCTGTCATTTCTTTTTATTTTCTTCATTTCAGTGTCATCTTTATGAAGTCAACCTAAAATGTTAAAATCGTACCTAAATAACCATCTTAATATCAAAATAAATGTCATAGTCATACTTCCCTTTCCAGTTATTTTTCAAATATTTTATAGAACAAACAAGATAATACCCAAAATGCTCCCTCTTCTCTCCAAGTTCATATTAACCAGCATTGCCCCCCTAATTTGAACTTTTACTTCAAACATTCATATTCCTGTCACCTCTTAATTTTCTGTTCAGTCAATGGAGACTATGGAGTATCTATTTTCAATGAGAGGATATTTTTATCATATAATATTGAAACTCTTCAATATACATGTAAACAAGAACATATTACACTGAAAAGATGAACTCTCGACTCTCAAGCAAGCAGAGAAGAAAGAATATAATAATCTCATGCAGAAAAATTATGTACCAGACAAATTAGTTAAGTTCAGCAAAAAAATTCAGCTGTGCTTTTTTGGCAGAATCGATGATGATATCAGCTCTATCTTGATAGCCAGCCTGACATAATCGGGGCATAAGGAAGCACATTATAGTACTCGAGCTTTGGGGTAAGAAACCAGGTGTTAGAACTCCTTTTTAGCAGAGGGCCCTGCAAACTGGTCAAAATCCATACTATTGTTGTCATGTATAAGAATAGCAACACTTCTTACATGAGAATTGCCTGGAACAAGGCAGGTACCGTCAAGGAACACGCAATTTCTCTATCTATAACCAAATACCATATATAAATCTATAACTGCTTCTTTATTCAGGTTACAGAAGGATCACAAAGATTATGGCACAAAATATAAGTCTGCAAATGCTTTATGTTAGCTCCAACAGCTAATACAAAAAATATACTACAGGTGCCTTTGTTTTCTATTTCTCCAGGATATACTGATATGACTATTCTGTTATATTTTTATCAATGTTTTAATTCATAGGTAAATGCTCCACCAGGAAGCAACTTCTCTTTTTCACAAAGCATTGGTTTATGAATTGAATTGGTCTCTCAAGTAACAAAAAGCCAAGCTATCTATCTGAAAATCCATAGTCGAACTTCATTGACAAGCAAACAAGAGGTCATATTATCAACCAAATTAACAGTGACTGGAACAGACCTCTCAATAGCATCTTTAATAGGAATCTGAATATTTTCATTGCGTGATTGTGTGCACTGCATTATGTAGAAATAAGTGGCCCTATTCTCTTCACTTAATGAATACACAACATGCCCCTCTAAAACCATAACTTCATATCAATTAATGGCTGTTTCAAATTTCAAAGCATTAAATATCAGAATTACTCAAAACTCAAAAAAGAAATAAGTAAGTAAACAAACTAAGTCCAAAAAATAATAAAAATAAAAAATCAGAAGCACTCATTAGATCAGAAATCGGGGGGGAAGGCGGACGGGGGACAGGGAATGAAGCTTTCAATGGACACCTCTTCTCTTCAAAAGGAGCTAGATCTTGAAGACTATATGTATTCTAGAGATGCATGAACCAAAGTTCTAGGTGAATACAAGATATCATCCAGTGTACAACTCAAATCACAGTTTAAGAAAAGTTGCTATTAACACGAAGAAGCAAAATATAACCAAGTGTAGCGTGTGTCTACTTTAGGAAAATCGAGGAATTGAGTATTTCTGAGTGCAGGAGCCAAATCTTAAAGAATACAAAAAGTTCCAGACAAGAACCATTAAACAAATTCAGATAGTAGTGATCTAACTAGTGAATAATCATTATTTGGTGTTCCGATTGATCTATGAATAAGGTTGCTGATAATTGCTGGTTGGAGGGACCATAGATCCAACTGGTGGAGGCATTGCTAAGAATGTTGAGGAAGAGATCATAATTATGCTTTTGTGAATGGAAAAACCGATGATAATTATGGTAAAATGGTTGTTTTGTGAGTGATTTTTCCCAAATTTGTTGGAAATGCATTGGGTAATCTATCTAATGTAACCCCCATTTTCAACAAAATCTTGTAAATTGATGTTTTTAACATATAACTAATGAACTATCCATGCATCACATAGGCATGAAGCTTGTAATAATTAAAAAAAAACTTGAAATGAAACTTTTGAAATTTTTATTAAGTAATGTTTTCCAAAATAGACATGAAAATGAAACTATAAATTTTGGGGTTTTTTATTTTTCTAATTTCGTCTATAGCCAAGTGGTAAGACTATTGAATAAACATAAGTAGTAATCAACACCTTACACATACCATTTCCTATGTCATACCAATACCATGTGCACAATGTTTAATCTTGGAAAGCATGTCCAATAAAATGTCTTGCTCTACGGGAAACCACAACGACCACTTTGTTATTGACATTGAAAACATAAGCATGTCCAATAAAATGTCTTGCTCTACGGGAAACCACAAAGACCACTTTGTTATTGACATTGAAAACATTTTTTTAATTTTATACCATATATATCTCATTATAGTCAGTTGCTCTAGATTCCTGAATAAGCATATGACAATTTCAAAATAAAATAAGAGTTCCATATCTCGTTTGTGGTTAATGATCCTTCTATCTTCACGGTTGAGCTGGCTATAGGGGACCGCCACCTAACACAATGAGACCCAAGCGTGTACATCCTCTAAGCAGTGATGGTATATCTATTTCTGATGAAGCAGATCTGTTAAATAATAGTCTACTAGATACCTTTGATACGGTGGTCATATTAAAATATGTCTATTATTTAAGAAAATCATAAACATGGTATTTAGTTTCTCTCCTCTATTATCCTTTTCTTGATAGGGATATTTTAGGTACTATATATGCACACAAGAATGCAAAAAAATATAACTTTACATTAACCTAAAAAATTGAAGTGACCATGAAGCAGTTTCAGGGAAAGCAACCAATGCGACCTACCAAAAAGTATCAATCACAACATAATACAAATTCCCTTATATTGTTATAGGCAAAGATAAAAGAATGATTTCAACCACCAAATCATTGTCACAACGGAATAAGTAGGTGGGTATGGGGATTTACTTACATGGAGTCCTTAATGTTAAAATTCTATTTAAATCGCAAAGCAGAGTCCCTCGATCACTCTTAATGTCAATGTGCCCAAAATGACCTAATTATGATTACAAAAAAGAAAATTCATTTAACACGATTGTCTAAACTTAAAACATTTAACGTTTATCCTATGAACGTCACTTGCCAATTTTAACCCGCACTTAATTCCTACATCACCAAAACTATCGCATTCTTAATGGTACAACTTATTTCATAGCTTTTTACCCCCCTTAACAATTGATAACGGTAATAATAAAGATAACACATTTCTAAGTCAAAACACATTCTTCGTATAAATTAAACTCATTCTTAAATCGGGTATTAAACCTGCGAAAGTGGCGTTGCACCTCAGGCGTGCACTCAAGCAGCGGACACACAACAGCCCTGGTCGTGCACTGTGCCTGGTCGCCTGGGCATCCGGGTGCTCGGTTGCCTGGGCGTCTAGCGAGCCTTGTTGCTTCTGGCCGGAAATCCACCGATCGGAACAAAAACTGACGGATGAAGGCAGCGAGCAACCGAGCAGTGGAGGCCTAGCTGAAGCACCACTGAATGATATGAGGCAAGACATTTTGTAGAGAATTATGATTAAGAACAAATTGTCATTTAAATCGAAAAGTCTAAGTTGAGCCAAGGATAATGTTGTAGCATTACCTCATGCAATTGACTGCTATTTATATGTGTTGTTGACGACTACATAGAAGAGCAAAGCAGACGGGAAAAAGAGAACGCAAGACACCAATCAGATCATATTAGATCTGATGCTAGAAATCAGATGCTACTACTTGGAACCCACTAAAGTCCTAGGAAATCAAATGATATTACATATAATTAAGGAAAATCAAATCATATTAGATAAGGGAAACCTTTTTGTGGGATATCATATCTAAGAAGAGACAATCATTTTAAGAAAATAAGGAAGCAAGAAAGAGAGAAGGAGACACGCAACATACAAGAAGAACAAAGGGAGAAAGGAGACGGTGACAAAAAAAAGCAAAAAGAGAGAAGAAGCCATCAAGCAAAGAGGAAGACAAAGACCAAAAAGTTCTTCACTAAAGGGCTAACTCCACTTTAGGCTTTGTTCGTTTATTCCTTTACGTTATTCTTAAATAATGTTATACATTAAAGTTTGAGCTTTTGTATGTTAGTTAGGGTTCTTGATGAACCTATATGTTTATTGGTTTGAGATAGCTTAAATGCAAAGTCTTTTTGTCTTCATGCTTCATTCAATGTTTGTTAATATTGTACATTCATTGTTGTTTGATCACATTTAATGAATCTGTGAGTTGTTCAAGGTTGGAAAACTTTAGAATGGTGGAAATATTGCATCGATATGAGTCTTGGTTGCCTTGCACGATTCGTGAACACCATAGGAATGTCAGTTTAGCTCATAACGCCTAGGAGACTTAAGTTTAGAAGAGTTTCGTAAGTTGAAGAGTTAGATAAGAACCATAAGGGTCAACAATTCGACTTATTGGAACAAGGATCCAACAATTCAGAAAGGTGAGATCATTTGTCTCGGGTTGCTTGTTTGCATATATACTTTGCTATTGTGACAATATTGTAGCAGAGATTCTTTGGATTCTTTCATTAGGTATTAGATCTCGGAACAATGATACATTGTGTTGCTATTTCAACGAGCAATACTTAGGGGATTCGCCTATCCTGACTTTCTTTTAATCTTATTATCATCCTTGTATTGCTGTTGTTCTGTTTCATTGCCAATTTTAGTAACTAGCATTGTTTTACTTCAATTTAGTGACAATTACCAAAACCATATTTGATATTACTTAGAAATTGAGAGCATTACTTTTACATCCAATCCTCGTGGGAATGATATCTTACTCATTCTATGTTACATGATTAGACCGCGTGCACTTGCATGTTTGATGCTTAATTGCTAAATTGTGATTTTGTCTATCAGTAACTTATAATGATAAAAACTAAATACATTTTAATTACAATGATCATAAAGTAGAAAGTAATAGAAAAGTAAGTAGAAGGATAACCACTGGAAATGAAATTTAGTTAAGAAATTAGGGATCCCATAAATGTGAATTTTATAAGATACGATTATGCATGCTATAACATTATTTATAGCACATGGTTAGTATGGTGAGGACATTAGTATATAGACATACCTATGCTACATGATTGATGAATGGAATGCTATAGCAGGGAGTATGTCCGCCAAAGAGAAAGTCATCAGCCTTTTGGCCTTTTGGCTCTACCATTGTCCTTGACATTAGCCCCATAGTACCTCAGGTGATTAAGTCCTTGATCCCATACTAATGCAGCTCTGTCACAGCATACCAAGACCTTCGTTGCATCGCTATTTGATGCAAAAGTGTTATGTGGTTCCACAAAAGATGTTAGGCTCAGCCATATCAGCCTTGTTCGAGACCTAACAGCAGCCCCTTAAATGGAATTGTTCTCACTCCAACAATCCTAAGGATGTAAAAGGCAGTTTGGGCATAACCTTGTGCTAAAGAATTGCTATATCATTACTCTCTCATTACAAACATTACTTAGTCATTTCAATGTTCTCCCCTAAATGACATAAAGTAATGATTATGGCTTAGGTATCCAAGAAAAAAGCTCTAGATTCAATGGGGTATTGTACTCAACACTCTTTTATCAAGAACCTGATTGACAAACAAATATTCTCACAATGCAATAGATAGCAAGATGCTACAACACTCATGCAAACCACTCACCTCACCTAAAGCCTTTCACTAGAGTTAACATCCCATCCTATSTTATCAACAATCCTAAGGATGTAAAAGGTCGTTTGGGCAATAGATAGCAAGATGCTACGACACTCATGCAAAACACTTACCTTACCCAAAGCCTTTCACTAGAGTTAACATCCCATCCTATGTTATCAACTCTAGCTGGGAGGGTGGTTTACCATCAAGATATTCTCTTGGATAAACTATAAATTAGCTTAAGCATGAAAACTTTTAATTAGCACATCATTAACACTTAAGTTTATCTTAATTCCTAACTAAAAAGTTAATTAACTCATGCTCAAATGAATGAAACACAAGATTACATAAATCATTATGTTGTATAAATAATCAAATATCAAGTTTATCTTAATACAAACAAAATATAAAATGAATAATAGTTTAGAAAACTCCTTCAAATGGAAGTACGCTTCTGTAGTTGTCAATGCTACAACATTCACTCGCAGTCCAGTTTTGATTATCTTCTTGGCTACTTTTCCTGTCGTTCGTTTACTGTCACTAGCTGATGAAGGGTTTCTATATCTTTTCTATGATTGTAGGATCGATTCATTTCTTAACTTTCAGCATTCATATATATATTTGAAAGTGTAAAAATGGTTGAAAAGCTTTCAAGCTTGGGGAACTCCTAGCTGATGCCTTCTTCTTGTTGTTGTTCTTCTATTTGTAGTTTGTAGGATTTGTAAGTTATTGGCCAATCAGATGTAATATTTCTTGTAGTCTAATGAGAGCTTCATAGTTGTTCTTCAAGTAGCAATCTTTGCACCATTTAGATGTCTTCAAATGGCTGCCCAATATAGTAAAACATGAGGCCCAATTAGGTACCTCCATGTGTCACTATTTGCCAATTTGCCATTTTTCTTAAGTTCTTTTGACATTCTTCTTTTGCTTCAAATTTCAAGAGATTCTTTATGTCATTCCTCTTATGCTTTTTACCTCCTATCGGTGCCCATTTATCGCTGAATTTTGACTACAACTTGGTAACTTGCTTCCTGTAACTGCCTTTGTCTGGTCAAGCGATGGTGTAGCATCATTATGCTGCAACATGTTCTTGAATGTCAATCATTAGCTTTTTATCTTTCTCTACATTATGCAATTTCCTATAAAACTTTAATAAGAAGTAGCCAATAAATGCAATAATTACATAAAAATCAGATTACTCCTATGCTAACAATGGATATGTGACTTTATGCACAAATAGCATATGAATGATCATGATTCAATATCATACATAATAGGGTAAAACTGCTAAATAAAATGTGTATAATTTTGACACTCATCACATCCCAAAAAAAGTCTATAATTAAATATAATATAATCAATATATATACCACAAATCACCAAAAAAAAAAAAAAAAACAAATACCAGAATAAAAACCAAAAGAAAACATTTGCAACAAAGAATAGTATATATATATTTGATTTGGTGAATTATTCCAACCCACAACATATATAGAAAATGTGCTAAAAAGCATATACATAAAACATAAACTAATTGTCAATAGCAACGAGTAGCTTAATGTTGAATCCATTATATATAAGGCAAGAACAACGTAAACATAACACAACATGTAGCACGTAGAAAAATATCATGATTTGAAGACCTTGGCTGCCGTTATGAAAATATAATGGTCTCATTTCAAGTTGAAAGAAAATAAGACTTTTGTATCACTGAAATAATAAAATAATTGACTTGATCCAATTAAGACCAATAAAACCAAACAAAAAAGGAAAATTGAATATGCAAGCCGCAATGTGCCGAATCCAATTTTATATATTTTTGGTAACCTGAAACCAATTAAAATATGAAACATGGGGACTCCATGACACAACAAAAGAAAAATAAGGCGTTAAGACAATCCTAGAATCTCTTGAATTAAACTAAGTCATATATACAATAATAAATCAAATCCTAGAACTATATAGATTCATTCAAAATGAAAATATATAATCATGTAATAAATAAATAAATATAAGTTTATATTTAACATAATTAATCCTAATGATCTAGGATGAAATAGGCTTTGTTCTCACTTGTGGGGATTAAATCATAATCCTAACATGAATACCTAAACCTCCATTCAAATTATCAAGGTTACACTATGAAAGATAAGTATGGCACATGCGAGGTCTTGCAACGACTAATTGGTCTCCACGGCAGCTCTTTCTAAAGATAGGAATGAGGAAAAGAATGAAACTCTTCAATTAGCCTTTGAGACCAAGACCTAGTGTTCTTTATATAAGCAACCAAATTAGACTCTCACTAATCCTAATCAGGTTAGATTTTCTATTAAGCATTACAGATTATAAAG
The DNA here is from genome assembly GCA_001752375.1 of Rhazya stricta. Classification (NCBI taxonomy): domain Eukaryota; kingdom Viridiplantae; phylum Streptophyta; class Magnoliopsida; order Gentianales; family Apocynaceae; genus Rhazya; species Rhazya stricta. The sequence continues at coordinate 2,359,685 of MEJB01000027.1, read as the reverse complement.
CTCATATTAAATATAAGATGTCTCATTGAACTATACTTTATTGGGTCACTTAAATCAGTCTAATTACAATAGATAGTGAAATATAATTGTTATTAATTTGTAAGCTTACATATTGTGTTATTAATAAAATAACTCAACATTAAGTGCTTATCAATTATTGCAAATTATTTGATAAGCAAAACACAAGTGAGCCAATCCTAGTTTCAAGGCAATTCTTGTACTCAATACTTGATCCATCAAGCTAATCCTAATTAAAAGATTTATAACAACTTCAACTAACTTTTTCTATAAGACAAGCACATTCTGCATTATATAATATACCTCCATGGAAATTTTGCATTACGTAGCTGATCTCGTCCTTAAGAAGTAAATCAGCAAGTTTGCATCATACAAGCTAAACATGAAAAAACTTTATTTTTCAAACTCACATAGAGAGATATGCAATTCGTATCAACCAAAAGGTTCCAAAGCAACATATTTACATGTCAAACAAATCGGCAAGTTTGTGCTAAATAAAATTCCAAAGAATCAAAAGCAGCAAACAAAAGATACTTGCATAATAAGTAAATAAGTAAACAATATCTATGATTACCTATGAACCTCTGAATAACTAGGTTTTGGCAGATAATTACAAGTATTACCTAATCTATGAGTAAGTAAAACTTAAAATCTTCAATATTCCTAAACAAAATAAATATAATAAATTAGTTCAATACACAAAATTAGTTCAACAATTATATAATACTTAAATTTTGCTAAACAATAAATAAATAAAAAGGGAATAAATAACTTACCTCATTGAATGGCGATAGAAGGGTAATCTCCAATGATAAATAAGGTGATGGCTGCTTTGGCAAGTACCAGAAAAAGGAGAAGAATGCATTCGGAAAAAGCGGATGGGTTTTCTTCCTCTGCATTAATGATCAGGGTTGATTATCTGAGGGGTTTTACAAGATGATTAAGATGCAACATCCTCTAGCGTCTTACTTGAAGTGCAAACATAGATTCCTAGCTTGTCCTTTTGTTATTTGTTATTTAGCAAAGAGATTCGTGGAAAATGAAAAGCGCTAGTTACTCCAAAAATCTAGGTTGAATGCGGCTGAAGTTCAAAAAGTTGGGTTAAACTAATAAAAAATCACACAAATCCAAGATGGCGATGCGGTTGGTTACAAATATTATAATGATTAGAAGTGTTTTTTAGGAAAGGAAAAAAAACTCATGTTTAGTTTGTATGTTTATCAACAACGGTTGAATATTAATTTTATATTTTTAGTATAGGTTAGTGACTAGAAGAACATAATGCTATATTTAAAATATTATAAGTAATATAAGTAATCAAAGGATTAAACTTGAACTAGAGCGGAGATTCTCAAATAAGTTCTATTTTTAATGTCTTCCTTCTGAGGAATTAGGGTAGCCAAGATCCTTTGCTTGTAATTCAAGTAAACTAAATCCATTATAGATTTCAAGTAAATAAACTCCCCTTATCTTCAAAAAGAATTGAACCTTAAATGTGGAAACTAATGTCAATTTATGCTTGTCTTTCAAATATGTGATTAAGGGTTCGGCCACATGCTAAAAATACATGTAGTGACCAATTACCTGGTCAATATTCATGAATATATACTACGTCACTTCATTGATAAGTTTTTATGTTCATTAATTCGAAAAGAGTAAATGGTTTCAATGATAAAGTATTGAAAATGAAATTTCTCAAAATGTATGTATGATGAGCTTTAAAAGGAACTAGTGTACGTATAAGTCATTAACCGTGTGAGTGGGAGCACCTAACCTGATACTTTTGCAGAGTGAATGTGAAAATAAAGTTAAATCTCTTTGTAAGGTGAATGTAAAGTAATGTTAATCACTCTGCGGTGCTACCAGTACAATTGGTAATGAAGATATTTGAAAAGTTAGAGTAAAGGGGATACATATTTCGAAACATATTTCACATAATGTATATCATAAGCATTTGATACATGTATGAAGTTTACTTGCTGAGCTTTCGCTCATCCCTTCTTTTTTCCACATTTCAGGTGATGAGAATTAGGTGTTTTAAAGAAATCGCTTGGAGGCATACTTATACCGTGCCCAATATACTTGTTTTTAAATTTTGAAGTTAATGAATATTTGATTACTTGTGATGGTTCTTAATTTATTTGATCATTGTTTTTCAACTGCTTTAATTCGATATGAATTGCCTAATACTTTTGATGTATATTTCATTATTTTCTGAAAATAAAATAAAATCATATCCTCAAACAGGAATAGAATAATTAAACTCACCCAAAGTGGAATTGGAAGGCGAAAACACATGAGATAGTGCTACAGGAATCAAGAATAAGATAGTGTCTTTGTGATCTTTTTCTTCAAATAGTGTTGAAAAGGAGAGTTTTTTTCTTCTTTATAGTTTTTTCCTTTTGTCTTTTTTCTTTTATTTTTACTTTTTAAATTTTATTAATTTTTTTTGCCTAAACCTTCTTCTTTTTTTGAATAAGTGTTTCAAAACTTCTTCTGTAACATCGTTTTTAAAAAGACATCTACAGTGGGGGCTTAAATTTTTTTTCTTTTTATCAATTCATCTCAAATTTTATACTATTTTTCTTTTAAAAAGTATTTCAGCGAGTATCCTACACTATATCCACCCCTAATCGCACTCTCTTGTAAAAGGTTTAGTAAGTCAATCAGCCCAAATCTCATTTGATTTCATGTAAATGAGTGAAATTATTTCATCTTTAATTCATTTCCTCACATAATTAAATGTCTTAGACTCATGTGTCTAGACTCACCATACACTTCATTATACGCTTTTCATAAAGTAACTTAATTATCAAACAAGGTAGATATACAAGAATTATTCTTCTTTCCTAATGGGATTTCATGCATTAGATCCTTGAACCATTCAGCTTCTCTTTCGACCTCCACCGAGGTTATAAATCCAGATTCCATCGTTGCGTGAATAATTCATACTTGTTTCTTGGACTTCCAAGAAATCACCCCTCCACCAAATGTGGATATCAATCCTGTAGTGTATTTAGTCTCACTAATACTAATTATCCAACTTGTATCGTTACATCCGTCTAAGATTTTCAAAGAGTTAGAATATTGGAGACATAGATTATTGGTCTTCTTTAAGTAATCAAGAACTCTCCCTACAGCCTTTTGATGTTCTTCATTGGAATTGTTAGTTAACCTACTAAGTTTATTAATTGCAAATGCAATATCGAGGGTCTTGTACATTTTACCCACTGTCATGAACCGCACTACCTCAGGTATGACTAGATTGAGCACGACGTTACCTATCTCTCGACAATCACTAACACATCAAAAATACACATAATACCGACCCAACTTAAGGGAACTTCACATGCTAATTGTAGACCATCCGCTAACTAGAATCTTTGATAATTAGATCATCACAACTAGTTACAAACTGTCATGATTTAAACCGAGTACATCATAATGAAACCTTACAATCCACAATCTAAAAGTCATCCGAGAATAAAATTTAATTGTAGATTCTAATAATAATCGCAAAACAAAGAGTCGCTCCCACAACAGCCTTGAAGCAACTAGATCCAAGTCTCCTCTGAGAATCCTTATCTGCCACTAAACATGTGAGAAAACATGTGAGTTAGGCTCAGTGAGTTCTAAGTCTCCATAGTGCATATGGAGTTGATTAAAACATTAAAAGATATTGCAAACATTATCTGAAATCTATGTAACATGCTTGTAATAAATCAGTTCAAGAATTCTCCAAGTACTAGGAAAATTATACATATTAGGTGAAAGAGAAATTCATTCTAAAAGTCACGATATGAAACAAAAGGCTCAGAGAAAACAAAATCATTGTAGCACATTCCACATGGTTTGAGATACGTACTCAAATAACCACCGGCAAAGTTGGTGGGGTCAGTAAGACACCTTGTAACCTCTTAGCACATACGACTCTCAACCTCACTCCCAATTATCATACAATAATTAACTTACCCGCTAGTTGGGTAATAAGAAATGGGTCGCCCCCAGGTTGAACCTCCTAACCTAGTATACAAGCATTTAAAACACATTTTGGGTACGTGGGACATGACCGTCTGCTCGATGTATTCCCGATCCACCACAGGTATGACCATCTAAGGACATATGGCTATCCCAAGAACTGTTACATGAACAATTCAAGAGGTTCTTGCACTCGTGACCAGCRAAGTGGAGTGCTTTGTCTAACTAGCTGGCTCTCGAGACATCCAATAGAGTTCTCGTTTGTTCAATTACCACAATAATTTGAAAAAAATCCAATACCATCACACGTATCACAAGGAGACTTTATAACCGACTAGTTTTCACAAGGCATTATGCATTATTTCCAAATAATTTTAGGTTTGCCCTTTCATCCATGCCAAATCAATTAGATTTGAGTCATGCTCTAATATCAGACAACATTTCAAAAGCGTTAAAAAGTTACATTATTCTTATTCAAGACTTCCATAAAGCATGAATTGTAACAACAACATAATATAAGAGATAATCTTTCTAAACACATTTTTCCAAGTATGACATATAGTTGGCTACTATATAAAGGCTCAAATTAGGGACTAAGATTGAAATATATAGTTTGGTAGGCATGAAAGGCTCAAACATTTCATAAAGTGCCTATACCATCATCTCTTGGTTAATTCACAATACCTATTATTTTGGTTTGAGAAGTATTAAAATAAGTTCTAGGATGTCAAATTCCCTTATACAACACTCATAATGCAAGAATTGAGAAAAGTAACTTCTCTGTGGCAAAGTGTGCTAAAAATTTGCCAAAATCATGCACAGACGGTAGCTTATTACTTTAAAAACTCTTAATATACTTCATGATATCATATATCCAACATCTAGATCCAAAAAAAAAAAAAGACACTTATTAAGACCATGATCTATGAAACTTAAAAAAAAAAAAAAAAAACCTATAAATAGCTATGAAAAATTTAAAGCCAATAACTCCCCTCACATTGAATCTCTTTATTGTGTGGATGCATTGACTTATCTCAACATTGTTCTCTAGTTTTCAAGGATGTGTATCACCTTTGCCATATCATGTGTTTATATTTATGGGAGAGATATGATATATTTACCTATGAACAAAATGGCAATAATCAAAACTCTATTCCACAAAAGCTCAAGGATCCAGTGAGTTTTACTATTTCTGTGACATTGTTCATTTACAATTTGGTAAAGCTTTATCTGATCTAGGAGCTAGTACAAACTTGATGCCCTTTTCTATCTTTGAAAAGCTAGGAATTGAAAACGTTAAACCAACAACAATATCACTGCAACTTGCTGATAGGTCTATAATTTGTCCTAGAGGAATAACTGAAGATGTTTTAGCAAGAGTTAATAAACTCATATTTCATGCTGACTTTGTTGTTTTGGACATGGAAAGATAAGGAAGTACCTTTGCTTTTAGGTAGACCACTTTTGGCAGCAATTAGGACCGTAATTGATGTGCAACAAGGTCAAGTGATTTTTAAGAGTAAACGATGAATAAGCAACTTTTAATATTTTCAAATCTATGAAAAATCTTCATTCGATTGATTCTTGTTTGGTTATTAGTACAATTGACACAATTTTGAAAGGTACTTGCTAGAAAAAAAAATCTCAAGATACATTGGAAAGTCATCTGAACACTCAAGATTCTAAAATCAAGATGAGTTTAAAAATTTGAGGTGGGACCACCAAAGTGAAAATAAAGAAAATATGGACGAAGAAGGTACAAAGGGCTACATCTCAACTGAAGAAATCTCCTTGAGAAGTTTTTGTGGATGTCCAGCTAAAGACAATAAACAAGCACCTTTTGGGAGGCAACACAAACATAAACACAGATATCAAGGAATAATTATCCTCTTTTACTCTTTATTTTTCCTACTATTTTATGTATTGAGGATAATGTAATGTTGAGATTAAGTGTGGCGGAATTTATTTGCTTTAATTGTTTTCATAGTTAGTCATAATTTTTCTTTTAAGTTCCATAGATCATGGTCTTAATAAGTGTCTTGTGTCCTTTTCCTTTAAATCTATATGTTGGATATATGATACCATGAAGCATATTAGGAGTTTCTAAGTAATAAACCATTGATGTCCATCCTTGCATGATTTTTGCAATTTCTTTAACACACTTTGCCACATTTTTGTATTAGTGAAGGTACTTTTCTCAATTCTTGCATGACGCGTGTTGGATATGAGGAATCTGACATCTTAGAACCTATTTTAATACTTCTCAAAGCAAAATAATAGGTACTTTGAATTGAAGAGATAATGGTAATAGGCCTTTTTGAAACTCTAAAATGCTTGAGCCTTCATATGATTCGACTTGTATTTCTTTGAACAAATCAGAAGATTTTCAATTTTTGTATGAAAGCTTTTGTTTCTTCATTTTTATGGGTATGGTGAATGATGTGGGAATAAATTGGATAATGCAAAACATTGATAATGAATGTTGAAGAATTGTAAGATGGAGCATAATATATATTCACAAAGAAAAAAAAAAGAAAAAAGAAGGGGAAATTTTTTTTATTATTGTGAGATAGAGCATAAAATGCACTCATATGTGAACAAAAAAAGGATATGCATATGCTTTTTGTGTTGGGATGATGGAAAAAGAAAATATTTAGAAAAAAGAGATGGGAGAAATGTTGAATGAAGAGTTAGTGAATAAGAGAACTTTTCGTGATTATCATACTTAACACACCTATTTGCATAAGCTCTCTATTTGTTTCGATATATCATTGACCTTTCGTTGATTGCCCAATCCCTTGACCTAGAGTTACAAGCTAAAAAGTCCTACCTAATCTTCGTTGATTTACATTACTTTGATTGGTCGAGAGTTGTATGAAGAGTAAGCCTTTAGAGTGATTGAAATATTACTTTGTTCATAACTAATAATTAATGATTTTTTTTTTTTTTGCTTCT
>MEJB01000027.1:2040843-2352726 GCA_001752375.1 Rhazya stricta | reverse complement strand
TCACATTATTACTTTGTCCATAACTTGTTGTCAATGATTTTCTTTTTATTTGCTTCTCATGATATTTAGAGTGTCTTTCACATACACACATTCTATATGCTTCGATGGATTTTGACATGTGAGTTACTTGTAGCTCTATGGTGTGTGGATCGGATTAGTATGTTAATGTCGATGATTAGTAGGGAACTGGGTTTGTTGTTTTTTTCTTTTTGTGTCATGTTGTGTGGTCTTGTTATTTCTATGTGCTGCTTAGAGACAATCGACAATCTAAGTGTGGGGGAGTTTGATACATCATTTTCATATATATATATATATATACACATTAGAGTTTTTGAGGATGAAATTGATAGAAATATAAATATAAATATTATTTATAGGTAAATATATCATAACTCTTCTATTTTGGCCTTGTAGGTACTAAACTGATGATTATAGTGACTAATAATGTAAATATAAGTCTTGAGTACATTTGGAAAGGAAGATGGTGACAAGGAGAGCTCAATAGGCCCCTGATTGGCTTAAAACGATGCCTGATCATGAGCTACGATTTCTAAAATTGAAAACAGAGGCAAAATGACCTAGGAGAGTTCAAAACAGTGTCGATTTGCCAAACTAGCACCAGTTCAAGTATGAAGAGCTCAAACCAACGCCAGTTGAGGCCAAAACTGTGCGTTTTGGGGCTAAGTCTGGTTGTGTCCAGTTTTGATGTTTTGGTCCGTTTTGAGAGTTTTCAGAAGCTATAAATACGCAGGTTTTGGCCATGGTTTAGGAATCAAACTACATACTTTGGAGAACACATTAGAATCACTCAAGAAACTTTTTGGAAGGAAAAGAAAACCGAAAGATTGAAGATTGATTAAGCTTATTATGTCTACGTGATGTTTGTCCACCTCCATCTTCAATTCCTTAATACAACTTAGTATACTTACTTGAATTTCCRGTATKATGTGTCTTAGACTTTTGCTGGACATAATAWGGGGTAAACATAAGGGCAAGAGGAGTGATGGGTGGATGCAGGTAGATGACGGTAGTGGTGCACCCAAAAGGCATAGGAATGCAAAAGAGGTGAATAACAACTTAACGGTAGTGGCTGCAGGGCAGTACCATTGAGAGCAATGATTTTGCTATCCTGGACTTGCAGTGTGCTTGGGAACCCTCGTGCCGTTTGTGCAGTACAGTTGCTAGTAAAATCTGATGATCCCGATCTTATTTTCCTTTGTGAAACTAAATCATCACGAAGGAGAACGGTATTCTTGCAACAGAAATTAGGGTTTTTGCATGGAATTACGGTGGATAGGCAGGGGCTTAGGGGGACTGAACATGCTCCAGAAAACTGAAATGTCTATCACTCTGCAATARTTTTCTACGCATCATGTAGATGTTAAGATTGAGGTCAGGGATGGTCAACCTACTTGCTTTGTCACAGGATTTTATGGAGATTCAGTGAGAGAGGAATGACTCCACATATTTGAGATTTTGAGGAAAATATGGTGTGGCCAGACACCTGCCTAGGCGTGTATACGAGAGTTTAACGAGGTCTTACAGTTGCATGAACAATTGGGTGGTGTAGGTAGGACTTGGGGCGAAATAAATCTTCTCTTTCATCCCTTATACCTGGATTGAATTACTCTTTCATCTTCTACGTATTCACTTGATAGCCCTTTCATGTGTTTGGTTAAGGGTGCATTTCGACATAAACTAATTTATAGCCATTTGTATAGAAGGTGCTAAAAGTTATAATTTGAAATTTGAAAATTTGAGCCAAATTTTTTATTTGTAAATGTCATTTGAATTGAAAAAGAATATATACTTTTTTTTTTCAAAAAATTGAAATTTTTCTTAAAAAATTATGGATTGTAAAAGGATAATGATTATACACAACAATAGCGACTTTCTTTTAAAGTATAACTGATAATTGAATCTCCGACCTTTCGATTGGGAGCCTCAACCCTTGCCACTTGGGTAAGTCATCATTGACTATATCATGATTAATTGAGTTTATGAATAAATGACGATTTTTGCATGAAAGATTGACTACTCATTTCATGAGTCACTCTTCACTCAAGATTAAAAAAAAAACAATAAATGATTTTGTATAAATTTTCGATTATCCATACTTAATTGTCCACCATAGTACAATTACAATTAAGTAAGATTGTCCTTAAATGCTCAATTCGACTATCGACGACATACAAAATGCAAAAGTAATAAAATCACAAGGTAGCGGTAATCAGCTTTTATTTAAAGTATAAATGTTAAATTTCAACTATTTACATCATGATTATATTACTTCCTATGAATAAATGACAATTTTACATGAGTATTGACTATTCATTTCATGAGTCACTTGTCCACTTAAATTTTTGTTACAATTACACTGCAGAAAATTCTTAAGGATACTATTGGATGCTAAATAAATGATTGTCATGTTGAAATCATATCTGGTTCTACACTTAAACCATGGAACAAACAATAGTTAAAATTGTAGCATAGGACAAAGTTACAAATAATTTGCTGTCCAAATTCAGCCTTATTATGGGTTAGGGAATGAAATATTTTAGAAGAATTAGATAAGGATATACATATTACCTTATCACTGATGTAATAGAGAAAGTACAAGAGAGCCACCTTATATCTAAAATCTTCCCAAACTTACTATCCTGAGTTTAAGTTGGAAGGGACTGAGAGATAAAGCTATTTCAATGTTATTTGCTCAATTCATAATGTTAGAGAAAGGAAGAGAGAGTATATTGAATCACCTAGTATCCAAAACATTTTGTAACCAACATTCTAAGTTCGAATCAATAGGGCCTATAAAGTTTTCACAACGTCATTGCTCCATTCACGGTGTTTGAACTCAAGACCTTACTTAAGAGTACCAAGCTTCTTATAATTTGACCCAACAATGGTTAGTAAATAATCTAATTATTTCATTACATAATTTTAATTTTTCCAAGTGCAACTCTTATGCTTCTTTTAATATTAGTAGAAATGATCTAGGATAAATGGGATATTCATTAGAAATTGGGCTGATTTTCTTGAACAAGAAAGCTATATCTATGTATCAATATGTACATATCAAATATTTGAGAAGGTATTTTCATTTCCGGCTTATCTCGAACTCTCAGAATCCCATACTAATTTGTATGAATTTTCTATTAGGTTAGTTTACTTCAGAAGTTTTGATTGGTTGATAAGTTTTTATATCTATTAATTGTTGTTTTAATGATAGCTATTTGTTGTGCTTGTTGAGATTTTTAATTTCAATTCAACTTGGATAAATCTCTTCAATAATTTCATTTATATTAATGAAATCACATGGCATGACTTATTTTCCTCAACAAAAAAATGGTATTACTTATATTAGTTTCATTTTTCTTTTGGTTTGTTTCCCACTTCGTGGTTTCTTTTGTTTGAAGGAAATAAGAAGAATAAACTATAAGTAATATATTAACTTTATTAATTTGAATTAGAAATAATCATTTGAAGATAATATTATTATGATTATTCTATTAAAATATTTTAAACTTCGAAATTATGTATTTGTTTTACACAAAGGCTTCGATTGATAAAACTAAAGTATGATTTCTGAATCTCAAAGCTATCATCAGATAAGTAGTTAAGTTTTTAAAAATTGAAAATCTATTTTGTAATGTTTGAATCTGATCACGGAATTTTGTTATAACATTAGATAACTAATTTAATAAACCTCTAATTATTATTGTTTTCACAAAAGAATTCCGTTACTTCTCCTTTAAGCGTATAACTTTTTAAAATATTTGTAAATATGCAAATATTTGAAAGAATATAATAGGGAATATGGTTAATTTTGTCCGGTAGATAAAAATTTATCTAACCCTTGCATCTGAATGGTTTTTATCCCTAAGAAGAATGACCCTAAGCTAGTGCGCGACTATTAACCAATTAGCTTTGTAATGTAAAAGTTTGTATTGAAGTTCATTGTGAACCGACTGAGGAAGGTGTTGCCAACTATGGTAGGGGAGATACAGAGTGCTCTCATTAAATATATATTGATTACGGATAATGTTGTAATTGCGTTTGAAGCATTTCCTTAACTAAAGAAGGGTAAAGAGCAGGTGCCAAATATGGCACTCAAACTAGACATAGCAAAAGCCTATGATAGAGTCCATTTGGTTTACTCGGATTAGATGTTAAGGAAACTCTGTACTCCTTCACGATTAGCGGATATCATCATAAAATGGGTCTAGAAGGTGTCCTTCCATGCCTTAGTGAATGGGTGCCCAATTGATACATTAAGATCCACCCATGGCATCAGGCAAGGTGACCCCATTCCTCCTTTATTATTTGTTTTATGTATGGAGGGGTTCTTTAGCTTACTTAAGGAGGAGATTTGTGCATGTAAAATTAAGGGTTTGAAAATGGATTTGAATGGCTTGGAGATCTCTCKTTTATTATTTGCGGATGATGGCTTGCTACTTATGCAAGCCAGAGAAACAAATGTTACTTCAATCAAATAAACCTTGCTGGATTAAGAAGCTTTCTCAGGCCAAGCTATCAATCTGCAGAAGTCAACAATGGTGTTTGTTACGAGGTCTACGGGTTGCAGAAGCAGGCTATTTGTAATTCGTCGGGTATTGTGGAGAGTGAAGGAGAGAGGGGGAGAATACCTAGGCTTACCATATTTAATTGGCTTACCGAAAACTCTTCTCATACATCAAAGACAGAATTTGGAAGAAGATTCGGGGATAGAAGGAAGAGTATATTGTTGTCGTAGGCTGCTAAAGAGATCATTATAAAATTAGTATTGTAGGTGATTCCGACCTATGTGATATCGTGATTTCTACTTCCGGCTAAGCTATGTCGTGCTAATACGTTGATGATTCGGGGCGTCTAATAGGGAAGGGAGGAAAATGGCAATGTTATTTACTGGAAAAGTTGCGAGAGTTAGTGTAGCCTAAAGCAAAGGTGGGGATTGCGAGTCAAATTCCAAACCATTGAGGCATTCAACTTTAGCCTTCTTACRAAACAGAGTTGGCAGCTTCTTACGAAGCCTGATTCTCTTGTCGGTCGTTTTCTAGCGGTGAAGTATTACCGTCATAGAGATGTTCTCCAGGCCAAATTAGTCACGCGAGCATCTATGTTTGGAGAAGTATATGGGCTGCAAGGAGATTATTAATACAAAGGCTTAAGGGGGCGTGTTGGGGATGGAAAAAAATATTGGCATTTGGGAGCATTCATGGCTCCCTACACTTTTTGAGTTTCAAGTGATCTCTTTGAACCTGTTCTTGCTACATGATTTGAAAGTTGAAAATTTAATCCTCTGAACCCTCAAATATGGAACTTAAAAGTAGTTGATGTTTTGTTTTTGAAGTGAGTTGTTGAGGATATATTGAGTGTCCCTCTTCCTAAAGAAACTAGGGATGACATGTTGATATGGCACTATGAGAATTCAGTGAGATTTTATTTTCGTTTCGCATACAAAATGGATATGTCTTTTATGGATCGAAGTAATGGAAAAAAATGGCTCATCATCTGCACTCACAACCACTATCTGGAAACGCATTTGGAGGGTGGAGGTACCTCCAAAAGTGAACACATGGATTTGGCACTTTTGCCATAATATCTTGCCTAACCAAGCTAATTTGGATAGATGATTTAGGGGGGATGACGTCTGTTGTCCGTTCTGTATATCAGCACCTGAGTTGGACGTCAATTTGTTCTTACATTGTGCATGTACGAAAGGTATGGTAGGTGGCAAGGATAAGCATTGATTGGGCTATAAGAGGTATTTTGTGCTCTAGGGAAGCCGTTGTTTACCTAGTTATGATGCACAATTAGTGGAGGAGGGAGAGTTGCAATAGATCTTTATCCTTTTATGGGCGGTTTTGTTTGCTAGAAACAAACTGGTTTTTGAATGGGTAAGGATCATTGAAGAAGAAATGGCGGTCTTCTCACAGAATTATTAGCGGGAGTATAGTGCAATAATGAGGGTGGAAACTATTGATGTGCAGAGTATTACCTCTAAGTCGCCTAAATGGAAGGCTCCGGTAGAGGGCATGAAGATGAATGCAGATGGGGTGTGGCGAGACGACAAGGTTGGCATTGGGATGATTCTACATGAGGGGAGTAGAGAAATTGCTGTGGCTATGTCGAGTTGAGTCTGTGGTGGGACTGGACCAGAACACATAGCGTGTTGGTGATTGGGTGGGTTTGAGACTTGCGGAGGACCTAGAGATGGACTTCTTTGTACTAGAAACAGATTGTCTATACGCTATCAAAAAATTACTAAGTGAAGATGAAGACTTCTCGGCCTCGGGAGAAGTTGCGCAGGAACTGAAGATAAGAAGCAGCATGCTCTGGCTTCGGCAGATTGCTTATGTCCCAAGGAAAGCAAATGGTGTGGCACATTAATGTGGTTTAGAAAATGAAATTATTTGGTATACTGAGTTCCTAGATGATGTAATGAGCATTGCTCAGGCMGATATGCCTTTTATATACTTAATCTGTTTTAATGTTTTGCATTTGAATGTATCAGTGATACAATATTAACACATTCTAAATTATATTATCAAATAAGTTTTAATCAAATAAGCTTTTAATTATTGATTCCAAGTGAAGATTTTTTTTTTTTCCTTTTTAAGATAATTTTAAATGTGAATTGTGTTATCAAACAGAGCCTAAATAAGTCATTTTTGGACTAGCAAATTGTACATTATATTATAAAATATATTCTCAATATTCTATTTGAAATTTTATTTTCTTAATCCTCTTATATGTAATCACATGCCATGGTTATTTGCTAATGTACTAATGTATTATCATAAGAATATTTAATTGTTTAATTCTTTGTAGTGCATAATATTTCAAACAAGTTAAAATCTAGAATATGCAATCATTTTCTCAAAAATAATAATGACTTTTCTAGAGGCTCCAATTGTGTTTCAATTGTAAACATCATTTCTTAAGCCTTATGATTACAATCACAACACTTTGAACGTCCACCGTTTTGAGGCATGCAATTTTTCATGATTGGAGAATACAGAGATACTTTAACTTTCAAATAACACTCAATTCAATCGTCTTTTGTAATTATTGTTTTTTCAATAATAACAAGACATTAAAAGTTAATTTCAATTATAATTTTATTTAACTATTTAACTTTTGTAGTTATATATTTTTTCCTATATTACAATAAATATCTTACATCTCTCCTTTAATCCAATAAATGATTTGTTAAAACTTCAATTAATTTTGACGCCAGATCATATTTTTATGGCAAGATAGGCATCGGTTTTGGATTTTTTTTTTTTTTTATGACAGTTTAAGGTTACCATTATTGGTGAACTTAATTAAGAAATTTTAATCATGTCCTACTAAGATCACATGTAGGGAAAAAAAAAACGGACGCTATGTTGAGTGGAGTTACTCAATAACAATATGAAAAATTGCAAAGATAATATATGTATATATATATATGAAGGTGTATCAAGCTTGAAAATGTGTCTACAATTGTCCTGTACAAGTTTTCATACTTTTATAACATTGCATGATAACTTCATTATTAATAGTATTAAACATATATTTTTCTATATCCAAAATCAAATTATTATTCATCAACTTCCTCCCATTTTGTTTCTTAAGTGATTCTTCACAATATTCATGGCTGCAAATGCTTTCCCTATACTTGCATGATTTTGTAGCAAAAGGTAGAATCAATGCTATTGTTACTAAAATGTAAACTAGTGGATATAGACAACCATTTGCCTCACAAGATCGCCAATATCTTTTGGTTGTGAAAGTTCAATTCCCATGAACATATCTAAAATGTAAATATCAAGCTAAGTCCCAAGTGCCATAATAAATGTAGAGAATTCATTCTGATAAAATTGAGCAAAGTGCAGAAAATTTATTCACATTTAAATCAGAAAATAAATTGTTTGGAGATAAACATGCTAAACTAAAGAGAAACTCATATTTGTCCAATGGTGTGCTTGGGGTTACTTTCCCCAACTGCCACAGCAGTTTTTGGGCCAAAAGCACCCCTAAATGTGTTTGGTAATACTCATCTGCTTTTTTCAAAAGTGCTTTTCGCTGCTTGCTGAAAAAGCAGGTGTTAAATACTAAATGATAAATTTAACCTCATGCCCTATCCCTAATTCCTAAAAGATAATATATTAATTTGTAATAGTATTTAACTAATTAAATTAAATAAAAAATAATATTTTATTAATTTATAATAGTACTCAACTAATCAAATTAAATAAAAAATAATTTATATTCTTTATCCTTTGTAAACAAGAACTAATTTATGAAATGTCCTTTTGTATCATTTTGCAAGCTCAACCATCTTTAATCAATAGTTTTACCAAACATTCTACAAACTACTTAGTGTGACAATATCCTTTTTAACAAACACTAATCAATTTTCCCTGACAGCACAACGCTTTTCCTAACAACAATCCAAGACTGGCCCTAATTGAAACGAGAATTACACTCCATTTGGATTGGGGTTCTAAGAAAAAAATGGAGTTACAGGTTTGAGAAAGAATCTCATTTGATTAACTTTTTGAAAGAAATACACAGTTTTTTATTCAACTAAAATCTTATGTGTTTAGCTTTTTTATGAGAAAAATGTTTCAAACAAAAATCTACAGTCAACTTTTATTCACCAAAAAAACAATTTTTATTGTACTTCTTTTTATGTGAGTAATGACATGAACTAGAAAATGGATACCCAGGTATTATTCAAACATTACTTGCAATAGAAGCAAGCAATTGAACTAGGTAACAGAATAATTGAGTGTTGAAGCAAAAAATAATTGATTTTGACGAATGAATACCCGAGGTATTTTGTGAGGCACCAGAAATTTCTACGAGAGTCTAACCTATGTATTTTCCAATTTCGGGAGTAGTTTTACTTTAGAAAAGCGATAAGTAGGATATATAATAGATTTAAATTTTTGGTAAAATATTACTCTTAGAATAAATCCGAACATTTTGGTTTAATCTAATTTTGAAATTTCTTTCTAAAATTGATTGCCTATTATGACTAATATATCAATTTCTTATTACCTCGCATGCATGTGTTCAGCCGAGCTTATTTCATCATTTATATCGAGCCTACTTCTTCATATTTCAGCCTGAGTTTAAACTTTAGTTTAAAAATTCATAAATGCATGTAGAGTTTGTGTTAAGATTTTAGAGCATGAGCTATTCCATTTCAAGGGTGTCAACCGAAGTCCAACTTCAGTTCTACATGAGCTGTCTAAGTGAATTCACATTCCACTTTTCCTCTTCTTCTTCTAGCCGATTTTCAGCTTTATCATTTTCCACCAAAGCTCAGCTAATTACTCTCAATTTTCATTTAATTCTAAGGCTAAAATATCACCAATACATGAAGTAATTGTGGTGACATCTCGGCTTGTGTATTGTCCAAATTTGGGGATGATTCAGCTAAGTTGTTGTAGTTGTCTATTACAAGAGTCAAGAGCTCATTCTCTTAGTAGTCAATTTGAATTTGAACTCTAATGAAAATAGTTAGAAATTTCTTCATTCTTTCTTCCTTCCTTCTGCTACTGACTTCTATTCTCCATTCCAAATTCTTCTCTCCGCCTAAACTCCTATATAAAGCTAGAAGGAGGCTCGGAAACTCACGACTCATTCTATTCTACAAGAGCCAGTAACCGGTCAAGTCTTTCTCTCTTCCTTACCGCAAACATATAGCTGAATTTTGCTGCCCATGCACACCACTAAAACACATCAAAAAGCTCTCATTTCTGTCACTCTCCAGCCCACTAAGATTCTAGTGTAATACAGTCACCCTATCTCTAAGAATTCAAGTTAAAAATGGAGGAAAAGTCCCAGAGTTTTCAATCAGCATCTAGAAACCAACTTCATTCTCTGTTCATTTTCATTTTCTACAATGGAAAAATTAGGAATTTCATTAAGTTCTTGCTGCAAAATTATCAGCTTAGTAAGCTTTTAAACTCTTGAAATAAGATGATGATGAGCTTGGGAACAAGAAAAGAAGTTAGGTTATGATAGGATTGAAGTAGCGTTTATAGATTATACAATGTGRAAATACAATTTCGATCAAAGGAAATTAAGGCATGGGTATTGCGTAATCTTCTGACTTGATACTAAGGGTGATTATATAAGCCAAATAAGGAGTAGGGAATGTACGTTTTATAATGTTAGGGTCAAAAAAGAGGGTACCCAAATTAACTTGGAAAGTACATATGGTATATTTGCATTTCTATTTGTGTTTCCATTATGGGTTAGAAAATGACCGCTTTTAATGTCACATAAACTGAGAATTATGGAATTAAATCTTTTAGAATTATTATGATATAAAGTGCATCTTCTAAAGTTTCATAAGATTCAAGATGCAGCCATTAGGGTATATACTATTCCTATGGCAGAACTAGAAATAAATGCAGTATAAACTACTAAGTAGAATTTAGCTTGTGATATAATGACCTAAAATCCATGGATTTTAGGAAGAATTTAGTACAAATTTCACTCGATTTGAGCGTGTAAAACTCTAGATGTGTGCTAATCTTTGAGGTAAGGTCAATTTTTGCCAATTGAATAGGAAACTCTTATTCCCATTCAAACTGGTATTCATGCAAATTCTCTTAGGCCTCAAAATTTACATGATTATAAACCCTGGTGTGTTAGCAACATTTTGGCACAAAAATTATTAAGAAACTCATAGTATTATTAGAGTAATACACTAAACACCATATTCTATTCATTTCTGTAAATCTGGTCTCAAACTCACTATTTTCACTTTAGAACATTTTGACCAAAGCCTTGTCTATGACTTATCCTATATAGCTAGAAAACCCTACATTCTAGGATAATTTTCTAAGTTATATTTATTCTCATGAAATCCTATCCAGATTAGAATACTTGTAATCCGTTTTATCGTAATCTATTTTATGTAAGCTTTTCACACCTACAACTCTACTAAAATTCTAGATTTAATTATTATAAAGTCCAAGATAATGTAGAACGGATTATTTTAGGATGAATTTTGTGCGGCTGGTATGATTTATTACTAATGAAATTCTTACGAATTATTTTAGGTAGCACCTGACAGTAAATCTTTTTCCTGATTAGTCGAGACACATGTGAGTTCCTCTGTCTTTTAAATTCCGCAAGGATGCTTATTTTTATTTAAGCGTACTCTAGATATATTTTCAAGAATTCTGGTATGCTTGAATGTGAGTTCCTCCGTCTTTTAAATTTCACAAACGTGCTTGTTTTTATTTAAGTGTACTCTAGATATGTTTTCAAGAATTATCGTACGCTTGAATGTGAGTTTCTCCATCTTTTAAGTTTCAAAAACATACCTATTTTTATTTAAGCATACTCTAGATTTATTTTCATTGAATATGAAGTTCCTATCAACTGTTTTATTCTGCGAATATATTTTAAGCTCTTTCTAAATTATTTTCTGCAAAGAACATGCTATATAATGAGCTTGATCAAATCTTGGTTATTGGAAAACAATTGTTGAAATATTATGTCACTTATGTTTGCAAAAGTCTATTTGAGAAAAACTGTTCAGGAAAATTTTGGAATCATGATTGACTTGCTTGAATTGAATTGGCAGATGGAATTGAGTACTCAATTAGCAAACACTAGATAACTAGCCTGGCGGGCAAAGTACTCTGCTTGGCAAATCCTTAGCACGAGTACCTCTTGAGCTAGTCCAGGGGACAATATCAGAGTAAGTCTACCTTTGGCCAATGCTTGTGTGGCTAGTGGTGGATCAGGAATGAATTAGATAGACGGTCGTGTCATTCAGTGCCAGGTTTGATTGCAGACACTCATATCGCTGATTAAGAGTTTTAATCTAGGAACGACCGACTCTCGTACCTAACTAGCAGGTACCACTGATTGATTACGAGTTGATAAGGTAGAAAATCACATGCGTAAATTTGCAAGGACAAGTCTGGTATTACCAAACCTCGTAGAGTTTTACTCTATGGTAAATATATATTATCTTGTGATTTATTTTCAGAGCATAATATTTTTATCCTTCCTAATCAAATGTCTATCAAATGCTTGAAAACAACGATACAATTTTATATAATGGTTTTACTATATCCCTGAATAATTATTGTAACTTTATTTTCCTAACTCATGTTGCTCATGTGAGGAACTCACTAATCCAYCGCTCACAATCTTTCTTTTGTTTTTGTAGTGACAGATATGGATCTTGGAATTTTGGGTTCTGAAAATGATAGATAGGAGTATCTATCGCTATTGGGATGTGCTAGAACAACACTACTATTTTTAGTTTACTATTATAAATAGTGTATTTCATTCTAAGTTTGTAATTGTACTTTGTGATTTGGAATCCCTATTGGATTGCCATTTTCTTTTGGATTTATCTTTTTTGAGATAGTATTGACTGTTGAGAGACAAGTAGTGACTTGTTTGGCCCCAGTCCTACCTAGGGGTTGAGAAGTGTCATAGGTGGTATTAGAGCCTAGGTTAGTAGACTTAAGCGTAGGTAGGTAGGAAAGTTGATGTTTATAATTGATATTATTTGACTAGGTAATTAGGTTTAGGTGACTATTTCATCTATGATAGGAGTTAGCCAAGAATTGTTAAAAAATTCCCTTTAGTTTTGATGCTAGCTAGCTAAGGACTTCATGCTAGAAATTGTGACAAGTACTCAAATCTTCTTTATGAAGCTTGAGTAGTTAGTGTGTGCAAATATTATACCTCAAGCACGAAAATGTGGCCAATAGAATGCGCCTAAACCAAGGGGCAAAGGAAGGCCCCATGTGAATACGGCGACCACAGGTATGACTGAGATTGAGCAGAAGGATGACCCAAATCCTTCTAGACAGAGTACGCCAATTTCGACCAAGGAACCAATTATAGCACTCGCATTGGATAGGATAACAATTTTAATAGAAATAGCCTTACAAGGAAGGCCATCTGGATCATCAACAAAGTGAGGAGGATYAGGCATTACAATGATTTCTAAGATTCCAGCTTCCCGATTTTTTCAAAGAAACAAAACGAGAAGATAAGGTGGAACAATGGTTGGATCAAATGTAAGACATATTTTATACCTTGCATTATAATGCAAGAAGAGTTGCATTTGCAGCTTTCAGATTGCAAGGACCTCCCCAAGAATGGTGGGCCCAGACATGAGAAATCTGGGAAAGACAAGATGATCCACTATACTGTGAAAGGTTCATGTAGGAATTCAAGAATACCTTTCTAGATCAGGGAAAAGAGGGAGGATGAATTTCAGATTTTACAGCAAGGAAAGATGATGGTTAGCCGGTACGCCACTCAATTTCGAAAATTATCAAAGTATTACTTGCGATTGATTGACACCGAGGAACACAAAAGCTAGGCAATTTATCAAAGGCTATACGACCTAAATTACAACAAGCTTTGGCACCTATTCTACTGACTGCATATGGTATTGCTATAGAAATTGCAACTCAAACTGAGAATAGTGATGAGATGTTGGATGCAACAAAGCAAAGTATAAAACATGGGTTTTCTTTTAGAAACGCCCTAACGACAAAAGGTGGCAAGGACATGTGGACAATCTTAAGAAAGGAAAGATTTTTTCTCACTGGCCTCCTTATCCAGATATCACATGCAAATACTGTGGCAAGTGGGGACATCAAGAAACGTAGTATAGGAGGAAGAATCACCAGTGTATCCTATGTGGGAGTTCTGGACACTTTACCCAAGCTTATCCACGTAGGACAACCATCCTCAAGGAAGTTTAGGATCCAAACCAACAAGATTTCGAGCCTCGCCAGTAAATAGGCCCGGAAGGCCTCCAATTAAGACTCAAGTGTTCGCAATGGAGAAGAGAGACGAGAGTGAAGACTCAAATATGGTGGAAGGTACTCTATTAGATCTTTATTCATGATGCTCAAATTTTAGTAAGCCCTGGATCTACTCAGTCATTCGTAGCATCGCTCTTGATAGTATACTTGCCAATCTCCCCTACTGAATTCATGATTAAATACTTAGTAGTACTTGGATGGGAGGAACACTAATTGCTGACATAGTATGCCCTGAGTATGAAATCTATGTCAAGAGAACTCTGCTTTCAAGAGATTTTATAGTACTACCCTTTAAAGACTATGATGTAATACTAGGCATGGACTGATTGTCTTGACATTACACATACCTTAACTGTAAAACTAAGATAGTTAAGTTTGATCTGTCAAAACGTACAATATAATTACATGGAGTAAGGTGTAAATCTAGAAATTCAATCTTTTTGGGGGTTAAGGCTAGGAAATTACTAAAGAAATATTTTTAGGGATGCTTGGCCTACCTAATAAACCAATTGTCAAAAATTGGAAAGATAGAGATGGTGCCAGTAGTGAAAGAGTACACAGACATATTCCATTTCGAATTAACTTCCCTACTTCCTAAGAGAGATGTAGAGTTCAAGATAGGCTTGATTCCCAAAGCGAAACCTATATCTAGAACTCCATATCGAATGTCACCAATGGAATTAAAAAAGCTGAAGAAACAACTACAAAACTTTTGGAGCAAGGATTTATCAAACAAAGTGTTTAACTTTGGCTGCTCCAATGTTATTTCTCAAGAAGAAGAATATCATTTTGCAAATTTGCATAAATTACAGAGGGTTACACAATGTGACAGTTAAGAATAAATATCCTCTACCCCTCATTGATGAACTATTGGATCAGTTACGAGGTGTTGGATATTTCTCTAAGGTGGTTCTGAGACAGGGATATTACAAAATCAAAACTCGAGAAGAAGATAGCCCGAAAATGGCCTTTAATATCAAATGACATTCTGATTTATTCAAGACCACCAGGAGACCAAGAGGGGCACTTGAGATTGGTATTGCAAAAGCTGAGAGATCATTAGCTATATGATAAATTCAACAAATGTCAATTTTGGCATTTATGCGCTTATTTATTGCTCAAGTTACTATTTACATTTATTTTTATTTTATCTTTAGATTTTGGAAAAATTGATAGGCTCGGGAAAGATTTCTTTACTTAGGCATAAAAAATAAATAAAATTTCCAATATAACCAAATCAAATTTGTAAAAAATAACAATTAAAGAAATGAGTTTTTCAATGAAATCATGCTTGAATTCATCTGTCTCCAAATATAGCCTAAAAGTCTCCAGGCGTTGGTCATTAACACTAAATATTGCAGGTAAGATATTCATATGTTTCTTTATCAAAGGAAATGCAATTTCTTCGTATAATGTTTGATAGGGCTATTGATCTATTTTAGGTCAAATTCATTCCTATTTAAAGCTACTGGACATCGATAGTGGTTTTCAAATTGATGAATCTACACAAGTGACCAATTTCTTCCACATAGCCATATTAATAATTGTTGGAAATATGTTGAAATTTTCACATTACTATTTCTTATACAACCATTAGACAAGTTCCTTTGTATATGTAATGAGAAACCTAACAAAGGTAGAACGAATAATGCAAAATTAACTTTCACTAGACTTGAACTAGAAGGAATGGCTGGTCAAACAGCTAGTTAGGGGCGGAGATAGGCTCTTCATTGATTGAGCCTTACTCAATGACAATATGAAAGAGCATATGCATATATTTTTCCAAAACATAATAAATATATAAATTTGAAGGTTGGGTTTGGACTGGAAAAATTTAGCAGCTACTTAGAAAATTCAGAATAGGGCTAACAAGATATGGAACCAAGAAAAGGGGACAACAAAAAGAGGGGAAAGCTAAGGAGGAGAAATATGCTTGGGACTGGAAGGAACAGAATGGTGATAGTTTCGTACGGGTCACAAGGGTTGTAGTCCTTTGCACTTTTTTATATTTTTAACTCATACTTTTAAATTTTTATATTGTTTTCTTTTTCTAAGTTTTATTTCAGTAGGATCTCAAATTATTTTTTTTATTTTTTAACCTTTTATTTTTTAAATTTTATATCATTTAATGAAAAGATTTATTCCAGCGAAGGTTTGATACCCCACTCCTGCAATAACCAAAAGTTTTCCAAGACCGCACCGGCGCTTCCTTGGCATGCTCTTCTCACCTAGCACCCTTATTAATATTCATCTTGGAGAGTGAGGCTGCAGTTATTACCTTTCTAATCTTTTACATTTCTTTGTCATTTCATGTAACCTTATACCTATTTACAAGTTTTGTAGTTTCAAGGATTAATAAATGAGACTCTATGTGACATACAGATCATGCCAACTCATTGCATATAAATATGCATATGAAAAATTATAGGTAAATCTTGATTGTATTGTATAAAACGTAGTAATCACTTTAAACAATTCTTGAGTTTGATTCTTTTAAACGAAGCAAATAACAATGTGAGAGTTTTGCATCCATTGTGGTCTTTCTCGACTGGAATACGAAATAGTCAAAACCAAAATTTGTGAATATTGGGAGATTAAAAAAAAAATATGTATTTGAGATAAAGCTATGTGAATCATGTTCATAAGAAATTAATAATTTTACTATTCTCTTTAATTTAAGCAACCTCTTACCTCGAATAGCTAATTAGCCATACAGCAAAATGCATATTGGCTGTGATATAGAAACTGATTAGATCTCATTTCAAATCATTGACTTCAAAATTTGACCATACAGATTCAATATTTGCAATTTAACTTTCATGTTACAATAAAATACCCCATTAGAATTGAAGGGGGATTAGC
Organism: Rhazya stricta; assembly: GCA_001752375.1. NCBI lineage: Eukaryota > Viridiplantae > Streptophyta > Magnoliopsida > Gentianales > Apocynaceae > Rhazya > Rhazya stricta. The sequence goes on along the minus strand of MEJB01000027.1, from coordinate 2,336,044 downwards.
AGAAAGAGAGATGCTAATACAGAAGTAATACATCGGTAGACTAGTACAAGAACTAATATTTGAAGCAACTTCAACTCAATGGTGGTGGATGAGTGCCCCATGGGGGGTGAGGGCCATGAGGAGGAGGATTAGGTTTCGGTGGATGCGGAGGAAATGGCTTTGGTGGTCTTGGTGGAAAAGGAAATGGCGGCCATGGTGGCAAAGGCTTTGGTGGTCGAGGCGGAAAAGGAAACGGAGGCTTTGGTGGTCGGGGTGGAAAAGGAAATGGAGGCTTTGGTGGTCGTGGTGGAAAAGGAAATGGAGGCAAAGGTTGAGCATAACCACACATACCATAGAAGCAAAAGCTTCTAAAGGGGCATCTATGCTCACATGTGCCACAATGAAAGGGATTGATGTTTGTATCAATACATATCCCTCTACAACATTGCCAAGTAAATGGACATCTCACTCCACAAAGACCACAATTGTTAACATTAGAAGTTACATCAACACAATGAGTTCCACAGCACAATCRTCTAATTCGTGGTGGAAATTCTCCAGGTGGATTACAAATCCAAGGTCGATTCCAGCATCCAATGGCTCGAGGATTCACTGCTCTTTTCAACCATGGAGATGAAGATGAAACATTTTGTTGCAACCCTTTAAATGTAGTTTTTCCTTCAACAATGACAAAACTAAGTAATAAAAATGAGAATAGTTGAACCACTATTATGGTGGTTTTTAGAAAACCACTAGTAAGTTGCATCTTTTTTAGATGCATTGGTGAAAATCACTGGTAAGTCTAGTACGGTATATATAGGTATTAGGTGATGAGAATTCCTTTAGTGTTCATGTTTTTCTTACAAGGGTGACTCAAAAGATTAATATTTTAAAGTGGATGGTAAGATTGGCATGCTGTAATTATTATTTACGTGATGAAAAGAGGGTCACATAGCATAGTGCATGAGAGACTCCAAAAGTCTACAACTTTTAGCCTAGTTATTTGGTTAAAGGCAAAGAAGGCTAATTTTTCTCTTATTTCTTTACTATTCTGTTTTTACTCTGTATTTAATTCTAATAAAGAAAATATATAAGTACTATCTTGACAAAAATTTTATTTTTTTAAAATGTTCTCGTTCAAAAATAATAGTGTTAATGAGAAAAGTTTCTTCAGATGATATATGGTTTTTTTTTTAATTAATTATGTTACTGTTTTAGCTCCAAAAGATTTGTGAATGACTTATGTATAGGAGAAGGAAATAAATATAGGTATTGATAGGTGAAGGAAATAAAGTAATTAAATAAAGTTGTTAATGTTATAAATAGTTATATCTTTTAATGATTTTACTATTCTTGAATGTCATAAATAATGATGAAAATTTCTCTACAATTTGTTCCATAGGTTTCTAAAGTTGTTAATGTCATAAATAGTTCTATCTTTTAATGATTTTACTATTCTTGAATGTTATAAATAATAATGAAAATCTCTCTACAATTTGTTCCATAGGTTTCTCATTTTTTCCCTTCCCTAACACAATACTTTTCTTCTCTTCCTTCTGTAATTACAACAGTTAACTCTCGAAAAAGTGAATTCTTCAATCACACAAAGTACCTCAATTGCATATAAATCACATACGTTCTCAAACTTGAATAAAGAAAAGTTGAGATAAAATAATAGAAGCACATGTATAAAGTAAACATTATTTTTTTTGTACCATATTAAAATAGTAACAAGTGAACAAGACAAAGGGTAAATATGTTGTGTGACCAATGCTCAACTTTTCATTTTTGACACTAACCTTTAAAACACTAAATTTGTACCCTCCAAGCTTATAAACGTAACAATCTCCTTATTCCATATAAAAATTCCATTCAGCCCTAAATGATAATGGGGTATTGATGTCGGTGAAAACCCATTTTACTAGTAATTATGTACACATGTTTATCCATTTTAATATGATAAAGTATTACTTTGTACTATTTTACCTTAAAAATTGCTTAAATTCAATAAAGTAACTTTATTTATGTAATATTGTGAAATTATAGAATTCATGTGCTAACTCAGGTAAAATGTCATATTATGTAGGAAACAAGATTCTGTAAAAGAAATAAAAGATTACTTGATGAAGAAGTAAAAAGTTGTTTAATGTTGTAGAAATGCGATGCTGTAACAATGGAGACTGAATAGGAGTAGCACCGCAACCGAGAAAGGCAAAAAGTTGATTTTTTCAAAAATTAAGAAGTCCTAGAAGCCTTAATTTAAGGAATTTCGTTTGGACAAAAAGGCATAAAATAGGAGACAAAAAATCATGTTGTAGTAGTGGATCTTTTATCCATTCAAAGCTTGATAAGTGGCTACCTACTTTTTGCCAAGCTTTCCAGGGAAGCTTCATATGACAAAAAGAGGAGGGAAGAGAGTATATAGCAATTTGGCCAGGAACAGAAGATGCACATAAGAGAAAAGGAAAGCTGAAAATAGAAGAGAGAAATGGAGCAAAAAGAGAAGGTTGGAAGYAAAAGAAGAAGAAGAACTTAAGGAGGACTACACCATTGGGCTTCATCTCAGCCTCTTTAGGCTTTGCTTCTCCTTCTCTTAGTGATTATTTTGGATGTATTTTGAGATGTTAAGCTGTCATATTATGTATTTTCTTACATCTAAGAGCATAAACTAACTTCTTAGAAGTTAGAGTTTTGATAAACTAATGTACTCAATGTTTTATTGAATTATTTGAGCAAGATTTGCTCTTTATAAATGCTTCACTCACGATTTTAATTGTTTACATTCACTATTTTGTAGCTATGAATAGTATTTGTGTGAGCTTCTTGAACTCTAAAAGATAGTGAAAGAAGTGAAAAACTAGAGTAGATATGGGTTTCGATATCTAGAGGTAAGGTTTAATATATTAGGAAAATGCCATTGAATATTGGAGACATCTATATTCAATCCAAAAAATCATATGAGACTTGAACATATATTTTCGTTCCTTAAGCTAAGTAACTCCGACAGGTAGAACAATTTAGTGAAATAGGAATAAGGACCAACAAAATGAAAGGGTGATGTCATTTTCTATCTCGATTTGCATTTCTACTGTAGCTAAGTCTTTACTCCATCAATGTTGTAGTGTTGATTTTGTAGCATTTTGAATTCTTGGACATTAGTACATTGGGGATCCMTAACTCTAACTCGCTTTTAAGCTCTTAATCATCTCATGTGTGCGATTGATGTGATTCGTTTTCGGGTCTTCATGATTAGATAATTTTATATTATTTTACTTTATTTTCTTGACAATCATCAACAACTATTTGATTTTATTAGGAATTTAAACCATCACTTTTCAACCAACAATCCTTGTGGAACAATACTCTTGTTCACTCTATATTAATTCTAGACCGTGTAAGCTTGCATAAGTAAAGCTTTATTGCGTACGTGATTTTCTCTAACAAGTTTTTGGCACCTTTGCCAGGAATTGTTATGTTTTTTAGTAATATTTAAATTTATATTGCTTTTTCTATTTTTATTTCTATCATATATTCTTATTCTTTACTCTTGTTCTTGATAGTTAATTTTCTCCCATGAATGTCCGAAGAGGAGAACACGTATCGCTTTGATCCTGAACCAGAAAAAAATTTTTGTTCTAGGAGAATAAGACAACATGAAAGTGCTAGTAAAAGACGAGAAATCGCTAGAAGAGAACAAGGGAACTTGCCGACTATTGGTGAAGAACTTAATGCTGTAGGGAATGTCGCAGTAATAGTTGCCAAACTCGATGTTGCAGGAAACGCCTGTAGCAATAGTGGCCAAATTGAATGCATAAAGAAATGTTGGAGCTACGGCTAATGATTGAAATAGATTCATCAGGGATTATGCACTACCTAGTTATGTTTCAGATGCTTCAGACAGTAGGACAGTTTAGCAAGATGGCTACAAAGGACCCTCATCAGCATATCTATTTATTTTAGAAGTAAGTCAAAAATTTTCCATATTCATTGAGACTTTGAGCTAGAGATTGGCTAAAAACTTTACCTCCCCATTCTACTACTTCATGGAATGATTTGGTAGGGATGTTTTTGTTCAAATATTTCTCCCCAACGAAGAACGCTAAGCTACAAAATGACATTATAGCCTTTCAACAGCATGGTGATGAAAATTTTACAAAGCATGGAAGAAGTTCACGGAGCTTTGGAGGAAATGTCCACATAATGGGATCCCTCATTGGATCCGAATAGAGACCTTCTAAATGGACTAAGCCCTCAACACCGGAATTTATAGACACCTCTGCTAATGGAGCATTACTTGATAAGTCATATAATGAGACTTTCGAGATACTGAAGAGGATTGCTAGTAATAGTTTTCAGTGGCTTATAGCAAGAAATACTACTATAGTGCCTATGGCAGCAAGGAAAGTGGTAGGAATTCATGAGCTTGATGCAATATCATCTCTATGGAAAGGTGCAGTCTTTTGAGAGTTGTCCCTCCAATCTGGAATCTCTATGCTATGTTGTAGAAGGGTTCAACATGAACAATAACCCCTACTCTAACACATGCAATCTGAGATGAAGAAACCACCCTAAGTTTTCATGGGGTGGCCAAGAAAGTAACTAAGCACAAGGGAAACAGTTTAGATTTACTGGACCACTTGTTTTCAGCAACAAAATCAGCAAAATAGGGGCAGCCTAGTGATCAGAATAGCTCTCTTAAAAGATTTCTCAAGGAATATATGGCCAAGAATGAAATAGATATTCAAAGACAGGATTCAGTCATTCAAACCCACACTATTTAACTTAGGAAATTGGAGAACCAAATGGGACAGCTTGCAAATGCTTTAAACACTAGACTTCATGGTACCCTTCCTAGAGATACAGAAATCCCCAAGAGATGGTAAGGAACATTGTAAGACCATCACTTTGAAGAGTGGTAAGAAGTTGGTGAACCTTATAAAAAGAAGAAAGTTTCAACTGAATGAGAAGTACCAGAAAGTGAGAAGGAGGCTGAAAACGTAATTGACATTGGTCCAAGGCAAACTAAATTCAATATACTAGCATTACTATTTAATGTAGAAAACTACAATATTACCACCAGAAATTTCCCCATCAGTTTCAGAAAAAGCAAGAACAAGCATTTCAACAAGTTTCTAGATGTCTCGAAACAACTTCACATTAATATTCCACTTGTAAAGTCATTTGAGCAATTGCCCAATTACGTGCAGTTCTTGACCAAAATCTGGACCAAGAAGAGGAGATTAGGGGAGTACGAGACGATGGCTTTGACCAAGGAGTGGAGTTTTATATTGCAAAAGAAACTACCTCGCAAGTTAAAAAATCCGAGCAACTTCACCATCCGTTGTACTATTGGATTACAATGGTAGTGTTTTATGTTTTGGTGCTAGCATAAATCTGATGCCTATGTTTGTGTTTAGGAAGCTTGGAGTGGGAGAAGCCAAATCCACCACAGTCACTCTTCAGTTGGCAGATAGGTCTTTTAATTATCCCAAGGGTAAGATTGAGAATGTGTTGGTAAAGGTAGATAAGTTCATCTTCTCGATTGACTTCATTGTGCTATGAGGAAGATAATGAGATTCTCATTATTCTTGGGAGAACATCTTTGCCAACCAGGAGAGCCTTAATTAATGTACAAAAAAAAGAGTTGACAATGAGAGTACATGATCAAAAGGTGACATTTAAAATCCTTAATGCTATGAAGTTCCCCCGATGAGGTTGAAGAGTACTCATCTATTAATGTGATTGATCCTCTAGTGGCTGAAAATTTCTAGCAATGTTGTAGCATTAGTTCTGTAGCAATGAACAAAAATGCAGATTTGGAGTTGGATAATTTTCTGTAGCATGAGGAGAAAGAAGGATATTTACCAGAGCTAATAGCTACCAAGCAGCCCTTTTTCACACAAATAAAGTAATTTGAGCCACTTAGTCCATTTTCAAGAAGTTTAACTCAATATAAGTCTTCTATAGAACAACTTCCTTCACTTAATTTAAGTCCCTTCCATCACACTTGAAATATGCATATTTAGGAAATGGAGATATTTTACTTGTAGTTATATCTGCAAATATGGGGAATGTGAATGAGGACCTCAGCAGTTTCATTTGGAGTTGGTTCTCATAAAGGGCGAACCCGAATCCAAGACTTAGAATACCTTCAAAATTGTAGGAAGAAACTTCAACCTATCCTTCCATTTTGTGAAGTTGGTACTATCAAAATGGTCAAGCTTCACGAGGTGTTGGTTTATCATTTTAATAGCAGGCATAGTCATCTCAGTTTCCATCTCAAAATATTGTTTGAGACTGTTAAAAATTGATGTATGAGATGGAAATACTAAACAACCTCGTAGAAAATCTTCAAAYTACTTTGAGGCTTGAACGCAATAATTATATCGTTGTCCTCAAATGATATTTGCCACCACTGCTGTAAATACTTAAACGCAACACTAGCAAATAATTTGTAAGAGTTATCAAACCCTATGAATTCAAGTCCAAACCAAGCAACTTGAACTTGAATGGAACTAAGAACACTTATAAAATCTGATTTGAGCTTTGATTGTTTGATGCAAAGAGATGACATTATATATCATAAAAAATGATTGTCTTCCACAAGAGAACATTCACTATTTATAGAAAATCAAGTATTGATCACTAAAGGGTACAAAATAATATGAAGGCACATAAATCTCTTCAAAAGAAGGTGTCTCATAATAGACATTGAACAATTTATATTCATAACTTTTACATGTATAGTTACAATATCCTATGTATGATTCTTGTGATCTTCTTGCTCCTTGGAAGAATCTTTTAGTCCAATAAATTCACCATCTTTCACTCAAAAGTCAGAATCCAACATTCAATTACGAATTGTTTCATAAACTTTATTCATGCATCAAAATCATATCGTATTATATTGATTGAACAATTCATAACATTAAGATCATATAAATTTAATTTAAGGAAATATTAATTAATCGATAGATTAATAAATTATTAATTTATGGAGTGTACTAACAAGCTCAAGCAAACCGCTAACTTTATCAACTAAAATTTTGTTTTTATTTTATAAAAATATATATTATTCTATTAATAAAAGGAGGAAAAAAGTCTAAGGAATATAAACATATCCTTATGTACTTAATTTACAAATATAATTAGTATTTACTTATTTAAATGTTAATAAAAAATACATAAGTTACCTATTAGATTATTTGGATGAAAATGATATAAGTTCAAAGATTTCTCGTTTAGAAGAACTTTTTTCCAGTATCACTACAAATTATGCTGAAATGATTATAGAGTAACTTTGGAACTTTCTTATGCTGAAGGAAGCATTCAAAATATTAATAGATCCTCGCAATGTTTCATTGTCATATGAGAATTCAAGTTGAAAATTTTAAAATGATAGATAGTTTTAGTGAATCATTAATTATGATATGCATGGAACTAAATGGGTATGTAAGTTTTTTTAAAAAAATATATTATCTTATTATCTTATCGAAATTATAAATTTAGCTAGTTAGCCCAACTCAGGAGTCAAAAAAATTTATTGTTTAATAAAGATTATTAATTTATCAAGTATTAATTTATAGAGGCTTTTACGGTATATAAATGACCTACACACACARGAAAGAACATATGATTAATTCAATCACTAAATCCTAAATCCACACCCCCAACGAATCATTTCCTTGTATCAAAAAATCACCTAATTTTTATGCTTTCTAAACTGTCCCTTTAATTCACCTAATTTTCTTTTATTTTAAACAAAAAATCCTTCAAATCCATATATTACATGTCACCACTGAATTAGAGAAGTCCTATCTGGAAAAGAAAAAGAATATCAGTTCACATATTTATGTAGCAATTGGTGAAAATAAAAAAAAATGGACATGTATTGATTAAAAGGGAAATTTAAGAATACTAAAAGTTAATTGATTGATATTGAAAAAGTCAAAGGATTACTAATGATAACATAAGGAAATAATTAATTAGAGATATGGATTTAAGATATAAGGGTGTTAATTTTGCCCCTCCCTACTAATTATTTTTAAAAAAATTGTTTTAGGAGACTTCATTTTTTTTTTTTTTGTCTCATTTCTCTTTTCATGTAAAAGAGCTTCAATCCTTAATTAATGTCAGAGAAAATATCAGATAAACACTTAGGGGATTTTAATGTTATTAACTCCAGAAAATACCAAAGTACATGCTTAGTTCATGTCTTCCCCTAAATATCTTCAACCTCAGCAGCTCCCAACATTCACGATCATTCAAAAGTCGCGGCTGATTATGAAAATCAGTTGGTTCTATTTGCATTGCAACTTGTTTGATTCAGGTTGTAACTAGGACTTTGCTGCCATCTTTTCTAATTAGAAATGCTTCTTTTATGCAATCTCAAGCATCTAGTGACCAATTTTCCTCTTGAATTTGATGAAGTTTCTAATAAGCTTCTCATCCCTCCATTTCTATATCTCTTCTCTTTGGTTTGGAATAAGCTTAATTAGGATACATTTTGCCAGTCTTTGTGACCATACAATATTGAAATATGTACTATGTTTTTCTTATTAATCAAGTTGTAAAATTTCTTGCTCATAATGTTTATCAAATTATTGAGCCATTGCTATTCAACTGCTACATAATTTTTTAGTGCAAGCTTCATCACTAAAGGCCATCACGGTGGCCTTTTGTGATAAAAGGTTTCACCCAATATGCTCATCACAGTAGGCCACCGTGATGAACATGTCCATCATCGTGACCTTTTGTTATTACTGTATTGTTCGATTTTCCTCACAGAAGGCCATCATAATAGACATGATAACCTATGGTGAACGTATATTGATGAATACATTCATCATAGCATGCTGCAATAATAGACATGTCAATCTAAGGTCACTGGATTCTCAAGCCTCATGGGCGGCCCTGAAAAGCAAATTTGATTGAAAGGTCTAAATGCTTTGATGACATATGCTTTTTTGAGAATAACTAATTATTAGTATCCTGTAAACTTAAGAGCGTGAGATGCGATCAAAACTTAATGATTGCATCTTGCCCTCTCTTTGCTAATGAAACTTATGATTCAATTTTATTTGTTTAAACTTCTTTTTTCCATATTGCATTATTTATTTATGATTTATTTTATTTTTTCTCTTATTATGCCTTAATTTTTTTATTATTGTTTAATTTATTTTTGGTCTCTTTTAATTTTTTTGGTTATTAATAACTTTTAATATTGCAAATTCTGTTCTAGTTCTATATTTTTATAATTAAACAATAGCTTGAACATTTCATTAAATAACAACTGTGTCAAGAAATAAGTTTTGATCTCCTAAGACTATAAATTAAGAGTTAAAATCGAGTTTACAAATACTTTCAATAAATGCATTTTAATACTTACAATTTAGATATTAAACTTTTAATAATTACATGTTAGTTCGAAAAAATTCATAAATTAATAATAATGTATAGAAATAAAAATAAATCTAATGTAAGACTACGTATAATATACAATTTTTAATATTTACACGTTAATCTCTAAATTTTTAGTAATTTCACTTTAACTCTAAGAATTTTATAAATTAATATTAGCATCTAGAAATAAATATGAATTTATTGTAGAACTACAAGTACATTTATACATAATTTTAATATTCGCACTTTAATTCTTAAAGGTTTAGTAATTTCACATTAATTCAAAGAAAATCATAAATTAACAATAATGCCTACACATTAATATGGATTTATTGTAGAATTATAAATACCTCATGCCTAGCTATTAATATGTTTACATTAGGCCTTGAAATTTTAGTAATTGCATGTTAGCCTAAAAATTTTCTACAATAGATAATAGTGCCTAGATATAAGTACGAATTAATTATAGGATTACAAGTACATTTGTGCATAACTTTTAGTATTTGTTCTTTAGGCTCTAAGGTTTTAATAGTTGCATATTACCTCAAAAATTTGTAAATTYTTAATAGTATCTAGAAATAAATATGAACATATTATATGACTATAAGTACATTTAATACATAATTTTTAATTTTTTCACTTTAGTCCTATTTTTTTAGTAATTGCATGTTATCCAAATAAATTTCATAAATTGATATTAGTGTCCAAAAATATATTTGAATTTCATAGGAATGATTGTTGTATTTATTCCTGGTGGGTGTTTCTGCAACTTACAAAAGTCTAATATTTAGAATCTAGTCACTAAATTTTTAACAATTACATGTCAAGCCTATATAAGGGTCTAGAAGTATGTTTAGATTTCTTAATATTATAAATGATATCACAATGTTTTCAACAATGCAATATAAATGGATAATAGAGGTAAGGTGCTAGCAAATTGGGATGAGTGTARTGGACATCTTAGAGTAGACRGATTACAACGTTAACTCGTTCTTGGACTACGATATTAAGGAAGGCTTTAATAGTGATTGGGACTGAAGCAATTTTTTAGTGGGGTATAGGTTAAATATACCCTTGGAGGACTCGTCTAACTYAGAGTTGTCATGAGGCCATAGCTATGGGATTGACTATCCCTAAAGACTCTCTGGGAATTACAATAAGTGCGCATGAACATTAATGATGCTATCTGCTTTTGGACTTAATTAATTTAAACAGTACTATGTGTTTGGCTAATTGAAGTTAGGCCAAAAGACCTAACACAAGGTTTTGCCCATTATTATTCTCTCAAATTAAAACTCGTGACATTGAGTTCGAGTTTGGAAGACATCGTACCTATTGCATAGGTATTGACTCAGTTCAAGTTTTAAACCTTGTAGGGACAGTCATAAAATATAAATTTAAAACTTCAAACTTTAATTTATCATAATTTTCAATTGGAAAATATATTGATAACTCCTATTTTATATTTAAAAGTATTATAATTTTCAGTTAGAAAATATTTTTATAACTCCTACTTTATATTTTATATTTCAATTATTATAAAATTATGTAACTTCTATTTTCATATAAAAAAATGTCATAACTCCCTTCTTGAATTCAGAGATCTTGTAACAATCAAAATTCAAAATTTAATTTTAAATATTGTTAACACCTCAAATTGATGTTTGTAAGTTTTAAGATTTTATGTTTGTAACCATCATTACTTTATTGCAGTTAAATGTTGTGAAACCATTCCTACTATTAAAGAAGGGGTGAGAAACACATAAGAATGGTCAATCTTTTACACAAATCAAACCTCTTCATTCTCTTTATACTCTTTTATACTAAAATTCATTTGTGGCAACCTGACTAGATAAGCTTGTGAGGTGTTCGTTAAATGTGCTCATTATAGAGATGACTTGGTGATATCAAGTTTTATTTTGAAACCATGATTGACCGCTATTAGCTATATATAGGGAAGCCTTTATGTTTTTAGGACAATGACTTTGTCACAATTCCCTAGCTACTCCTTTCTCTAAAATTTTACATATTATTCATATATTGTCTATTTTTATTAAACTAATAATATTTATAAGATATAAAGTCTGATTTTTATTCTTCATTTATGGGGCAAGTGACATGCCCTTCAACTTGATAGTAAGAAAGTGAAATTAGTCTTTATAGTCTCATTTGATAAAACTGAAGTTTGAAGATCGAAAATTAAAATCTAATAAGTAGCAAAAAAATTTAATGTTGAAATTTTACCTCGTAATATTTGAGTTGAATGCCAATTTAGTTAGAGAATTTGATAATAAAGTTAGTAACGCTCTGCATACTGACATTTTTATAACTCTTTTCCTTTAAATTTATAAGTTTTTAAATAGTCGTAAGTATAACAACTATTTGAATGTCTAATAGATAAAAAAAAAATTATTAAGAACGTATTAAGTGATAATGATAAGTCAAAACCTTATTAATTTATAATCGGACTTAAGAAGCGCCTAAGCTTTTAAGACGTTCTCAATTATATTATTAGACATTTTTAATCTAATAAGCACTTAATTGATTTTTTAAGTACTAATTTGTGTTATCAAGCAGGGATTAAGTGTCTTTTTTTTTTCCTTTATTAGTTTGTATTTTCCATATTTATTTCTATTAACACCAAAAATAAACCTTCTAAATTTTCCCTTTATTATAGTTATTAGAGTGAGCACATGTTTGATAATGCAATTAAAATTGAATGAATTAAGAGTCTATTACATTAAAACTTTCTTATAAGGTAATTTGGAATGTTTTACTATTTTTGGTGTCTATTAAATTCTTTTATACCTTGTAAGTGGTAAGATCGTAAGGTGATCATTTAATATGTTCAGATCTATGCGTTTAATAAAATTTTATCTACAGATAAAATTAACTCTATTCTCTTCTATTATTTACTATATTCTTTCTTTTCAGCTACAAATCAATCTAATCGACTTCAATATAAATTTAATGGAATAAGAGGACAGAAGTGTAAAAGTGACAATATTAAGAGTTTTACTGAATTGATTCAAATGTGTATGAGTAATTTTTCAGTATTTAGAAATTCAACTACTTTCAAACTTCAATCTTCACATTTCACTTTTTAAACATGAGTCTTCACACTTCAGTTTTATTAAATGAGGCCTTAAAACGTAACTGTAACTCATTTAAGGATTTGTAATATGTCTTTATTTAATTTTGACTTTGTTTACATATGAATGTTAATTATTATTAAAAGTTAGATAACAAAACATATTTATGTTAAGAAAATGAACGATTCTTCTTAAAATACTACAAAATAAAGATGTGAGCCTTCCATTTTAGATTGGCTTGTCTGTCAATCTTAATTTAATAACCTATTTGACAATTCATTCAAATGACAAAAATATCCTAAATGCTAAGTCCTAAAATCCTAAACCCTAAACCCTAATTTTGCTACCCTAAACCTTAAAATCCTAAAATCCTAAGCCCTAATAAGCTAATTATAAAATCCTCAAACCTAATTTATAAACCCTACCTAAACCCTAAACCCTAATGTTCATAGTTTAGATTTGGGTTAGATAGGAAAAATTATGTTCAAAATTTTAATTATAATTTATCGAAGGGGAATATGGGTAAAAGGCCTACCCACAACAAAATTTTGTGCAAAAGGTCGTTGACCAAAATAAGGGAATAAATAGCCCAGTAAATATTATTTTTACCCAATAAATAATCAATTTACATTTACATCCTTAAGTGCATTTAAACCCAACATGATAGTTTTATATTTCAAATCACGTGACTTTCTAGATGTACCACTCGCTAACGTCTTCCATATAATTTTCATAGCAGCATCTCTCCTTCTTCTCCTTCTTCTCCTTCTTAATGCGTCTCCTTCTTCTTCTTCTTCTTCTCTATTTTTCCAGTTTCACTTTTTCTCATATTCATCATTTTGGCGACCTATCTTCCAAGCTTTGCATCATCTTAAGTTCGCGAAGAGCTCAGTTATCTTAACACATTCATCATAAGGTAAAATTTCACTTTAAATACAAAAAGAAAATCAAATTTTCTAGGGTTTATCAATAAAACAGTGATATATACCTTGATACCATGATTTCAAGAATTTGTTTTTGATAAAACAAGAATGGATCATCACAAAACTTTAATTTTTGGCATTATATTGGTGAGTGCGTTCATCATAGAAGCCCGCCGTGATAGATATGTCTACCATGGCATCTTGTTGTGATAAACGCATTCACCAATACATGTGCACCATAGAAGGCCACCGTGATATACATGTCTATCATGGTAGGCATCTGTGATGAACACACATTAATATACTTACATCACAGTAGGCAACCGTGATAGAAATGCATAGCATGGCGGCCTACTATGATGCATGTATATTAGTGTGTGCTCATCACAAATGCCTAAAGTGATAGACATGTCTATCATGGTGGCCTATTGTAATGAAAACCGACCATTACCCTCATCATAGAAGGCCACTGTGATGGACATGTTTATCACGGTGGCCTTTTGTGATAAGTGTATTGGTCGATTTTCATCATAGAAGGCCACAGTGATGGATATGTCTATCATGATGGCCGGATGTGATGAGCATATTAGGTGCAACCCTTCATCATAGAAGGCCATAGTGATGGACATGTCCATTATAATGGCCATTTGTAATGAAAATCGACCAATAAACTTATCACGGCAGGCCACCATGATAGGCATTCTATCACGATGACCTATTATAATGAACATATTAGGTGCAACCATTCATCACAGCAGGCCACCATGATGAATGTCCATCATGGTGGCCTATTGTGATGAAAACTGACAAATACACTCATCGCAGTAGGCAACCGTGATGGACATGTCTATCACATGGCCTGCTGTAATGAGTACATTAAGTGCAACCCTTCATCACAGAAGGCCACCGTGATGAACATGCACCTAATATGCTTATCAAAGTAGGCCATCATGATGGACATGCACTTAATATGCTCATCACAACAGGCCACCATGATAGAAATGTCTATCACAGTGATTTTTTGTGATGAGTGTATTGGATATGTCCATCACGGTTTCTTACTTGATTCACGTATTTCATTAATATCAAAGAGCTTCATTTGTATTAACTTGAATTCAGTAAAAAAAAATTAAATTATATCTTGATTATTTGTGTTGTATAGGTTTATCACAGCGACCCACCATGGTAGAAATCACATCTTGGCTGGCCTGTTGTAATGAGCCAAAAGAACTACAATTGCAAAGATTGATCTAATACATAGTACAATTTTGTTCCATGTTTTTGCAGGAATGGAATTCCTTGTGGATTCCAGCTAAGCATTTTAGGGCTATGATCACTAGCTAGTGCACCTTTTAGAAAATAGATGAGGTGATAAATGCTCTTGATGATGATCACTATGAGCTGTTATTTGAGTCTTGTTTTGGCCCCTCAATAAGGATAGGGGATTTGAAGTTTAACAATCAGCTCATTCATGCTTGATGCTTAGGTGCCTCAGAACTTAGAAAAAGAATGAAGTTTGGTTTCAATTTGGGGAGAAGAGGTGTATGTTCGGATTCAAAGAGTTCACTCCTATGACTGGCCTACCAGCAATTAGAACTGATGATAAAGAGGACTTGAGTAAAAGGGAAGAGATTGGGCTATGCAYGAAATACTTTCTCAAGTGTAAAGGAAATCTTAAAAGATCAGTAGTTCTAGATAAATTTAAGAAAGGCAAAGATCTGAGCGACAAGTATAAGTTGGGTCTTTCAGTGATTTGGATTTTTTTTATATGCCAAAGAAGAGAACACAGATGTCAGCTTGTTCTGGTTCTATCCAGTAGATGATTTGGAAAGATTCAATCGTTATGAATGGGGAAGGAAATCATATTCAGAAACTATTGAGTTATTCCGAAGAGATTACACGAAGGCAGTGGAGAAACGCAAAGAAAAGAAAGCATATAAAATCAACTACCGTGAATTTTCTCCATCCATCATGGTATAGACACTATTGTATTTTTTACAAATTATATTTATGTATTAAATAATACAATTGCATGTAATGTGCAATGGCTTTAATTCTTTTTTTTTTTTTTGTTTCCTTTCTACATATTTGGGCATTCGATGACATGTCATAATTGGCCACCAAGTTCGGGTTTTGCTTTGGAGAAATATTCCAAGAATGTTAAATCGGACTTTAAAGGTAAAGTGCCCGCAACCAAACCATGCCTCCATCTCCCAATTTTTTCAAGAAAGGAATTTCAGAGTAATTAAGAAGTTAGTCCCTTTTTCCTCGGAAGTCGAGCAAGAATTTTGATAGAAGTTTGTTCCATTCTTAGATGATATGGATGAGACTGTAGATGAAGTGGCATCTTTTAAGTAGTCCAAATGATCATCTTTCCCCTCTTGAAGCTGCAACAAATAGAGCAGATACAGCAGTTGCTTCTCCCATTCATTGTGCCCCCTCAATTATCCCCTTCTCGCAATGATGATCTGATCAAGAAGATGCAAGCAATAGTTGATAGGAGGATAGAGAGGGTTGAGAGGAAATTAGACGTAGTTGAGAAGAAGTTAATCGATCAGTTGAATCGGTTAGAGGCGAACCTAGATAAGTTAATTTCACAGTTGGCCTTAAGAGGTGATCAAGAAAGACAAGAAAGAGAAAATGTGCCCCCTACCACTGTTATAGAAGAACAAGCTAAGGAAGGCGGGCGTCATTTTTCCAATAATAAGTAAGTTTATAATTATAATTTATAAGCTTAATTCTAACCTATCTTCTACCTATTTATGTAGCTGAGGCCGATCCTACTAATGATGACGATGTCTTGAGCTTGGTTGTTGTTACTACCCCTTATTGTCACTCCCCCCCATTGAAGGTCGGTTCCTTTTTCTTTTTCATGATTATTTTTTAAAGTATCAAAATGGTAGAAATTTTTTTCTAATCAATAATTATTTTTTGAGCTTGGTCAGGAAATGAAATGGAATTTGCAACTGCCACAGTAACAGGAACTGAAATGGCATCTGAGACTACCATAGTGACAATGGAAGATGATTCTCATCTAGGTAGAGGATTGCGCAAGAAGAGGGATGCCCTCCACTGCAGTCTCCTTTCATCAATCCTTCAAAAAGAAGAAAGTATGAGGAGGTCAAACAAATTGATCCATTTCGGGCAGTTGATCTCGCAAAAATGGAAGATGTGAAGTCATGGTTTCAAGATGAAATTGTTGGATAAATTTCCCTTCTTGAAATTCTTCCTGTTTAAATTTTGCCATTCTTGTCTAATATACATTTATATCTTAATGTTAATGAATGAGATTGTTTAGGGATTTTACTAGTTTTTCGTTGTTCGATGTCAAAATATGTTCTTTCAAGTCACTATAAAAGCTGACATTTGGCTTACTGATGATGTAAATAAAACAAACTTAAACTTGTGAATAGTTTATTATTGATATAGACTAATGTTTAATGTTGAATGTGTAATACAACATGTGAATCTCGCATTATATTACATGAGAGAATGATCAATAAAGTGTCCCAACCTATTTAGATAAGATGCTGTCATCTTTATTCAAGATTTTATCAGTTTATAAAGCTTGCTCATATTAACAGTTAAAATAAGGAGTATGCTGCTCATAGAATTTTCATTTTTGATAAGGTTGTCAATAATTTATATAAATAGGGAAGCTTCTCCACTCGGCAAGCCATGGAAAGAGTGTGAAGTTTTGTACTTACCAATTTGGACTTATTCATATTGGATTGTGCTAGAATCGACATGGATGAGCGCTTAATTAGTATTTTTTATAGCGCCCATGGGTCAACTCAAGAAGGAGCTCAAGAATAGGTTGCAATGCTTCATAGATTTGCTGATTGATAAAAATTTAAAAAAAACAAATTCCATCCTAAATGACTCGAAGCTCTAGCTTTAGGGTTTAGATAGGTGTGAAACGGTGATTAGAGAGAGCAACCCGAGTCCACCGTGAGTCTACAACTGCCTCTCACAAAACTCATCAAGAAAAAAGTTCTATTGTTTCTTGGATGGCTATTCAAGACATAATTCATAATCAAATAGCCATAGTGCCTGCTGACCAACAGAAGACGACTTTCACCTGTTGCATATGAAACTTTTGCATTTAGGAGAATGCCATTTGGATCGTGCAATGCTCCTATGACCTTGCCTGARGGTGAGTCAGAGGAAGCAGTCAAAAACTAGCAACACGAAGCTAGAAAATAGCATAAAGTCACATATGTCGTGGCCCCTTCATGGCAAGGTCAGAGAAGGATATGTTTTTGGGCTGTGGCAGACAACCTATCATGACGGCCCGCTGTGATGGAAAATTCTTCAATAAATTTAATCAGTTTTATTATATCTTAATTCTAAATTAGCTTAAAAGGTTTTTGATTTAGTAATATTTCCAATTCATGCAATAATTACTCATCACAACTCCCAGCTATGGTAGGCAATGTATCACTGTGACCCTGCAGTGATGAACAATATTTAAGGAAAATCATCACTTATGATCAATTTCTATGTAGAAAAAAACCCTTGAAATGTTCCAATTGAATGGTAGAATGACACATTTTCTATTTCTATGAGTTTGATTGCCCAAACAACGTGTTACTTCTCTTTCTGCTATAAAACAGAGTGAGATAGATGTATAGAACACAATGAATCCATTACTCCATCGAATATGTAATTATAATTCCGTTTTTAAGTTGTCATTTTGATAATGTTTCCAATTGTGTGAGTAATGTGCATCACAGCACCCTATCGTGGCAAGCAACCTATCACGACAGCCCCCTGTGAGAAATTTTCAATAAATTTTAATCAGTTTCAGCATATCTTAATTCTAAATCAGCTTAAAAGGTTTTTGGTTTAGTAACATTTCCAATCACGCAGTAATTGCTTATCACAGCGGCCTGCCTGATGGGCATTGTATCACGACGGCTCTGTTGTGATGAGCAATATTTAAGAAAAATCATCACTTGTAATCATTTTTTGTGTAGAAAGACCTTTGAAATGTTCAATTGAATGTTATAATGATACAATTTCTATTTTTATTAGTTGGATTGCTCAAACAACGTGTTACTTCTCTTTCTATTAGAGGACAGAGTGTGGTAGAATATATATCTCGAAGGTAAAAATGTATATATCACAACGAGTCCATTATTCAATCAAATATGTAATTATAATTTATTTTTTAAGGTTGTCGCTTTAATAATTTGCCAATTGTGTGAGTAAAGTGCATCATAGAACCCCGCCGTGGCAAGCAACCTATTACGGTGGCTCGCTGTGATGGCAAATTCTCCAACAATTTTAATCAGTTTCAGCATATCTTAATTCTAAATCAGTTTAGTAATATTTCCAATTTATGCAATAATTGCTCATCACAGTGGCCTGCTATGGTAGGCATTGTATCACAGCGGCCCGCTATGATGAGCACTATTATACAAATGTGCTATTTTTCATTCTTATTAATTCAAAATGAATGAATAAATTTTTTAATAATATTATAAATTTATGGAGTATATACTCATCATAGCAGCCCCCCGAAATAGATGTTCTATCCCGGTAGTCTGTTATAATAAGCAATATTTTATACAAAAGTGCTATTTTTTATACATATTAATTCAAAACGAGTAAAATTTTTTTGATGATATTATAAATTTATAGAGTATATACTCATCACAGCGGCCCATCAGTGACAAACATTCTATCACGGTGGCTTGATGTGGTGACCAATATTTTCTATTATATGTTTGCGTCAACTCTAATTCAATAAAAGAAATACCACTATTTAATCAGGATTCAATTTAAGGTGTATATGTGAATCACAACACCCAACCTGTAATTATTAAAATTTAAATTCAATACACTTCAAAGAAAATAGATGTCTTCACTTGAAATAGAACAAGCCATATCTTACATTTATAAGAATAAATAAAAGTTTAATGTCTTCACTTCTCAGGCAAACCTCTCCAATTGATTTTTTTCGTAATTTTTGTAACACCCCCAGATTAGGAAACTTATCCTAACATGAAAATGTCACCAATTACTCATTTACATAAAATTTATGAAAATTGGAGAAAATAAAAATTTTGATATTTTAATACAAAAGGGTTTATAAAATTTCGATAGATTTTCCTCTGTAATATCAATATATCCATCCTATTAACAATCAAAAAAATTCTCACCAAACATTCTAATACTCCACATATAATGAAATCACCTCAAACCCCAATAATATAAATTACCAGCAAAATACTCATATATTTAAAATTCAGCATAAGCTTTTGAAAATGAACGAATAAAATTTAAACATTCAACAAGTTCATAAATCAATAAAAAATTTAATTAATGAAAATGACTATTGGGTATCAAAGTCAACTCCCAAAACAATCTCCACCCACCATCTGGCAAGTCATCACCTGAAACGTAAAATAAGGGAATATGAGGTGAGCTACTAAGCTCAGTAAGTAAATTCAATACATGAATGCGTGTATCATGCACTATATATCCTGATGTTCAAAAATTCACTTTGTTAAAACTTTCTAAAAATTTTCATTTCATCAAAATTTCCAAACCTTTTCGTTTCATAAAATCGTGAGCTCACTTGGTGTAAGCCTAACCATTAAGCTCTACAATGGGCAATTATTATTTGGAACCTGATCATATTCTACCGGTAGAACCACAAAGTGGTTAAAATAACTTAATCTTTTCCTGAACATCACCTCATAAGAGGAAAATAGCACATGAATTCCCACCCTATAAGAGGGCTAGGTCGAGTGCGCCAGTCCCCCACCCCCTATTTTCCACTCGCACCTTTCATGGTCTAGGCTTTACACCCCTTTTCAAAATTCTTTACATTTGGAAACCATTTAACATAAAAATCACATTTTTCCAAACTTCATTCTTTAAAAACATTTGCTTTCTTAAGTGCTGATTATGCCCATGTGAAAAATTGTGCAAAATAATATAGACCATATGCACATGAACACGGATCGCATAAACTCTGAACTCTTAACTTAAACTTCCCAACATGTCATCAAGTAGAAAAATTCACATACTTGAAATAAAATCATTAACTATATCACATAAAAGCAATCCAATTATAACCATGAACTCACATTCAATTTACATAGAGAGATTCAATCATAAAAATAATACACATTCACTACAATGAATGGAAATGAGAGAGTTTACTTACTTGAAGTCTTTAGTAAATTTAGTTATTTTAAATTGCTAGATGGGTGCCTTGACTGCCCACAACGTTGATGTCCCACAATATCCTAATATTGTTATACAAAAAATATGCATTTAACATAAGTATTTACCGTTAATATATTCATTGTTTTTCCTATGGTGACATTAATCAATAATTTCTCAAGATTAATTTCTATGTTAATAAAAATTGAACTATTAAGATTATAATTTAATTTCATGACTTCTAATCATTCTTAAACAATAATAATAGTCATAATCACAATATATTACTTACCAAACCCCAAATTTTATCTTAAATTATATTCTAACATATTTCTAAACTTATATACCTCTTTTACTTAATCGTACTAATTTAAATTTCACATTCAACATATTACATATTTTTCCTTAATCATTATTACATAATACAAAACCTAGGCTATTCAGTTAATTTAAATGAAGAACTAATGATTCACCTTGAATTCCGAACCTTAGGTGTGGTTTCTAGTCTAGGATGCAATGCGTCGATCATGCTTGTGAAAGGAATACGCTCCAGGCATGAAAACGGCACTGGTTCAAGGAAACGCGCACGGCACCTGGGGAGCTCCAGCGACTGTTTCGATTGCAAGCTCCGAGGACCTTCTTTCAATCGAAAGCTGGTTTCAACGACACGTACAGTAGATGGCAGCCACAGAAATGCCAACAAGTTCCCCATCTGTACTTGACAAGGCAGACTGGGTGGTGGTGTCACGAGCTTTAGGCGGCGATGGCGCGAATGGCGATGATGAGCAAGCAACCAAGTCGATGTCGAGTAGCGTGGCGAGCAGCAGCGATGTGTGGCGGCTAAAGCGATCTGGACAATCTTAAGCACGACTCAATAAGCTTGGAGAGAGGGAGAGAGGGAGAGAGGAAGAAGAAACAAAGACGAGAGATCGGTGAGGAGGAGGGTAGAGGGAGGAGGCGTCCATAGTGAGGGCAGAGGGAAGGTGGCAACAGCTTAGGATTAGGTTAGGGTTTCTTTCTCTTTTTTCTTTTGGGGAAGAAGATGAACAATAAACTTCAATTTAAATAGTTTTTTTTAAAAGTAACTTAACCCTAATCGAAATTCCTTCGTGGGCCATTTTTATTCCTTAACCAACTAAGCCGACTAAATTAAGATCTATTAATTTTTTTGGGCCAAAATCAAACTCTAATTCCGAATTTAGGTTTGAATAAGAAGAGAATAGACTCTAACGGGTCAGGCCTAAATTAATTATCTAAGACTTCTAATTAAATTAAATAATAAAATTTCACATTTAAATAAATATACTCATACATTAGTGCATAACAATAATAAATCAAAGAAATAATTATTTATTTCTAATTGGCACATCGACTGTTATGGCCTCCAAGTCCTTCCGCTGTAAAATACTCAAACAACTAATAATCATGAATATAATCTACTTTGTATATTATAATATAAATTATTAAATTATATATAAATTTGGAAAAAACAAAAATTAAATCTCAGGCATTACAGTTTCAGTTTCGGTGTGCATCCAGCAGGTCATTTTGTTAGCGGTCGAATGCCCAATCTTGACACCACTTCTGCAAGAAGTTGTCACTCATTCTCGTTCGACAATGGGTTAACAAACTCTGAATATGCAGCTCTCCAATAAGAAGTGGTATAAAAGGTAGAACAAAGAGCATAAGTGTCTGTACCATCCTGCCTGGAAGTGGCAATTGCATGTCGACAATGAAATTTATCAAGATCAAATTGTCTGCAAGTACAAGCATGTTTGTTAAAGTTAACCACATATGGTTTCAACTTGTTAATAACTCGAAACTCAATCGGTGATATCTTGAGTGAATTCCATCTATTTGCCTCAAGATAGTTCAAACACATCTTCGGCTCCATGGATAGGGTAACTAGTACAATTTCTCGCCGCCTCATTTCTTTCATAATACCATTTATGTAACAAAATGTCTAATGTACTTGATCAGACTATCATAGGAAAATCTCGAGCCTCTTTCAACGATGAGTTCAAAGATTTTGCATTGTTTGTTGTCATTATATTGTATCAAGTCCCTCTAAGATATGCTCTACTCCAATAATGCAAAACAGCATATTCTCTCTGATCCATCTTTTTTACCGCAAAGTGCTGTCATGTAGGCCTCAAAATCTGTTAAAGTATAAACCTCTGCAGTCCTTTTTGAACAATGATATCCAATCAGCCCTTGGAAATTTAACATTCAATTTATTGCTCAAGTGCCATATGCAATTCCCATGATGTGCAAATTGGGAGACATTTCTAAATGCATTAGGAATGCTTTTCTCACGATCCGAGATAACGTCCGTTATTTCTCGCAAGTTACGAAAGAACTAAGTCCATGGCGCTGAGTCAACTATGCCTCAAGCAAGTGGAAATATTTGACTATTCACATTTTGACAAGTGGCAACAAGTAGGGTACCTTGATATCTACTTGTCATGAATGTACTTCTATGCAAATGATGGGTCTCATTGACTGATATCCATATATACTTTGTCCTAGTGCCACAAAAAGGACATGAAACGAAAATATTTATCAGTTTGAATGCACAAGATTATTATAAAATGATGTGTTACAAAATATGACAATGGACAGCATTGTCATCAAGAAATGTACTTGAATTGCATACTATCATCAGCTTCAATGGATGGCGTTGTGCCAAGATTAGCTTGCTCTAAAATGTGACAGTATGATGATAATTTGGCATATCTATCCTCCGGTATTCCTCGAACAAGCCCATTACCGAATTAATTAGTCGGATATGCCTTACTGTAAGTTATAGTTATGCCAAACTCTTCGCAAACATCATTGATGATGTTCCGCAATTTGTAAATCCTTGTAGCATCTTCAAACTTAGAGGCAACGTGAGTTCCAATTAGTGAATAGGTATCACGTCTATGATCTCGGCACTTAACACTCATGGAGGATGTATGTTGGCTATGGTAAGTACGAATTTCAAAACATTTCTGATTCGTTCAACTTTGTAGCTTGCAAACGCCACCTACAGCTCTTCACGAGATAGATAATTGTATAAATAGACTTATTTGACTTCTTAACTTTAAACTCAAAGTGACACCTCATTGCAAGCATGTATAACCTCGATATCAAAGCTTTTTTGTTAGGGAACAATTGTTTCCTTTACAAATCTTTACATTCTGATATCCTCGATGGCTTAGAAGGAGTTGAACCTAAATTTGCCATTAATTCCTCTATGTTCCCACCCACCACATGTGCATCTTTAGAAAGATACTGTCTTTTCGAATCCACACCATCCCAATCTATTTGCATTTCAAACAATGTTGCAATAGGTGCTTCATTCAAACTATCTTCAACAATAGGTGCTTTATTGAAATTGTCTTGAGCAATAGGTGCTTCATTCAAACTATCTTCAGCAATAGGTGCTTTGCCATCATCCGCAATAGGCGCTGCTTGTGTTTCACTCTCTCCTAAATCATCATCTTCTTCAATCTCCTCAAGTTCTTTCTCGAAAAGAGTAACACAAATAGGAAATTATTTACAAACCAAGAGAAACCATTTGAATTCATACTCACAATCAATCTTTATTGGTGGTATTGAAAAGTTCAAATTTTTGGGCACTATACTTGTCATTTCTATATCATTTATCACAGAATCTATCCTTACTGCCCCTTGAACTGCTTCACATAACTTGACATGGGTAATATTTTTTGAAGTAAAAGCTAAAGCCATATTTGCTAAACCATTATACTTTCATGTCCACCCACCATCAACTTATTTCTCAACAAATTAACCAAAGTAACAAACAGATATCCATAAATTATCAGAGGCAGCCATAATTGAAATTCGACAACCTAAACTTAGCATTTAGAAAGAATGTTAAACTGATTTGTTCATCACAGAAGCTCACTGTAGTAGGTAGTGTATCATGGCAGCCTGCTGTGATGCAAAATATTTAATGAAATTGTATTAGTTTTAATTTTTTTAATTCTAAATCAGCTAAAAAATATTTCTATGTAAGAATAAACTAAAATAAAAATTGCATATATTCATCATAAAATCTCACTGTGGTAGACAATCTATCATGGTGGCATGGGGTGATGAGAAATCTTTTATATTAATCATCATAGCAGGCCACCGTGATAGACATTCTACCTCGCGACCTGTCGTGATGAAAAGTATTTCATATTAATCATCACAATAGTTCATTGTGGCAGACATTCTATCATGGTGACCTGCTGTGATGAAAAATATTTCATATTTACCATCACAGAAGGCTACCATGGTTGACATTCTATAATGGTGACATGCTGTGATGCGAAAAATATTTCATATTAAATATCAGAGAAGGGCACCATGATAAAATGTCTACCACAGTGGGTTGGTGTTACCAATATTGATAGACTATCTTAAACAATTTCGTCATAGATGCTGTTTACTCATACTTATAAACAATAAGAGAGACATTAATTCATGTAATGTAGTATATGGAAGAAATAGATCATCACTGATACAAGTTTAGAAATTCGATTTACATATAGTGGCGGAGATAAAATCACCTTTTTTTCTTAAAAATGATTTAGCTTCTTCTTACTTTYGTCTTCAATGGTAAAATGAGAAAGAAAACTCTTAGTTCAGAGCTGTCGAGTGTGTGAAATGGAGAAGAAAGAAAGAAGATCTTGTGGGTTTTGTTGAGATTTACGTGAGGAAGAGAGAGAGAGAGAGAGAGAGAGAGAGAGAGAGAAATTTGGCATCTTCTTTGTTGGTTATAGGCAATTATGATAATAATAGTGTATTTTGATCATTTAAAAAATTTATAAGAGTGAGATAATTTAATAATTTAATATAGAGAGGTATTTTAATTATTTAATAATATATTTTAGAGTTTTTTTTAATAGAAAAGGCCTTTTAATAAAGATCATTTAAAGGAGGATATTTTTTCCAAATACATTGGTTGACTATGTTTTTTAACACAGAATTCCTTATCGAAACAATTAAAATCTCACGAGAAATCATAAAAGATCGTAATATATCACAAGTTAAAATGAGTTGTTAGAGTTGACAAAGTAGCATTATCTTTTCAGATTTAAGATAGAGTCAAATAAACCAACTTTCACTTCTTTCTCTTCTATGTTAGACTAGTATAAATAGATCTGTCCCAAGAAAATATAAGGACCTAAATTACAACTCCATAGAAATATACAGAGAACTAAAAGAAAATTAGAGAACCTAATTTAGATTAATTCGAAATAGAAGGACGCTGAAGGAAAAAGAAACGAGAAACGCAAAAGAGGGAAAGGTGAACACATCAATACAGTACCTCTTGTCAGTTCCAGCAATCGGGATTGGACCCTTTTCTTCTGCAGGTGTGAGAGATAAAGCAAAATGGCAGTGGCAGCTGGGGTTGGGTATGTCCTTCTAGCGCTAGGACCATCTCTCTCCCTCTTCATCTCGGTGATCTCTCAGAAACCCTTTCTAATCCTTACAGTCCTCTCCAGGTACTCATGAATTTCTCGCTATTTTAAATTTGGTTTTGTTTTGATTGAATAATGAAATCTTGAAGATAAATTGCTCTCTGGAGCTTCGAATTGATTGTAGTGTGATTTTGTAGTACATTGCTATGGCTGATGAGTCTGATAGTGATGTCCGCACTGTGGAGGGGGTTTCTTCCCATCAAGTCGGCGTGGTGGCCCTATTCTATTCTCATACTAACTTCTGTTGCATTTCAAGAAGGCCTTCGTCTTCTCTTCTGGAGAGTATACATGTTAGTAAAAGTGCAATCTTTAATTCATTTAGTTTTTGGGGGGGATTTTGGTGAATTTTAATTTTGAATGTTACTGAGAGAATGACTAAAATAAAGCTTTGGATTAGAGACAATTCTATTATAGAAAACTGCTATTTATCTTTCTATGTTAATTTCATACACTAAGCTTTGTATAAACTTGAAAAGAATAGATGTTGCAGCTTGTTTTTGTTTTTAGTGGAAAGGCTAGTATTGAATTTGTCATAAAACTAAAGTAATCCTCTAATATTTTGCATCGAGAAATCATTTGGTTATGTTTAATTGGTTTTCTGGGCTTAATTCAGGAAGTTGGAAGATATCTTGGATGCATTTGCTGACAGAGTTTCTAAACCACGCCTCTTTTTGACTGATAAGATGCAAATTGCCCTAGGTAAAGCTGCTTGTATATGTACTTTGTCCTTGGACTAAATAAATCTTGTTATAAGTAAATCATTCTGGAAAGGTTGTTTTGGTTCCGGGGGGTGGGGGGGTGGGGTGGTTGTTTTTGGCATATGCTGTAGTCTAAATGTCCRGGCACTTGAAATTTATTAGCTTGCCTTTTGTACTTCCAGATGTTGTCTTGTTACATTGTATAAATAATCATCTATGATATGGACATATGGGGAAACTCAAATTTTCAGTTTCCAAATAATGAGTGTTCACTTGTGTCTCTGCAATTAGTTCTCTTTCTGCATGATCCTACTGGTTTAAAGTTTACTTCTTCAATGACATGCTGTCACTCTAATTAGAACAATGCAATCTGGAGACATTACCAGTCAACAACATGTACGACCATATACTATGCACTCTGATCTGAAGTTTAATAAAGAAAAATGATGATATATGGGGATGAATGTTCAAATTGGCTAGTGCTTCAGTTCTTTAGATAGTCATCGCATTAATATGTGGTTTACGGAGTTTAAAATCCAAAGTAACAAAGGTTAAATTTTTGGTGGGCCTTTTGATGTTCTTGTTGAAATAGAGCAGACTAACTATTTTTCTAGTTTATATAATTCCATCTCAAGGAGTCCTCTGAACTAACATTGAGGAAATAGACAATTCAATCTTTAAGACAATATTTCAATTGCATGGGAATATAATTTACCAATCTAGGTACCTTGCTATTCTATCATTCTTAGTGACTTTGAAAGGCTGGTTATACTTGCAATATCTGTTCCTTTGTCTATGGTCAACTTGTACTGCTCTCCYTTGGGATACCTGATTTTGGGTACTAGGAAAGGAAATTTATGAGCAAAAGCAGAAATAATCACTGGAAAATGATGCCCTTCAGATATAGAAAGTATGGCAAAGACATTAGATGGAGGCTGGGGAAAAGAACTAAAGTATCWTGTCTCTGGCCCTTTTAGCTGTTATACCAAAACTTGTCCTTTCCTATTTAAGGGTACYGTTCTTCTTGCGTTTACCTGGTTACCAAGAATCTGCAGTAAGAGAATTGATAAAAATTGCTATTGTGCTAGGGGTTAGATTATCATATAGACACATGTATCTGTATTCCCCTGCATTCTTATTCAGCCTTTTCTGTATTTTATTGATATGACTGGTGAACCTGCATTTACTACATTTTTAAATTCTCTCCTGCTCTCTCTCTCATGCCCATACACATATCTTGTACTTCTCAGTTAATTGTACAATTTCTTTTACAAGTATGGGGATTACTTTTAACTACTAATTTGGTGAATATGACCATAAAACTGCATTTGCAAATCATTGTACTACTTTGCTTTAGCTCATTATTGATTATTTCTTTGTTGTCCTATTTATACTGGCTCCTCTACTTTGAGCTGCTTTGCTTGTTTCTGCACCAGTAGATAAAATCTAGTCACTGACTAAGTTGCTTTCTTGTGTAATGGCGTAGAAGCATGCAACATAAGTTACTCAAGTTCATCACTATATTACTAATCACCCGCACTAGTGTGTGCAAATAGCTTTGGCATATTTATTTACCTCTCTGATGTTACACATGTATGTGTAATTTCGATTCGTCCTTTCATAAGATGCTACAATTGCTTAGGTGTCTATTTGCACCCATAATTATTAATGATAATATATGTAATCCATCTTTTCTTATGCTGACTCTCTTCAGTGTTTATTTGATTTTATTTGAATATGCAGCTGGTGGATTGGGTCATGGGTTGGCTCATGCTGTCTTTTTCTGTCTTAGCCTTTTGACCCCAGCATTTGGACCAGCAACATTTTATGTGGAGAAGTGCTCACAGATTCCCTTTTTTCTCGTTTCCTGTAAGCAATAATTTCTTTTTCAGAATATGTCAAGTCCTTTATTATTAAGATCTTCAACATATTAATTCCCTAAGCTGAGATTTAATCAATAAATCAGTCACGTGTGTATTGCATTTTGTTTATATTGCTGACACACTATTTATAGTGAATTAAGTCATTGCTTGGTATTTCAACTCCTCTTTTGTTGGAGTTTCTTTGGGTTAATGTCATTTATTTCTCAAATTGCAGCAATTATTGCCCTGGCATTTGTTACAATTCATACATTCTCAATGGTCATTGCCTTCAATGGTTATGCTGAAGCAAATAGAGTTGATCAGCTTGTTGTTCCTGGGCTTCATCTGGTCGCTGGGATGCTTGTGAGTTCCTCTTTGTTCCTTGCTTTATGAATTTATTATCTATCATAGTAAATGCATTGGATGGATCACAAGCATGCCTGATTCCCACCCAACAATCCTCCTTTTTACGTGTGTGCTTGAGCGTTCGGATTTTTGTTTGTTGGATCATAGTATAAAGTGGTAATTGACCTTAGGCATCATTACCGTGACCATGTTAGGATCCATATTGAGTCTTTCTCCACATAATAAAGAATGCTTATTAACTTTGCTATCCATTCTAGGGAGTCTTAACTTTAGTTCTTGTAACAAAACCACATTGGGCACTTTCTGTCCTATTCTATCTTCATGAGTATGAACTTTATCCTTTTTCTTCTTTCTCTATCTCTCTCTCTCTCTCTCTCTCTCTCTCTCTCTCTTTGGTGAGAATGGGCCGACTACTAGGTAGTGTGTGTACCAGCCAGTTATTTCTTATTACTGGATTGATCTGTTAAGCAAGACTAGTTTGTTGACCTTATCATAGCTAAAATTGACAGTGCAGATTAATAGCTTTTTTAATAAGAAAAAGAGAAATTAGGGGAGCTGAAAGGCCTGTTGGAACAATCTAATTTTTATCAGTTTTCATTGATTATGACCAACTTTGCCTTATTCTGAACTGGGTTTAGCTAGGTTTACTAATTTTGTACATTAACAAAGATCATCTTGAATCAGTTCCCAGTTGACCAGTTGAATTAGGCAGCCACTTTCAATTTTAAAACTTTGCCACAAAAAGTTATTTGTTCACATTTTGGGCATTAAATGTTTTATGATATGCAAACTATTAATCATCTTTGTTAATATACTGAACTCTTAACTGAAGGTGCAAGACTTATGGTTCATAGATGCGACAGTATTTTGACACTAGGAATATTAACTAAACATGGGGTGTTAAGTCAGAATAAGAGCCAAGGTAGAAGTTTCCTAGTCCTGGAACTGTTATTTTAAAAGTTTATTCATATTCTCTGGATCAACTTTTGTGCTTTTTGTGAAAATATCAGATTCTTCATATGATTATGAATCTATTTCTGAAAGCAATATGATGAATTTAACATATTATTATGCCAGTTGATTTTTTGCAGATGCTTGCTTATTCTATTGAAAATTGGATAGGTTCAAAATCTTGTGGGCTACAGTTAATACTTCAAATGGAAAGACCAATTATGTTTACATTTTGAACTTTTCTGAAGGCATATGAAATGGACTATGTCATGCAGAGGAAAGTAAATAATGGGGATAAAATTGAGATTTGTTTTCAGATGCCTTCTACATAATACTAGTGATGTTGACGGTCAAAAATGAACATATTCCATCATAAAGCACTATGTAGCCAGACAGATGCTAAATAGTTATTTTGCTTACTGATTTTTCTAGAATGGGAATTTGATGAAGTTGATCAAAAATAGTTTCTTGGAAAATAATCTGCTGGACAAGGTCTATTAAATATTGGTAGTAGTACAGTTTGGATTTGTTATGGAGAGAATAAGTTGAAGTAGGTAAATATTGTAACTTTGTATGCTAAAGATGGCACGGAGTAGGTAACTCCTTGCTTCCTACTCATCCTTCCCAGATTTTGGGAGAGAAGAAGTGCTTAAGAGAGAAACTGGCTTGCATCTGGAAGTTGAACTACGATCCAATTTTGGGATAGTAAAAAAGCCTAAGAATGTTTTTTTGCCTTTTTAGAAGTTGTGATTAAGATAAAAGATAAGGTTTAATTGAGATGTCAATCCCCTGGAACAAGATGTCCTTTCTTAACCTTTTGACCTCTTTCCATGAACCAAATAGTCTTAGGCTATGTTTGGACTAGAGTTTGGAGGAAGATATGTTGTTTGCGTGTAAACAGATCGTTTCATTGAAGGAGGGAAAATGAAAAAACTGAAATTTGCATTTATTGTTATAGTGTAAAAGAGTTTTGATTAATACATGTTATTTGGATTAGAAGTTGGAAAAGATGAATTAAAATAATGAAAAATTTGATTTTGAGTGTTGTGTCGGTGTGATTTGGAAGTGAATAGAACATTCCTTTACTGTTCACTTTTGGCTTTTAGTGAGGATTGATAAAAAGTTATTTGAGTGTAAAAGAGGTTGTTTGGGTGTAAGTGTAAAACAAATGGGTTTTTGGAGGTAAAAGTAAATATCTGTTTGGTGGATGAAAATATAAAACAAATGACTGTTAGTTGTAAAAGTCTAGTCTGCTCCATTGAAAAGGTAGACCAAACAAAGCCTTTTCTTCATTAGAATGCCAAATTAACCATAAGTTAGTGTTTGATTAGCTTAAATGCTTCAAAAGAGAAAATATATTTTGAAGATGAAAATTATTTTTGGACGAGAGAATTCAATTTTGTTTCAAAAAGCTTATGACACGATAAAAATTCAATAGTAATCTAATTCAGTAGAAAGAGCAAACAACAATCTTCAGTTGCTTTTGCTAATTTTCTGTATATTTCTCAGACATTGGTAAATCTTGTTTCCGGGGGCTGCGTTATTGGCATTCCTCTGCTCTACTGCATGGTAATTTTCATCTTGTTGCATTGTGGGAAGATGGTTTGGAGAAGATTAAAAGAAAGCCAGACCAGGCAAGAAAATTTGTAGTTAAAGCTCTCTGCGTGGTCATATGATTGATACACATCACCCTTGATCCGGTAAGAATGTATTCTGCTGTTTTCTACAGAAAAGGCACTTTTACTGCATGAAATAGGTAGTAACGTACACTCCCTAGCTAAACATATATGATTTACTGGTCTTCCTCCCCCCCCCCCCTTTTTCTCCCTTTGATCATGCTTTGAAGATAGAATACCTGCACCCTCTCCTTTATTTTTTCCTCTCTTCCAGGTTAGTTGTAGCATCAAGCATCCATGCAATTCAAATGTACGTATTCGATGTCCATAGAATCCTTACTATCTTTTTGACAATATATATATGGTGGAATTTTTTGTAGTGAAAGTTCATAAGAGATTTTGTTGGTATTCTGTTCTGAATGAATTTGGCTGACCAAATCATGGTTTTTTTTTTTTTTTTTTTCTTCTCCCTAATGCAGCCACATAAACTACAGGGCTGTCCTCCTAGGCTTCTGCCTTCTTTAAACTGCTGAAAATAAAACTTAATTATAAATACTATTATTATTACTCAAAAACAATTCCTTAAGAAAGAGAATATAACAAAATCACAATAGAAAAAGAAATAATATAAAATTTTAAAAGTATTACAAAACATCAACTCGATCTCTTACTTCTTGATCTTTTACATTTGTGTTGACATATTTCTGCACAACTAGCATTCCTAACTCTGTTCATAAAACTCTTTCACTATGAATTCAATTAATAAGAATTGAATAGGGGGCTTTAAGTTAATAGTTTATTTATCAAATAACTCAAATGTCCCTCTTAAAAATATACTTCTATTAGTATAGAATGTTGGAAAAAAAATGTATATTAATATATTCACAAAATTTGGAGTTGCATATTAATCCCTGAGACCCACCAACAACGCTATTGCTCTTATAGGCCAAGAGCATCTGCAGAGACTAGAAATTTTGCGTCTTCAAAAGAAGGCTTCATTGAAGTTTAATAGCTTCTAGCGATAGAACGGTCGCAGAAATGTATCTTGAAGATAGACCTACTTCTTTAGTTTGATCAATGGGGGCTCCATGGTCAATGTTTCATTCAGGAAGAACCATTGATCTCAACTGGAGTAAATTTCAAGAAAAATAAGAATATTAGCTCAAAATTAAATGATTAAAAAGGGGGGGGGGGGGTGTTTGATAAATGAAACTTTACCTTGATGGGTCCATCCAAAGTTCCAGTCAAGCTTAGGAATTGAGCTACATGGGATCCAAAACCTTCAACGGAACCTTCTTCCACTGAACAAGATTTGATGCTCTTTTGCTAGTCTTTTGATAAGATCACCATCCAGTGGTTTGGAGAATCGAACATCAGCTACTGTTGCTGAAATGTTGTGGGATTTCAGCATTTCTGCAGCTCCCAAACATTGCTTTTTTGCAAGTCTGCTACCTTCTACAAGAATTCTTCCCTTTCCAATCTCTTTATCGGATTTCAGCATTTCACTGTTCTATCTTGGCTGTGGAAATGAAAAATATAACTAAAATTTGTTTCCAATGCTAACCTCAGTGGGTGTTCCTTTGTTATTAGGAGGTAGGATTACTCCAACTCCATTCCCCCTTGGAAACCTGAAGTAGCATGGTCTAGGGTTTCTATTAGTCTTAGATGATGCAACCTTTTACTTCTACATCATTGTTCCCGAGTTCGCTTTGAAGAGACATGGGGGTTCAATTGCAATTTTCAGTTATGATGTTTTAGGGTTTTGAACCGCTTTAATTTGGACCGACTAAGAAAATTTCTTGAGCATTTAGTTTCATTCATTTACAGCGTTATGTGCAAAGATTGGCTCCATCAGATGAAGCAGAGCTGATGCATATGGTTGCAACAGCAGCAATAGATGAATCTTTGCAAGTAACAGGTAAGGACGGCAAAGCACAGTATGAAGCCAAGGAAAATGCCACAAAAAATTAAATAATTACCTTAGTAAAAGCTCTCGGATTTTCAGATATCAAATCTGAAGCAAATCGAGACAGGGAGATAGAAATGCTGCTAGATTGTGGCTCGCAAACAAGACGTCAATCCCGCAGCTAGACTGACCCTTTAGGAGAACTTGTTTTCTTATGGGAGATTTGGGGATTTCACTATTTTCGTGGCATTCTTGTAGATAGGAAATGGCATAATAGGGTATTTTTGTTGAAAACTTTTTAAAAGCAACAGTTAGAATGAAAAACCACCCCCCAACTTACTTCTGAAAATCAACTTTTTTCAACTTTTTAGATTCAAAGTCGAACTAAAAATACAGGAGAATACAGTAATAGTAACTTATTTAAACTAAAAGCTAAAAATAGCTGCTTTAAAATTTAGGAGACCAGACCCCATAAATTGTTAGTAGACGTAGCTTTTAGCTTGTAAAAATTTCGAAATTTCATGCAAGATTGGTTATATAAACTATATATTTTTTCTTTAAGTGGGAAAATTGTATTTCAAAACACTAACTAGATGATTTTATTTAAAGTAATTAAAAGTTCATATACAAAATTGACCTGAACCCCAAAATAAAAGGTACTAAAGTGAAATTAATGTATCAATAATTATTGATTTAAGTGATATGAAGTTTGGTACCTATTAAGCAATATCTCAAGTTTAATTTTTGTTAATGGAACGAATAATATTGAAAGAATTTTACCCTTTTATGGTTCCTTGAGGCTCAAATTTGGAGTAGTTTAGTTAAGAGTTTTGAATATTGTTTGGTCAAAAAAAACAAAAGTGAAATTAATCACGAATTGGAACCAATTGTGAAGAGTTACACTATAAAGGCCAGTCGTTTACCAATCCATAACTTGAGTTATGTAACAAATTTTTGAATACCAAAACCAAAGCACCATGTATCATGAAAATTACAACATTCTTCATGATATAAAGCTGAGTAATATGGTCTATTAGGTTTTTTTTTTTTTTTTTTTCCCCTCTAGAGTATTAGTTTACTTTTGTTTTTTGAAACATCTCAAAATTAAAAAATGATAATAATTAATTAATGAAGAGGTGAATATAATTAGTAACTATAATCATGAAATAGTACATCAAATGACTTCTTTTTAAGGAGGACATAAAATAGCTATAAGCTTATTAGTAGATTAAGCAGTGAAATTTATAAGAGATACAATGTTTTATTACAATCTAGATTAAAAAGAAAATAATAACAATTATTAGATAAGCTGCTAATATGTCCATATTTTAAACTGCAATAAAGAGATGAATCTTGTAAGATAAAGCATGATAAGGAATACTAGAAAAAATGGAAGAATCTTGTATTATTTTGGGCCAGTATGTCCAGATAATAAATACATTAATTTTTTCCTAAATCTTAAATCCATACTCCTAAATAATAAGTTTTTTATATAATCATCAATATCCTTTGGCTTCTCCTAAATTAATTTGTTATTAACTTTATCATTCTAATGGTGTGCACAAAATTGTCTAGTCAATTCGACTATCATGGTCTTGGCGTACTAAGCTTTTCAACACAACGAGGCAGTTACAGTTAGCTAACCGTGTAATGTGCTCATTGGATCCATAGCAACCTCTTTTTTGCATGTGGGGTTCTTGATTTAACTTTAGTAAGCATTCACAAAATGTGCAAGTATACTATGCTAATCAGGGAGAAAAAAATGCAGTGTTTTTGCTATTCTAAGATAACAGCAAAGTGAATCCTACGAGCCGATTAGAAAGCAAACGAATTATGACAAGCAAGCAAATGTAAATTGTAAAATGTCATGCAATAGAAAGATGCAACTAAAATAGCTGAAGCTAACTGAATGATTATGTTGAAAGATGCCAAACAGTGGAAAGATGCAACTTAGTTAGCTTAGGCTAAACAAGTGATTATGATGAATGAGGAAATTATGCTGTTAATAAGACGAAACAGGCTAAGTAATCCTACATAAGCTAGAAAGTTATAAAGAAGCAGTAAAGAAAGTAATAAAGAAAGCAAAAAAATTGAACAAGCTAACAAATTATGCTATTAAAGCGGGAAATATTTATCATCTAAGAACACAAATAAGTGCTCTAATTCATAAACACTATAGAAAAAGAATTTAAGACTTGCCTAACAAAGCAAATAAAATCAATTAATACTAGAAAGCTTGATTTTTGAGTTGATTGGTTATTTTTCTATGTTTCTCCTCTTCTTATTTATACTCCTAGTCTCAACATTCCTGCATCTGTTGGCTGGAAAGACGGTTGCCATCAATCCATTTTTTCCTTATTATGTGTTATTTCCTCGGCCATGTCTGCCTCAATCGGCCATTTAGTTGATCATGCCCCTTGATCTTCGGTCAGGCAGTTATCGTCTTATCTGGTTYTAGAGCRGATATCCTAGTTTCTCGCTGTTTTTGCCGATTCGGCTGATTTTTTGCTCCCGCTCATCGGCTGACCCAGGATTCGTTCCTTTTCTGATTTTCATTAACCCATTGAGTTCCTGGGCCGTTTCAACTCCCTTTTCCCTTGGACTCCTATTTGATTTGGTCTTGCCCGGCGAGCTATTACTTCTTGCCTCAGTCGTTGACGTTGGCTTTTTAGACATCAACACATGCCCCCAAGCCTCCGCCTTGATCGGTTGTGCTGGTCGACTGGATTAGGCGAAGCTTACCATTATCCTTCTTTTCGTATGCTTTTGGGACTCTTGAGTCCTATTGGTTGCCAAGCCTAGACAGCTGGTCGTTTGTTAGTCAGTTGGCTTAATCAAATCATGATGTCTCTTTGTGGAATTCGCAACTTCCCATCCCTTCAGCTTCTGATGGCGCGAAAATAGGCCAAAAGAAGAACCAACSTTTCACTTCTTCTTCTTCAAGCTTTCATTTGTGCTTTTCCTGCCTTTCTTGCCATTTTTGAACTTCTGCTATTTCCTAGCTTTTACCAATAGTTTTCGGTCACCTCTTTTGATTCTTTGTCAAACATCATGTCTTCCAGCAGCAGTTCTCATGGTAAGGCCTCCGAAACCTCAGTTTACTGAAAATCAAATTTTGATTTGCCAAGACTCCTCTAAGGAGTTCGTCACGTTAGGTTCGAAATATCGAACCCCCCATTTCTGAGACTATGTTTTCCTTCCTTAAACCCAGAGGTTTTAAACTCTCTCTGCTCCACTCTGACTGGACTCTAGCCAGGTGGCCAAAGAGCTTCCGTTATTGGCCGAAATGACTCGCAAGCTTCGAGCTTTAGGCTAGGTGATTAACTACAACCATGGAGTCCGTTTGGAAGAGATGGGGAGTATACCATGCTTTTTAGCTGTCTGCCATCCTCCAATTGAATTGTGATCATAACATCATGATGGCAATTTTTTTGTTTTGGTCATCGGTTATTAATGCCTTTCGTCTTACACTTTGGGATCTTTTTGCAACTCTGCAAGACATTACTACTATGCTTGGCTTGCCGGTTACCAGAGTTGACATGCCGGCTCTATATGCCAACGATAGGAGGACATAATTTTGGCTAAAATTCAGCAAACATATTTCTATATATGCCTAGTTCGTGGAGGCTAATATGGCTGATTCGATTGCCATTTTTGACAAGAAGCATGGTGCCTTTTTGCTATGCTGGTTGTGCAAGTATCTTCTCTGCTCTGCTTTTTACGAAGTAGTGGGTAATTATCAATATGACATCGGCTTGCTGATGAATAACTGCCCCTATCGTTGGCCTTACTTGTTCTGTCTTTGATCTCCAGGGGATGAATCGGTTGGTTGAAGCCCTGGATGGGGGTGAGATGCTAGCAATGTAGCTGCCCATTCTGGGTGTTGCAACTTTGGCTATACCAATGCCTCCCCGAGTTTTGGCTCAACCATCTATCAGTTGAGGCAACAAGATTGGGCTAAGAAGTCACTGGCTATCGGCTAAGGGAAGTGCCACTCAACTAGCTATCTAGCCGAGAAATCTTCAAACGACTATACTCCACTAAAGTGGCCATCGTTGACTCCTTCCCATACTCCAGGAAGGATAAGGGTCCTGACTGGCTGTAGTTGCGTCTAGATGGTTCTAATTATGCTAAGGTGAAGGCCATATGGGCCAACCTTCTCTGTTCCAGGCTACTGCTCAATGAGATTCAGCCAATTGCTTGCTGCAAAAAGATTTTGGTCCAGCCATACTATCGATGCAAGATGTCCCAACCGATCCCAAACTTGACAATAGCCTATTAATTGTCCAGAGCTGATCGATGCTGATGTAAGGTCTTGGAATTTAGTTTCCAGGAAAAACTTGAAAAAATTCTTTCTGCAAGATTTTCGTTGCTTCCCCCTGACAACTGCACACTTTGACTCCTAGTAGGACCAGGTGGAAGCTGTGTACTTTTCAACTAACCTAGTTGTAACTGAGTCGAAAACTCTGAAAAACTCTACCTTCCTTCAACCACTTTCATTTTCTCTTCTCCTTCAATTGCGGATTGGTTGCTAGGGCCACTTTAATAAAGAGGAGTTTGGCCACACCAATGGCCTTTCCTCCGCCAGCTGCTTCTCCACCAGCTGGAGCTTACTCGAAGAAGAAAAAAAGAGCTGAGGAGGCTACTCCAAGTATGCCAGTTTTGATCAATTGGCTAATTTGTAACTTTTATCAGCTGACCCAGCCAGTTTCTCATCTTTTGCTCGTAGTTCTTTTTGCAGAGCTGGTTAAGCCAATTGACGTTGAGGCCCTTCCAGATACTCCCCAGACTAGGATTGCTTTGGCTGGTTTGAGGATGTCAAAATGGCTTAGAGATGGGATGCTGTGTCACTTTTTGCCTCATCTTTTTTTATTGTCCTTCAATGCTTGTTAGCTAATTATCTTTGTCTTGTAGAATGAGAAAAAGAAGTCTCCTTTAGTCGCTTCCTCCACCATTCCTTTGGCTGAATCATTTGAGGAGGGGGAGAAACAAGGGTGTTCGGTTGAGGTTCGATAAGCCACTCCTACAGTTCTGGTGTACCCTTCTCTTGCTTCCCTCATCTCAGTCGTGGCCACAGAAGATATGGTGATGTTCTCCAATCTGCTAGCCTTTATTCAGTTGATGCCGAACCATCCAGGGCCTTAGGCTTCCTGGAAACCATTTTTAGAAGAGAAGTGCCCATAGGTAAGGGCATTTATGGGGAGCTATGGAAGGCCCTTAGCTTGGTGGCCCAATCTTCTAACCCAACCTTTTTGACTGAGCTAAAAGCCAAGTGTTTGGTGGCTTGCACTCGCCTTACGAGGTTCCTTTGTATGGTCGAAGTCAGCCACAAGCTTTAGTCAAATGGCTTGGATAAACAGAACTAGCTATTTACCCTTTCTGCTAGGGATAGGGAGTTAAGTGCCCATTCTGCTTTTAAGAAGAATCAGCAAGATTTGCTAAAAAAAAATGCCTCTGCCCTTACCGATCGTATAACCTTCTTGGAGGTCGAGATTATGTGTCTATCGAGTGAACTAGCTAAAGAGAAGAGGGAGCTGCCTCAGGGTCAAAAGTTGATCGGTAAGCCAAGATGGCCTT
Source organism: Rhazya stricta (assembly GCA_001752375.1). Taxonomy (NCBI): domain Eukaryota; kingdom Viridiplantae; phylum Streptophyta; class Magnoliopsida; order Gentianales; family Apocynaceae; genus Rhazya; species Rhazya stricta. The sequence continues at coordinate 2,297,016 of MEJB01000027.1, read as the reverse complement.
CTCATGAGCCTTTTCAAAGAGTCAACAATTCCATGTCAGGCTGGCGAGTTGGAAGGCCAACAACTGATGCCAGAGAGTGAGAGGGATAAGGGAACTATTAGTTTGCAAGAGTGCAAATCAACTTGGCAGAACCTCATCTTTAAGCTACTAAATTTGATGTAGGTACACTAGGCTACAGAGTCGATAATTGAGGTTGAAGAGATTGATCTAACTGGTGCTCCTGCTCGCGATGTGATTGCGCCAATTTCTACTGAACCTTTTTCTAGCAAGACTCCTCCGGTCGAGCCACATGATGATGTGGTCAAGGATATTGATGAAGTTTCCCTAATATTTGCTCCTACTATTGAAAATCCATGTTTGGCGATTGTCATCTATACTTCCCTGATTGGCATCGACCACCCTTCCCCCCTTCTTCGCAGAGCCGATTTTGTTCTGTCAACTATTTCAACTATTTGTTGAAAGTAAAAAATACTACTTTGGCTAGCATGTTGCCGATATTATTGAAATAAAACTAAAGGACAATTAGACATTTAATACCCGATTAAAGCTTTATTTAAGGGCTTTTGTACTTGTTTATTACCTTTGATTGTTCGCTCTAGCTCTTTGTCATTTAGCTGCATCAATTGACAAGCTTCCCCTAGTATAACTTTGCTAACTAGGACGGGACCCTCCTAACTAGCTGACCACTTTCTAAATTTGGGGGATTAAGTGAAATCGGCAAAATAGTCTTCCAAACTATGTCACTTTCCTGAAAAGCTCTGACTCGGATTTGTAGATTGTACGCCATGGCCACCTTTTGCTTGTGTCTCAGAATATTTTTGAAGGTGGTCTATCTGTCTTCATCTACTTGATCCAGCTCTGTCAAGAGAGCCTGCTGACAATGACTATGGACATGTTATTCTAAAATGCTATTCTAGCCAATCGTATCGAAACTTCAACTGGTAGGACTGCATCCTGCCCGTAAGTTAGCCGATGTAACCGTCTTAGAAGAGTTCCTATAGGCCCAAAGTACTTGTTGCAACACTTCATGCCATCTCCTAGCTTATCTTCCATAACCTCCTTGATCATATTCATGAGTATTTTGTTTGTTGCCTCTGATTGTCTGTTAACCTAGGCATAATAAGGCATTGAGTGGATTAGCTTGATTTGGAATTGCTGGACAAARGTAGCCACTTTATCTCCATTGAAAGCAGTCCCTCGGTCCGTTATGATAGACTTTGGGATCCTGAAGCGAAAGATGATTTGGTGCTTGATGAAGTTCATAATAGCTTCCTGAATTACCTTCATCAACGGCTGAGCCTCTACCCACTTGGTTAAGAAATCGGTAGCCACCAAGATAGAGAAGTGCTCTTTGGAAGAAGATAGGTATCTTGCCGATGATATTTATGGCCCAGCCCCTGAACGGCCAAGGCTTTACTATATAATAAAGTTTTGTGATTAGGACATTGAGCAAGTATCTGTGATTTTGGCAAGCCTGACAAGCTTTAGCATATGCATGACAATCAGTCGTTATTTTCAGCCAGGAGACTCCATGCTGATGTAACGACCATCTTAATTTCGGCCCTGCCTAGTATGCTCCACACAGTCTTTTGTGGACCTTTACCAAGGCTTGAGCTACTTCTTCCTAGCCTAGGCACTTTAAAAGCAAGCTTTTGTGGCTTCTTTTGAACAAGTCAATATCAACCACTAAACAATTTAATGTTTTGTGCTTGAGTTGCTTACTAACCTTAGCCAACAGATTTTTCAGGTAGTTGATAATTTCAATATTCCAATCGGCCGAGTCACGGCTATTGATGCACAAGATCGGCTGGTAGGAAAGAGTCGATGAATCCTGTGGCGGCATCTTCTTGTACCTCGATGCATATTGAGTCAAACCATTTGCCTCTTGGTTTTCTTTTCTCTATAGATGTACAAGTGTCATATTGGCAAATTCTCTTAGTAAGGCTTGCATTTCCTGGTACAAGCCGATCAAGTTGGCATTTGCTTATGTGTAATCTCCTGCTAATTGTAAAATAACTAGCTAAAAGTCGCCCAGGACTTGAACAGTTGTGCTTTCATTGATAGGAGGAAACAAAGGCTAAGGATCAAGGCCTTGTATTCTGCTTGATTATTGGATCCTCCTTTTTCTAGTTTGAATATGCAACTTTCCTTGAGACTAGCTGAGTTAGTGACTATGATGCCAGCTCCTGGCCCCCAGCTAGTTTTAGAACCATCAAATGTCAGTTTCCGTGGATTCATTCATATGTAACTTTAAGCCTTTGTCCAGGGATCAGCCACTTCAAGGCATGAATGTCCTGCTACGAAATCGGCTATCCCTGTCCTTTCACTGCTCTAAGCGGCACATATGTTAGTGAAAAGATAGCTAACTTCATAGCCAACCTCATAAATCTTCCTTGCAAGACTGACCGATTCAGGAGAAAGTGAACAAAGTCTATCTTGCAAATGGCATTTACTTCTACCTGCAAGAGGTCGTATTCTAACTTGGTGCAAACATGAAAAAGTGAGAGGCATAAATTTTCAATAGGAGAATACATGGATTCTGCATCACTGAGTCATCGATTGAGGTAGTAGACGACCTTTTCGATTCTTTCATCATCGTCTTGGGCCAATAGACAAACGATTGAAGTCTTAGCAGCAAATGGATATGTACATTTTCATCAATTTATAACCTCAAGGTGCAAGTAAGATGGGTGGTTTAGCGAAGCTCCACTTGATATGTCCAAAGGCCCCCTAATGTTCTGCCTCACATGTGAAACTTTTGACTGGCTGCAATTTCAACAAGGATGAAAATGCCTTGAGTTTTGAAGCTAAGTTCGCCAAGAATCTGCTTAAGAAGTTAATCATACTGATTAAGCTTTGTAATTCTTTATTGTTCCTTGGAGGTCTAGCCTCCAGTGTCGCCTTAGTCTTATTGACATCGACTTCCATTCCCCTTTGGTGCACCAAAATCCTGAAGAAATGCCTAGCCGATACCTCGAATGTGCACTTGGTAGGGTTCATCTTCGAGTTGTGTCTGCGCATCCTTAGGAAAGACTTTTCCAAATCGGCTAAATGTTGGGTGAAGGTAGCCGATTTGCTGACTAAGTCAGCAGTATATACCTCCATACTTCGACCTATTAGATCATCGAAAATCATGTTCATGGCCCTTTGGAAAGTTACCCTCACATTTTTTAGCCCAAATGGCATGACCACCCCTTCGAACAAGCCAATTGCCCTCGGGCACTAGAAAGCTGTCTTGTGGACATTATCTTCGGCTATAAAAATTTGATTGTAGTCGAAGTACCTATCCATAAAGTTGAGAAACATATTTCCTGCAGCTGAGTCAACAAGCATATCGGCCATAGGCATAGCATACTCATCCTTGGGTGTGGCTAAATTTAGGTTTCTGAAGTCAATACATACCTAAACTTGGCTGTTTTTCTTGATGACAGATGCAATGTTTGATATCCACTCGCCATACTTAGCCCTTCGAGTGAAGCCGCACCATAAGAGCCCCTCAACCTCTTCCTTGACTTTCGGGAAAAGGGCCGAGTTAAACCTTCTTGCTACCTGCTTATGAGGTATGTATCCTTCTTGGATAAGTAGGTTATGCTCCACCACTCGCAGATATAAGCCTGGAGTCTCATGGTAATCCCATGCAAAATAGTATCTATACTATTTGATTAACTTGATCAGCTGTTTTTACTGCTCCTTATCCAATAAGGCATTGAGCCGAGTGAGTCTGGTTTCTCCATAATCTCCCAAGTTAATGAGTATAAGAGGCCCTACTTGAGGTTCCATTTAGCTTCGAGAATCTCTGGTGCATCTCCTGCTTTCTCCAAGTAGGCCATCTTTGTTTGGATTTTGCAAAAAATCAAGTAGACTTTTAGTTTATTCAGGCTCTGAGTGTCTATCTTTCCTGGCCCAAACATTTTTTTTTTCCAGTTTGGGTTCTACTGAGCTTACCCCCTTGTCCTCGATTGAGTTCATGGCCTAAAGATAGCTTGGCAAAGRAGGACGGCTCAAACTCTGGAGAGTAGAGGATAGCGTCACTCACGTCAATGTTGATTGTAAATGGACTCGGATCGATCAGGATAACTTCCATCCAATCACCATCCCACAGAGTAAGTTGCTGGTGAAAAGTGGGCTGCATTGATTGGCATGGATGCAATCTTGCCCTAAGAGCACGGTATAAGTTGGTTTGGCCGCTACTTTGATGCTCATAGTTAGAACTCCTTTGTCGTGGATAGATTTCCCTGTAAAGTTAGTCACTTGACTATCAGCATTCATGAGATCAACTACCTAAGCATTTCAGTGTGGAGATTGGCATGTCATTGAGAATGACCCCTCCATCTATAAAGACCCAGTTGAGTGGATAGTTGTCCAAATAAGCCTTGATATATAAAGGATTGAGATGATTCACCATTTCCTTGGTCAGTTTAGGAAAAGACATCCGTGGCTCGACTGGTAAGAAATCGATTACAGGTATGACCAACTCAGTCATTGCTTCATCGATTGATAAGACATCTCCTGTTAAAGAGCTCTGTTGATTTGTGTTCCTGAATTAAGCTGGTACTAGACTGACAACACTAATTCTGATCTGCCTATTTCTCAATTGACCTCAGATGCTCTTCGAGCAAAGCTCTTGCTGGGCTCTTTACATTTGTTCTCTTCTTTTTTGGATCTTAGTCAAGTATAGAAGCAGAAACGGATTAGCAATCTTTTGGGAAGCTGGGATTTCTACTGTCATGGTTTCTCTTCAAATGAAACTTAGTTGTAGTTCTAGCCCTGCTCAAAGTTAATCCTTCGAATACGAAAAGCTTACTATCCAGCTAAACAAATGAAGAGGAGGTGTTTGTATCTAGCAAAGTGGTTGGCTACAGTGGTGCCTCCGTAATTTTGGTGGATAATATTTCTCTATAATTTCATAAGCCTGAGGTGTCTTCTCCTGCCATTGCAGTTTCTTTGCCATATTAACGGCTGTCATCAAGCTGGTGTTGGTAGCTGCGACGGGATCTATGTCCGCTAATGATTCCTAGGACTTTTGTCTGAAAAATAGAACCACCCTTCCTGGATGACCCTTTGAATAATGTTCTTGAACACCACACAATAATTAATACCGTGACTAAATGATTTATGGCATTTACAGTACCTCTTTTAGAGCTTAATTTGCTTGTCTGCTTAAATGAAAGAGGGAATCCTGTGGCATTTAATTCCTCAAAAGAGGGAATCCTGTGGCCAGTCCAGAGCTTGATTTGCTTGTCTTTTAACAACTGATCAAAGACCTAATCGGCTTTTGATATGTCAAAAGAATAACTCAGCTGGTCTCTTGGCTTGGCTTCTTTTTTTCCCTGCACGGGTATGAGAATAGGGCAAGTGTGGGGTGACCCTTTAGTAGTTCGGCTACCATGATTTTGGCCGGTTCATGTGAGATCCTTAGCCGAGCATCATGGGTAGTTAGCGATAATTTCACTTATTTTGTAGAACGCGCGAAACAATAATTGTTTTTTCTTATTGACTCTCATATGACCTCCATTTTCTTTTATTTCCTCCTACACATACTCTACTCTTACAGTCACACGAACGGATCCTTGATGGTTATTCGTGTTTATTCTTAAAGTCGTCTAAATTTTCTTTTATTACTTTAGTTAAAATTCTAGATTGGGTGCTAGCTAAGAGAATCGAAAACTTCAGGACTGAAACTAAATTATTTTCTCCAATGTAAAACTTACCTAAATTTTTAATCCAGTCCTTTAGCAAGCCTGGCCAATGAGGAGCTCGGTTGAAACATTTTGCAGCCATGCAAAGGGTGACCGGCCAAGGTACCCAATGCATGGCCATTTCCTTCTTTTTCCTTCTCACCCTATTGACCAGAGTGACTACTCCAATCTGCCTTCATATGCAAATTTCACTCAGCTCAACCACACCTCACCAAAGCCAGAAGCTTCACTCCTCTCTGCACTCTCTCTTTTGCCATCGAAACCACACCCTCACATCAGAGCACATTCTTCTCTCCGTCACCACCATACTTTCCGATCTCTTCTATTTCTTCAATCACCATCATCACTATCCTGCTACCTCTCTGGTCGATATCTTCGATCAGCATCAATAGTGAACCAACAGCAACTTCTCTCAATTAAGTGAAGGAATCTTTCGAGTAAGCTGGGTTTCTTCCACCCTTTAAGCCGATTTTCTCCCATTCTTCCTTTTTCTTCTATTTCTTCATTTTCTTGTTAATTGAACTGAAATTTCCTCTTCTCCTTCTATTTCCTAAAGCTGCAATTTTGCATGCAAGATCGGCCTACTCTATAAGTGATTTTGGATCTTTTTCCTCTAAGTTATTCAGCATTTGCAGCATACCTCCACATAAGGCCTACGACTCCTCTTTAAACTGCTTCGATTGCTTGAGCTTTGAAAGTTTTATGAAGGATTATATTGTAAATTAAGCTGCAGCACAAGAAGATAGGCTGCAGAACAAGAAGAATTGAAGCTGCAAGGAAGCTGTAGAAGGCTGCAATACTTGGAATGAAGCTGCAAAGCTGCAGAGTGAAGCTGCAATGCTGGGAATGAGGCTGCAAAGCTGCAGAGTGAGGCTGCAATGCTGGGAATGAGGCTGCAAAGCTGTAGAGTGAGGCTACAAAGCTACAGAAGACTGATTGGATGCTTGGATTYAGGCTGCAAATGCTAAAGAAGCATTTGCAGAAGAATGAAGTTAAAGATGTTGAAGAAGCTTGATGAAAGGATAATGCAAAAAGGGACTGCAGAACTCCTTTATAATGGCAGTATACGGTTGTGTAATAGACATTCAAGATCCAATTAGTTAGGTTCAAGAATTAGTTAGATCATTTCTTGAATTAATTACATTTCTTGTTAGGTAATCTTATATGCTTTATTGGCTACAAATAGCCCTTTACAGATCATTTGTAAGTCATGTWTTACAATCATCAATGATAGAATTACTCTTCTCAAGTTAAGTTTCTCAATTCTCTTCTGCTTTCTCTTATTCTTATTTTGTTTTTCTATTTTACCTGTTGAGGAGAATTCAAGTGGAATCTAACTAAAATAAAACTCAGATTCTTTGATGGTATCAGAGTTTCAGGTTCGAATTACTGAACCAGGGAAGAAAAGATATTCTTGAAGTGATTTTTCTTGAAGCTTTCTTGAAGATTTCTCCTTTTTGTACTACTTTCGTTAGCCTGTTTCTGAGAAATCTTGAAAATGTCTAAAGAAAGAGAGATAGGATCTCACAATTATGGTGGAAATCTTTCAAAATATATGGATGATCCCTTGTATTTGCATAGCTCAGATCATTCTTCATTGGTCCTTGTTAATGATCTTCTCACAGAAAACAACTATCAAACTTGGAGCAGAGCAATGATAATTGCTCTGCAGGCTCAAGACAATATTGTCTTCTTGAATGGGGAATACATGAGGCCTGCTGCAACTGATAAAAATTACAAGCAATGGACTAAGGTAAATGCCACTTTAATTTCTTGGATACTCAATGCAATGACAAAAGAGTTGGCAAGGGGCTTTGCTTATGCATTTGATGCATTTGTCCTGTGGGAAGAAATCAAGGCTCAGTTTGGTGGAAGTGTAGGAACAAGATTGTATGAAATCAGAAGGGCAATCTACACCTCTAAATAAGGAAAAGATTCTGTAGCAGCTTTTTACAACAAACTGAAAAGTTTATGGGAAGAATTAATGTGCCTAATGGCAGGAATGAGATATGGAGATTATGTAGAAGAAAAAAATGATGTTATTTCTGATAGGATTAAATGATGAATATGAATCTACAAGAGGACAAATTCTACTCTATGATCCTTTGCCTACAATGGCAAAAGCTTATAGTGTGATAGCAGATGTGGAAAAACAGAAAAGATTAAAGAGTGCAGCAGATTCACAAGATGTGTCTGCTATGCAAGTCCTTTCAAGGTTTAACATAAGAATGGATCAATTCAAGCCTCAATAGCAGATAAACAAGTCTCAATACATGCCATATACAAGGCCACAAAACGGAATTCAAAAGGAAGACAAATCTCATCTAAAATGTAATTTCTGTGGAAAGAATGGACATCTCAAAAGGCATTGCTTCAAGATAAAAGGATTTCCTGACTGGTGGCTAGGGATAAGGGATCAGAAGATAAAAGAAAAGGCTAACACTGCACAAGAAATGAATACACCTCTTGAACTGCAAAAGACTTCATTCGGATTACAAACCATAATCTTTTTGATACAGCAGGAGGTTGGAAAGGCTTTAAAGGGAAAGGAAACTGCTGATCCTTCAAGCAGTTTTCAGAATCAAGACAACCTAGCAGATTTTGATCACTTTGCAAGTAGTTTCATTTCAGTAAATTCAAGTAATGGTTTGTGTTCTTGCTACCACTCATATGTGCAATGATCTTTATTGTTTTACAGCCTATACAAAACTTGATAAACCTATTTCAGTAAAACTACCTGATAACACCATTAGAATGATAGAATATGCAGGAAAACTTGAAATTGCACAATAAACTGCTCTTATCAGATTGTCTATTTGTCCCTTTATTCAAGTTTAACCTACTATCAGTACATAAAACCTGTGAAACTAATGCATTATGTTTCAATTTTACCTCTGACAAGTGTGTTTTACAGGATTATGAGACTAAGATAGTTATTGGCATAGCAAAGGTAGAAAAAGGGCTTTATTATATAGAGAGCAAAGGTCTTGCTGAACCTACAAGTTTCTTGAATATTGAAAATTGCAGGAACAATGAAGTAAGTTGTAATGTGATAAATAAAAAAGATATTAAGACATGCCACTCAAGATTAGGCCATATTCCCGTAGCTGTTCTAAAAAGAATGTTTGTAATGCATAAAGAGGAAATAGAGCCTTGTTTTGTATGTCCTTTAGCTAAGCAGCAAAGAACAAGTTTTAATAAAACAGTCATACATTCTACAATACCTTTTGAACTAATATACATTGATATATGGGATCCTTATAAAATTGCCTCAAGATAAGAAACCAAATATTTTTGTACTATAGTTGATGATTTCAGTAGATGTACTTGGACTTTCTTGATGTCTCATAAATCTCAAGTACTAAGCACGGTAGAAAACTACATTAAAATGATAAAAAGGCAATTTGACAGCAATGTTAAAAAGATTCAAACAGATAATGACAGTGAATTTCTTAGCACTGATTTTCAATGTATGCTAACTAGGCAAGGAATATTGCATTATAAGTCATGTATTTATACACCACAATAGAATGGCATAGTAGAAAGAAAGCATCAGCACCTTTTACAGGTTGCTAGAGCTATCATGATACAATCTAATCTTCCTGCAAATTTCTGGGGAGATTCTATCTTAACAGCAACATATATTATAAATAGAATTCCATCTTATGTACTTGTTTGGAAAAGTCCTTTCCAAATGCTATTTAATAAGGCACCTGATTTAAGTCATTTAAGAGTGTTTGGTTGTCTATGTTATGCAACAAATACAGCACCACATAAACTGAAATTTGATCTTAGATCATTTGCTTGTGTTTTCATGGGTTATCCTCCAGATTATAAAGGATATAAGCTCTAGAATTTGCATACTAATGAAGTGATAATCCCTAGAGATGTAAATTTTTTTGAAAACATTTTTCCATATCAATCTAAATTCAATCCTGATAAGTTAATATCAGTAAATAATTACAGGAATAGTCAGGAATATTAACATATTCCTGATAACATTTCTGAAGAAATAGAAAAGGGACAGCCTAGCAATGATCATAATTATCAGGATACATTTGCTACAGGAAAGAAGTGGAAACACAGGACAAGGATCCGGGCAAAAGAACCAGAACTATGCCTCCTTGGTTGCAGGATTATGTAACTAACAATTGCACTAATGATACTAATGAATTGGTTTCTTTTGCAGATCATCTAGCTTTGTTGCTAACCTGAATTCTGAAAAGGAGCCCTATTCTTATAGACAAGCTAAGACATCATTGCAGTGGCAAGAAGCTACGCAGCAAGAAATAGAAGCTCTAGAAAGAAATGAAACCTGGAAAATAGTTGATCTACTAGCAGGACACAAGCCAATTGGGTGCAAATGGGTATACAAGATCAAGAGAAGGCTAGATGGAAGTATAGACAAATATAAAGCAAGGCTCGTGACTAAGAGTTATAATCAGATAGAGGGACAGGATTATTTTGACAACTTTTCCCCTGTGGCAAAATCTGTGACTATAAGGATTATGCTAACAATGGCCTCCTCAAAATAATGGAAATTGCATCAATTAGACATCAATAATGCCTTCCTCCATGGGTTCTTGGATGAAGAAATATATATGAAGCTGTCGGATGGATATAAAGAAGATGAGAAGAACAAGGTTTGCGAAATTGCTAAATCCTTATATGGCTTAAAGCAGGCTTCTAGACAATGAAACATAGAGTTTACCAGAAAATTAACTTCATTTGGCTTCACACAATCATATCATAATTCCTGCTTGTTTATCTATAAGCAAGCAAGAGTACTTCTTATCCTAATAGTCTATGTTGATGATATTTTGCTTAATGGGAATTCAGAGAAGAAAATGTCTGAAGTTAAGAGTTTCTTGCATCAGCAATTTACTATTAAGGATCTTGGAGTAGCTAAGTATTTTCTTGGTATAGAAATAGCTAGATCACATATAGGAATGTTTCTTACATAATAGAAATATATCAGAGATATTATCTCTGATCTAAAGATGGAAAATGCTGTTGCAGTAGCTACTCCTTTACCACAGATTGGCATTCAGATGATCCTGATTCTCCATTGATTGAAGATCCCACTGTGTACAGAAGGTTGGTAGGTAGATTGTTATATTTAAATTTCACACGGCCTGATTTAACATTTAGCGTGCATCATTTAAGTCAGTTTATGCAGCAGCTAACACAAAATCACTGGAAGGCTGCTCAGCATGCAATTAGGTACCTCAAAGGCATACCAGCACATGGTTTGTTTTATGCAGCAGAGAATCCATTAGATATCAAGGCTTATTGTGATAGTGACGGGGCCAAATGCCCTCTTGCAAGAAAATCTACAACTGGTTATTGTGTGTTTTTAGGTTCAGTCTTGGTTTCTTGGAAATCTAAGAAACAACCTACTGTGGCAAGATCCTCTTCGGAGGCAGAATATAGAAGTGCTGCAGCTYTCACATGTGAGTTAAATGGATTAGTTATGTTCTTTCAGATCTTGGTCATAGTTTTCCCTTGCCTATACCATTACATTGTGATAACATGTCCACTATCTACATGATTGAGAATTCTGTATTTCATGAAAGGACTAAACATATTTAAATAGATTGTCATTTTATCCGAGATCATTACAAGCATGGTTCTATAATTCCTCAGTTTCTTCCTTCCAAGTCTCAGTTAGCAGATTTGATGACTAAGGCTTTACCAGCTCCTGTTACTTTTTCCTTACTGTCCAAGATGAGCTTTAGAGCAGCTCCATCTTAACAGGGGAGTTGAAAGATTATATTMTAAATTAAGCTACAGCACAAGAAGATAGGTTGCAGAACAAGAAGACTTGAAGCTGCAAGGAAGCTGCAGAAGGCTGCAATGCTTGTAATGAAGCTGCAAAGCTACAAAGTGAAGCTGCAATGCTGGGAATGAGGCTGCAAAGCTGCAGAGTGAGGCTGCAATGCTGGGAATGAGGCTGCAAAGCTACAGAGTGAGGCTGCAATGCTGGAGTGAGGCTGCAAAGCTGCAGAGTGAAGCTGCAATGCTGGAGTGAGGCTGCAAAGGTGCAGAAGACTGATTGGATGCTTGGATTGAGGCTGCAAATGCTAAAGAAGCATTTGGAGAAGAATGAAGCTAAAGATGCTGAAGAAGCTTGATGAAAGGATAATGCAAAAAGGGACTGCAGAACTCCTTTATAATGGCAATATACGGCTGTGTAATGGACATTCAAGATCTAATTAGTTAGGTTCAAGAATTAGTTAGATCATTCCTTGAATTAGTTACATTTCTTGTTAGGTAATCTTCTATGCTTTATTGGCTATAAATAGCCCTTTACAAATCATTTGTAAGTCATGTTTTACAGTCATCAATGATAGAATTACTCTTCTCAAGTTAAGTTTCTCAATTCTCTTCTGCTTTCTCTTATTCTTATTCTGTTTTTCTATTTTACTTGTTGAGGAGAATTCAAGTGGAATCTGACTAAAATAAAACTCAGATTCTTTGATTTTATAAGCTAGCCGATGTGTGGCTAGTAGTATTCTGGTCTAGGAACTTATATTGAGATGCATGTGTAACTAGGGTATCTTAATAAGAATTTAGCAACAAATGGAGGTTTTGGCATTGTGGGTGTTTGAATCCTTAGAGATTTGACATACTTGTATAAAGAGGTGTGAATGGGTACTTTGAATGGCTGATTAGAGAAATTTTCTCTGTTTGAATTTTAAGCAAGAAAGCTTTTATTATGTTAGGTTGATGGGAACCTTGTTTGCTACACTCCCTTAGGAATTAAAGCATTTTTTGTTATTTAATCTTGTTGATTTCAAGGAGATATATATATCTAGTGCCTTATGAGATGATTTATGTGTGTAGAGAATATGGATTAATGCCGTATATTGTTGTTAATTTTAGTGTATCATTGATGGTTGATTGATGTTTAGTTTAGTTGCCATTGGGTTGTTAATTTTGCCTGAGAATGATGATGTGTATGTTACTTGAAAATGTTTACGGACAGTTTGATTAAGGATTGAATGTCATTTGAAGATAACATTGTGGATTGGCCATATTCTATTTTGTCCTCTTTAAAAGATCTGGCATTTGTTTCAGCATTTCATTTGCTTGAATGCTGGACTTATGTTCTTTGTGCCTCCAGCTGAGTGATTTTGCGATATTTCCTTCCTCTTAATTATAGTATTGTGTTGCATTCTTAGGCCAGTTGGCTCTTGCACTATTATAAATCTATGCCCCTCGTCCCAATTCTGATAGTATCGATAGTTGGAAAATGATGCACCTTATTCCTTGGTTGCTATCAATTTCATCTGAAAAGTTTCTCCATCTGATTTTGGTGCATAAAACTATTGATTATTGAAGTGGTTCTGGCTATGTGTTGATGGAGGAGAAGGATTGATGATTATGGCTTGATGTATTTATTGATGGTGTTATTTGCTTAAGGAATTTTCAGGATTTTGATTGCCTTGCAAGCTGGAAACGCCATCGCTAAGTTTTTTGTGGGAAGTGTTTGATTGATTAGTTGCTTTGTGTAAGTGGTTGTAATGTGAAGATTAAATCACATATTTTCTGCTTTCGAGGGTTGAACTACTTGTTGGGATATACTAGACTATAGAAAATACTACTACCACAGATGGAGGAACTATTTGAGATAATTGATGTAGATTTGGGACAGGGAGTTATGATGCTTTGCAGAAAAATTGGATGTGAGTTAACTAACCTGGAAATTTGGCTTGGAATAATGGCAAGGCTTTTAGAGCTTAAGCATCGCGGCAAGAACCTTTTTTCATTTTTCTTGAAACTCAAGTTTATGGACTTGGTAACTATTGGAGCTGTGTTCTAGGTGTGTGATTTACAGATTTCTATTGTTCTCCCTAAAGCTTCATATTTAGCATAGATGAAAGTTGTTCTTGAAGGGTTTAACATATTGTAAATACTACCAATGGCTCTTGCTACCTAAGGAGGATGTATATGAATGTAAGCCCTTCTTTTGAGGTTGCTGGGATTTAATCAGGAAGCAATTATGAATAATGTTTCATATTTAGTTGTCTTTACTCCTAGGAATTATTTTGCAGTGAATCTTGTAGGAACACCATCTAGAAATTCAGATAAGAACCAACTACTGAACCTGGCTAGCTTGAGCTAAAAACTGCATACCCCACTGTTTCGATAAATCTGCATCTTGGATGTGCTTCAAAGAGTTCTTAGATTCCTCTGTGTCTTAGGAGTATTTTTCAATACATTTTGTGGGAAAAAACTGTCAAATCTATATGATTCTGGTTAAAGCTCTATATCCGCAAATTTTTTTTCTGAGTTTATAGGACATTGAAAATGCAAGAATTCTTGTATGCTTAGTTAGCCCTGAGTCCTAGGAACATTAGGGTACCAATTTCATGGATAAAGTCCATCTGAAATGGGTGATATGCTCGATATTCACCGAGCCTTTGGAGGRTGAAAACTGGAACTGCTCRTAGCACCAGGTTTGGCAAGCTTCACTCAAATTCTTCCCATTCTAAGATTTAGATTGAGTTCTTCCATCTCTTATCTCTTCTCTTGAAATTCAAAACATAGGAATAAACCCTCTAGGGGCTCGTATTCGATTGAACGTACCATACCTTTTCAAAACACAAATTAGTAAACGTATATACTCAATCATGTCGAAAACTTCTCGATTCATTCCAAATCCCTAAGTTCAAGTATACTAAAGTTTAGACACTTTGTAACGACACTCAATAGGATTTTTGTTATTCCTGTACCACACGTCGTAGTGTAAATTGAGTTTCTCCTATTGCATTTTATAGGGCACGATAACCAAGAAGACTAACTTTTCGGGCACAAGCTTCCATGTATTAGGTAAGTTCCTAAAAACTCTTTTGAAAATCATGGTGTATTAAATACGCATGCTTTTTAAAATTTCTTTATACCTTTAAGATTCTTGAATAGATGTTTACTACATGATCCATTTCCATTAGCCTGAGGTGAACTTTGGTATCTTGTATTGGACTGAACGTTTTTCATAAAGTATATTGTATGGATCAAGTATTTTCAAGATTATATTGATATTGGAGGATCCTTGTTTTTGTTATTACTTGTCTTGGATTGTGCATCGTGGTAATGGAGTACTCTGATGGCAACATAAAGTGCTAGCTTAACGGGTAAAGTGCTGTGTTTGATTGGTCACCAATGCGAGCCTCTCTCAAGCTATTGAGCGATAGCAATTGGGTTAGTCTACTTGACCGAAGCTGGTGGATCATACCTACGGCGAGTCAGGACACGTTGGGCAGACGACTGTGTCTTACGTACCCATGAAAAATATGTTGGTTTTCTTTACTTGAGTTAGGAGGTTAATCGAGTGCGGGTAATTCCAAAGAGTTGGCTAGCCAACTAATGCATATTATTGATTTGGCTTTGAGGTTGAAGTTGCATGCGTAGCTGGGGTGATGAGGTTTATGTGTTGGCCTCATAGAGCCAAAAGCTTTGATGGTTAAGGTTGGTTTCTTATGTACTTGGCTGTGTAAAATTTATTTTGCCAAACTTTATTAAGTTCTTGGAGATTGTTAATGGCTTTCGATTATGTAGTTAATTGACAGTAATACCTGTTTTCTCATTCTCTTCTCTCACCACGTTCAATTTTAGAAATATTGCATTGTAAATATTTGTTAAAACTACACCCTCACACACACACGGGACTCACTGATCTTTACTCATTCCCTTTTTCACATGTTTTTTTACAGGTTCCAGAGTTCAGGAGAGGGCTTAGCCTTCGAGATTCCTTAGTAGCAATRGAAGTATATGTGAGGCCAGACTTTTATCTGAAGTGCTTTTGTTTATCTTTTGAATTTTAGAATTCTTGTAAGATTGAAATATTAAAATTTGGGGCTGTAATTTTGAGTTTGTAATAATTATGGTTAATTCAAGCTCGTATTGCTTTTCTTATCTCGGGTTGTTTGTAATCCTTATGTTTATTTAGCTGAGTCTTGACAGTCAAGAAACAGGTGGCGATTCGCTCAGACCTAATGGGCCTTAGGGATTGAGTAGGGGCGCGGCAATTCATCTTTCTCTGAATTGGCTATGTCATTAATGATTAAAATCATGGTTTGCCCTTTTCTACATTTGGCTGCACGAAATTACTTTGTCTTTGATGAACTCTTCTACATGAATTGCATGGGAAAGTAGATTGGACAAGTTTGAAAATTCCTGTAGGATAAGCTTGTGGATTGATACGGTTAATTGCTATTCTGGCATACTCAGCTTCTAGCAATAAGGTGGGCATTTTCCTTTCATTCTTCTAAATCTCTCCAGGAAATTGCTACATCTTTGTTGCCTTTTTGTTTTACGGCTAGTAAATCTATAATAGAAACCTCCGAAATAGGCCTATAGAACGTCCTATGGAATAGACGTTCTATATTGGCCCAGTTGTTGACCAAATTGGGAGGTAGGCTAGCATACCATGTGAAAGCTACTCTATTTAGGGACAAAGAGAACAGCTGTAGCTTGTGCAAGTCATTGTTGCTGAGATCTCCATATTAAGTCGTGAATCGGKCAATGTGCTACGTTGTTGTTTTATCATCATCTCTTGAGAAAGTGGAAAACTCATGCGTCTTGTATCCTCAAGGCGTGATAGTTGCATAGTTTATATATTCTCGATAGTGTTAAACCAAATGGTCATTGCCAAAAATATTGAGTCCAAACAGCCTCCTTAGTACATGGGGTACTGCATTAGCATCGACTGGTGCAGGACCCTATGCTGACCAAACTCCCAAGTTAGCTGGCAGTTGTCTTTCGAATTGATACACCTAGTTCGAGAAGTGCCTCTCACGGTATCCCCTGTCGAGAGGAGGTATTCGTTCCTACGCCTAAGGTATTTGAGTTTCCATAGTCGGCATTATTTGCCCTCTATTGAAGCCTTGGGCTTGGCAAGCAGGAAATTGAGCAGCATAATCTTGTTGCGCAGTAGTTTGTAGGATGTATTGCCTTGATACACTAGAAAAATTAGAAGTTTGTGATAAAAAAGGTTTAGAAACTTCCTGAATACCTAAGGGTATTGGCTGCATCCCTGGCTGCAATGACCATAGAGGCTATCCTCGAGACAAGGTCTAGGCCATCAGCTGGAAGTGTTTCTCSGAGCCATTATAATTGGGTCCTAGGGGAATTGTGGCATAGATGGAGCCCATGCTTATACCGCCTTTAGACTTTTCAAAGAGTGATTATTTATTAGGATGGAAGCGAAAGTAGCTGGAATTGGATTAGAGTATGCATGAATTCAATGTTATAATAAACCTTGTATCTCATTCTACATCATAGGCCTGAAAATAGTAGTAAACTGTTGAATTAGATTTTGCATAACTCACCTGTGCATTGCTCCGACAACAAAGAAGTTGGAACCACCTGTTCGTCAATTAATGTTGATGGATCTTTACGGCTAGGAGCCATTTCCGGAGGAAAATCCTGCCTTTTTAGATTTTATCAGGTAGCACTCATTGAGCCGAGCTCCAGCATATCAATAGTAGGTGTGTCTTGGATATGAGTTCGATTGCTCTTATTTCAGGCCATTATTTCTTGATGAGGACAAAGTATCATGCATACTTAATAGGTCCCACTAGGTGTGCCAATTGTGTTGTTGAGCAAAAATTGCCTAGCCAATTCGGCTATCTTGGTTGCGGCGTACTAAGTTTTTCAATACAACGAGGCCTGAGTTCTAGTTAGCTAGCCGTGTAATCGGCTCACTGGATCTATAGCAATGTCTTTTTTGTCTGTTAGGTTCTTAAGTTAGCTTTAGTAAGCCTTCACAAAGTATGCAAGTATACTATGCTAACTAAGGAGAAAAAAATGCAGTATGTTTGCTGTAGCTTAGAAAACAACAAAGTAAATCCTACTAGTCGATCAGAAAGGTAACAAACTAAGACAAGCAAGCAAACGTAAACTACAAAATGTCATACAGTAGAAAGATGCAACTAAGATAGCTGAAGCTAGCTAAGTGATTATGCTGAAAGATGCAACTTAGTTAGCTTAAGCTAAACAAGTGATTATGCTGAATGAGGAAATGATACAATTTATAAAACAAAACAAGCTAACTAATCCTATATAAGCTAGAAAGCTATAAAGAAATTTGTAAATAAGCATTAAAGAAAACAATAAAGAAAGAAAAAGAAATTGAATAAGCTAATGAATTATGCTATTAAGGCAAGGAATGCTTATCATCTAAGAAAACAAATAGTGCTCTAAATCATAAACGTTGCAGAAAAGAATGTAGAACTTTCCTAACACAGAAAATAAAATTAATTAACATTAGAAAGCTGAAAAAACTAGCTACTAAATGAAAACATAGACAAAATAAAGATAATATGCTTGATTTTTGAGTTGATTGGTTATTTTTCTTTGTTTCTCATCTTCTTATTTATACTCCTACTCTCAACGTACCTGTCGATTGTTGGTTGAGAAAGACGGCTGCCATCAGGCCATTTTTTTCTCTTCTATGCTAGTTCTTTGACCCACGTCGGTCTCAATCGGCCATTCAGTTGATCGTGCGCTTTGATATTCTATCAGGTGGTTATGGTCTTACGTGGTTGTAGATCAAATCTCCTGGTTTTCCACTATTTTTTCGATTCAATTGACTTTTTCCTCCTATTCATTGGTCGACTTAGGATTTGTTCCTTCTTGATTTTCATTAGCCGTTGAGTTCCTCAGCCATTTTTTCCCCGGGACTCCTATTTGATTTGGTCTTGCTCAGCTAGTTATTGCTTCTTGCCTCAGGCATTGACATCCGCTAATGCACATTCATATATTGCTCTCTTAATAACCTTAAACATGGTCAACCCTTAAATAACAATTCTTATTTTCATACTTCTTACATTTGGATAAATATTTTTTTCTCATTCAAAATAAAAAAGTTAAACACACTCAAAATTGTCAAATCAAAAGCTACGTTCTTTTATTTTATTCTTTGTATGGACATTAGTTTTAGAAATTACATGTTTTGTGTAGTAGTTGAAGGAAAGACGTAAGATGGAGCCACCTAAACTTACATTTTCATTTTTAATTACTTTCTAAAATTTGTACTACTAGTCTTCTTGGAATGGACAATGATTTTAAAGGATTTTCTTTGTTTAGGCAAATTAAAAGAGTAATTTATAAATATTAAAGTTAATTGCATGATCTTGGAAAAGTCAAAGGTGTAATAATAACTATATAAGAAAATTATCATATAAGAATGTGGATATAAAAATAAGGAGGTATTTATAGGCTTTTAAAATATGTTCCTTGAAGGTAATCATACCAAACATAGAACAATGCAAGTTAGATACAATTGGTCACTGTCAAAACTCATGGATTTTACATAAGTACTATAGTGAGTTATCAAACATACCCTTATAGGTTAAGTTACATTGTCTATTAGATGCTCCCTCCGTTCTTTTATTAGTGTTATAAACATCTAATTTTTTTATTTTTAAATAAGTGTCTCTTTATATATACCAATACAAAAAATAAAAAAAAAGTCACAATTTCACCCTTCATCTCATAACTTTTTTTTCCCCCTAATATGATGATATTAATTATTATTCTCCATTTTTTCATAAATTGAAATGACTCTTCATCTTGTTTTTTTTCCTAATGTAGAAAGGCTTTTCACATGCCACATGAAAACTTTAGAATATAATGAGGGGTATAGTAGTCAATTTAATCATCTCCTAAATTAGTGTATAAAATTTTTTAATTGTGACACCCATAAAAGAATGGGGGAGTAAGTCTTAGGAAAAAGTAAAGCACGAAAGAAAGTTGTAACAAAGCAATTAAAGAAAGCTGTAACAAAGTAATTAAAAAAAGTAGTAACAAAGTGATTAAGGAAAGTTGTAAATTAGTTAGGCTACTGAAAGATGCAAAGAAAGCACATTAAAGAAAGCAATAAACAAAGCATATTAAAAAACACTTCATAACTTTAACTAGGGAAAATCATATAAGATTACCTAAGGGAAACATCATAACTCCTAAACTAGAAAGCTAGAAAGATTAACCATTATAGTAGCCTAATAAATCTAGAAATACTGAATGGAAGGACACAATTGAAGATAATAAGTCTGATTTATTGTTGATTGATTTTAGGGGCTTGAAGTTCTTCATTTCTTCTTATTTATACTTGGTTGGCATAGTCTGTTTACTTGGAGGCAAAATAAGCCGAGGTCACCTTCTCCATTTCTTGAACACAAGCTCCATTCTCGGCCCACATCTTGTTTTCCTGCTCAGCTAGCAGATCGTGTCCTAGAATCCCGGCCAAGCAATTTTTTGTTTGTTCTAACCGATCAACTGATCCCTGTCGATTTATGCATGTTATTTTGGCAGCTTCCTTTACTTTTTTCCTTTTCCTAACCAAAATGTGAGGAAAGCATTTTTTTTCTCAATTTTTATTGAACTTTGCCATAGCAATTCCTTACTTTTTTTTCCTTAGTGGTTGCCTCAAACCAATTGTGGGAAAATATTTTCTTAAAAAGTAATTTCCCTTTTCCCGAGGAAAATCCTTAAACTAAATTTTGTAACACTCCCAGATTAGAAACTATCATAATCCGAAAATGTCACTCATTTATCCTTACATAGATTTTGAAAATTGAGAAAAATAAAATTCTTAAATTTTAAAAAGAGTTTACCAAAAATTTCGCGGAGTTTCCTCTGCAAAATCAACATATTCCCCTATATACAATCAGAAAATCTCACACCAAACATTTCTAATAGTCCACATATTATGAAATCACTTCAAGATCACAATAATATAATTTACCAACAAAATACTCATAGACTTAAAATATAGCAGAAGCTTTTAAAATAAAACGAATAAATTCAAACATTTAACAAGTCCATAAATCAATAGAACACTTAATTAACACAAATGACTCTTGGGTATCAGAGTCTGCTCCCAACGGTCTCCTCATACCATCTGACTAGTCATCACCTGAAACATAAAATAAGAAATATGGGATGAGCTACTAAYCTCAGTAAGTAAATCTCATGCATGAATGCATGTATCATGCATTATATGTCATGAAGGTCAAAAATTTACTTTGTCAAAACTTTCCAAAAATCTCCTTTCCAAATCATGAGCTCACTTAGTGTAATGCCTAGCCATTAAGCTCTACAGTGGGCTACTAATAGAACCGCAAAGCAGTTAACATTATTAATCTTTTCCTTTCACTTTCACTTCAAAAGAGGTGAAGATTACTTACATTCCTACCCTACAAGAGGGTTAGGTCGGTTGTGCCGGTCTCTCAAGCCCTATTTCCCACTCACACCTTTCATGGTCTAGGCTTTACACTTCTTTTCAAAGTCCTTAATATTTGGAAATCATTTAACATAAAATCACATTTTTTCCAAAACTTCATTTCTCAAAACATTTGCTTTTCCAAACTTCATTTTTTAAAAGCATTTACTTTCTTAAATGCATGATTATGTCCATGCCAGAAAATGGTGCAAGATACTATAGACTATATGCACATGAACATGGATCACATAAACTTTGAACTTAAACTTCCCAACAGGTCATCAAGTAGAAACATTTACATACTTGAAATAAAATCATAAATCATATCACATAAAAAGCAATCCAGTTATAACCACAATACACATGCAATACAATTAATGGGAATGTGGAAATTTTCTTATATGAAAGAAAGAGATTTACTTACATGAAGTCCTTAGTAGATTTAGTTACTTTAAATTGCTAGCGGAGTGCCTTGGCTACCACAATGTCAATATGCCACAATATCTTGACGTTATTACACAAAGAATATTCATCTAAAATTTATTTAACCAATTACATTTATTTAAATAAGTGCTCACCATTAATACGTTCATCATTTTTTCCTGTGGATGACATTAACTAATAATTTTCGAGTTTAAATTTCATGTCGTTAATAATTTAATTTCATGACTCCTAATTGTTCTTAAAATAACAATAATAATCATAATCACAATATACATTATTTTATCATACACATCCTAAATTTCATATTAAATTGTATTTCAATATATTTCTAGAAGCATATTCTCCTTTTACTTTATCATACTAACTTATATTTCACATTAAACATATTCCATATTTTTCCTTAATTATTATTACATAAAATAAAACCTCAGCCATTTAGTTAATTTAAATGATGAAACTAAGAATTCACCTTGAATCCCAAAAATCCAAGGTGTGGAATCGAATCTAAGACGTAATGGTGTCAATCATGCTGAACGTACATCACGCACGCAACTAGTTCGAGCGGAAGGCGCACGGTGCTTGGTCACGCGACAGTGACGAGAATAGAGGAAATGGAGCGACGTCTGACACTAGCAGAGAAGAGAGGGGAGAGAGAGAGAGAGAGAGAGAGAGAGAGAGGGAAGGCTGGCGTCAGTGAGGGTAGAGGCAGGAGGAGGCGGCGGGGAGGGGGTTACAATTTATGTTTAAGGAAGAAGATGAACAATCATCTTCTTTAGGTCATAAACATTTTATTTTATTTCATTTTATTATTTTTTGAAAACTAACTTAACCCTAACCAAAATTCCTTCATGGGCCATTTTTATTCCTTAACCAATTAAGCCCAACTAAATTAAGATCTATTAGTTTTCTTCTAGCCTAAAACCGATCTCTAAATCTGGTTTTAGGTTTGAATAAGAAGAGAACGAACTCTAGTGGGTCTAGCCTAAACTAATTAACTAAAAATTATAATTAAATTAAACTAATAAAATTTCACATTTAAATAATTATACTCACGCAATAATGCACAAATAAATAACTGGTCAAAGAAATAATAATTTATTTTTAATTGGCACATTGAACGTTACGGCCTTCAAGTCCTTCCACTGTAAAATAATCAAACCACTAATAATCATGAATATAATCTAATTACTGGATTATAATATAAATTATATAATTATATAAAGTTCTTAAAAATGAAAAATAAATCTCGAGTATTACAAACTTAGCCCTAAAGACTTGAACAAGGCAATCCATCAAGTTGGAAATAAAAGAGAGGATACATAGTACAAAATATGAAATTTAGCATAAAATTTTTATTTGCTCTTGCATGTAGACATATAAAATTTAGAGAGCTACGTGACAATTGAAAAATAGACAATTATTGTAATCAGGGAAGCAAAAGAAGAAATGTTATAGTTAGGAAAGGAAAGAAGGAGAGAATTAGAGAGCAAATTGCAGAGAAATTATCATTTCCATTATATGAACCAAAGCCTTCTATTTATAGAATTTAAAACTTATTGCTTCAACGATAATAAAGTAATTTATAAATGTAACTATTACAACATTCCCCTTCGAATAACTAATCTATGCAACACCTACCTCATTAAAATAAGGGTTTCTTCCTACCTCTAGATGAGTTATTTTGAACCCTGGGACGAAACACATTTAGAATACATTGGTTGATAAGACCATCGCATTCGTTGAATGAGATTGGTCCTTTTATAAATCACCTCGAGGTCGATTCAAGGACTGATCGCATTCAGCGAATATGATGGTTTTTTCGACCAACGCATTCAATGAATGCATTTCTCCCATGTGTGCCAATGGCATTTGTCCACTGACGAATCCTTTAGAAGAGGATGTCTAGACAGGGAAAAAACCCATAAAATAACTTGTTTGAGAAGAAATCCAATGGAAAAAGTACAAACTATAAAAAAAAAAAAAAAAGTTCGCTGGAATATTAATGGTTGCCTCATTAAAAACTTATCAGCGAAACCCAGTGGGACAAAACCAAAAAAAAAAAAAAAAAGAAAATTAGTACAACTACTCCACCCTGATATAGATCAAAGGTCCTTTAATCGAGACATTTCCATCTYATGTATCAATTTACTAAATGTAGATGTTGGCAATGGTTTAGTGAATAAATCTTCCTCGTTATCACCTGAGCGGATCTGTTGAACATCAATGTCATCACTTTTCTGAAGCTTGTGTGTACAGAAGAAAATTTGGGAGATATGCTTTGTTCTATCTCCTTTGATATAGCCTCCTATGAGTTGTCAATGTGATATGGGTGAAAATGCATTGACTTTACCTACATTTATTTGCCTATTTACACTCCCTTTGATAAGCTAATTAATGCACTATTTTATGCTGCTTTGTCTCAAACATTAGTTAAATTCATTTAAATAGCATTATTCTTAGTGATTTCTAAAACTGTAAAATTCTTGAGCTTTCACTAAATTAAAATGCTTTAATTTGCAGGGAAGTGAGTCTATAGTAGGATTATCTTGTTAATTGAATAGAAGAACCATCGGTCAATTCCGACGCAAAATGGACTACAGACATCCGAATATCCTTGTTTGAATCAACTAGCATGTCTCATATCGAACACACACTTTAGTACGCTGTATGTAACATAGGTCATCCTAATGAGTTGCCGATGTGGGTGAAAACCCATTGATTTTACTAGTGATTTTGTGCATATTTTCACCATTTCTAATATGATAGAGTATGACTTTGTACTTTTTTACCTTGAACACTGCATAAATTCAATCAAGTAACTTTATTTATGCAATAGTGTGAAATTATAGAATTTATGTGCTATTGCTAAGGTTATATGCCCTATTTTCTAGGGGAAAATGATTCTATAAATAAAATAGAAGGTTACTTGATGCTACTACAATAGAGATCAATGGCTTAGAAATATGATTCTGCAGCAATAATATAAGCAGAAGAMAATATAAAATTTGAAGAAAGAAAGTCATCATTGGAAAGAGAGAAAATAACATTTGAAACCAAAAAGTTAAAAAGAAAAAGGTAAAAAGCAAAAAGAACAAATGAACACTTTTTTGCCAAGCTTCTAAAGGAAGCTTCAGTAGACAAAAATGGGGGAAGCAAAAGACAGAAGGCATTCAGGCAGTTCTCAACAAAACGCATAAAAGAGAAAAGAGAGAAAAGAGGAGAGAGAAAGAGAGAGAAAATAGGAGAAGTTTGGTAGAAGAAGAAGAAGACTTCAAGGAAGCCTCGCCATTAGACTTCATCACCTTCTTTAGGCTTTGTTTCTCCTTCTCGTAGTGGTTATTTTGAGATGCACTTTAAGATGTTAATCTTTCATATTATGTATTCCATTTCGTCTAAGAGCATGAATTAATTTATTAGAAGTTAGAATTTTGATGAACCTATGTATTTAATGTCTATTTGAATGATTTGAGTAAGGTTTTCTCTTTATAAATGCTTTACTCAAAAATATCTATTTTTTACATTCACTATTTTATTGGCCATGAATAGTGTTTGTGTGAGCTTCTTGAACTCCAAAAGGTAGTCAAAGAGGTGGAAAACTTGAGTAGATATGGGTTTGGTTATCTTGAGATAGGGTTTAATATCTTAGGGATACTATTGAATATTGTATATATCCATATTCCACCCATAAAATCATATGAAACTTGAAATTTATTCGCATTCTTCAAGCTAAGTAACTCCAACATGTAGAACAACTTAGTGAAATAGGAGCAAGAACCAACAAATTGAAAGAGAGAGCTCGTTTTCTATCTCGATTTGCGTTTCTACTGTAGCTAAACCTTTGTTGTAGCATTTTGATCAAAAGTCATTGTTGCAGCCCGTCTACAGTATTAATGTTTGGACTTCTTGGACATTAGTACATTGGAGATTTTTAACTCTAACTCACTTTTAAGCTCTTACTCATCTCGTTTGTGAAATTGCTGTGTTTGTTTCCAAATCCTTGTGATTATATATTTTAATTTATTTTAGTTTATTTTCATGACAATCAACTAATATTCGATTTTATTAGGAATTTAAACTATCACTTTTGAATGAACAATCATTGTGCGATGATACTCTTATTCACTCTATATTACTTCTAGGTTGTGTATACTTGTATGAGTAAAACTTTATTGCGTATGCGATTTTGTCTATCAAGTGGCTATGCTGACAAGAAGGAAAATACCAATGGAAAGTTGCCATGTGGAAAGCGCCTTAAAAGAGAGCCAAAAAGCATAGAGAACACTTTCGATAAAACATAAGGTGAAGAATGATGAATGGGCCTTCTTGGAAGAATGAAAATGTGACATGTGTCCTATTTCTCCTAAAACTTTTGGGCAACAACTCTTAAATCTTCTAAGATAGACTAACAATCATTAACTCTTGCACTTAAAAAAGCATACAGTGGCTGCACAACATAGAGAAGACAGGAGAAATTGAGCAAGAAGGAAGAAGAAGCGATCAACAAGAAGGAAAAGAAGAAGGGTCCAAGGGTTCTTCACCAAAGGATTTCATTATTCTACCTTTAGCTTTCTTTCTCTATTTCTTTTCCCACTTAAATGATATTGTTCAGTGTSTGCTTTTTGGTATTTAATAACATGAACTAACTTTGTAAAGTTAGAGTTGGTGATGAACTTTAGTACATAATGTGTAATTGAATGCTATGAGTAAAAGCATGCATATCTTTTGCACTTCATTCAAGTGTGCTTTTTGTTATACATTTACTGTTTCTTGGCCATTAATGGTGAATGTTAGAGCTGTCCAAGGGTTGAAAGATATTAAGATAGTGGACTCCTTGAGCGGATGTAGGTTTAGTTATCTTAGGATATTCTATTTATAGATACTATAGACATATAATTTAACCCACAAAACCTTTGAGACTGGTGCTATATTTTGGTTTCTAGCTAGGTAGCACTAAAAGTGAACCACCTAATAAAATATAAACAAGGACCAACAAAGCCAAAAGGATTGAGGTCATAAACTATCTCAGTTTCCATGATAAGTATTGTTGTAGCATTGTATGATCATTATTACATTAGGATTCATTTACTCTAACTCCCTTCTACGATCTTAATTATCTCTTGTGAGGTCATTGGTGTGTTTATTTACTATCCTTGTGGTTCGTGAATTTTTTATTGTTTTATCTTTATTTTAGTGACACAAAACCATTTCTCAAAATCGTTATTTATTGGGGATTTCTTATACTTACTTTATACGCTATCAATCCTCACGAGACGATATTTTCCTCACTCTTATTACTTGTGAATCATGTATACTTGCACCTTCAAATTCAATTACCATATTCAATTTTCTCTATCACAATGCAAGATGCAATATCTTCATGTAATATAATTGGATCCTCTTTTATTGAAGCTAATCCGCAGGATGATTGGATTTGATGTATTACATTCCTCAACCATACACATTCTCGACTTTCCTCATGGATAGCAATAATTTATGAATTATTTGAGGATGTAACTATTAAGGTTTGCTTGATAGATCTCCAAGATATAGCAATCCCTCCACGTATAAAGACATATCATGTTTGTAGTTTGGCTTTATAAAGGTACCCTACATCTGCATATCACACTAAAGAACATTCGGACTTTTGTGAATAATGCAACCCCATATCAATAGTGCATTTTAAGTATTTAAGGACATGTTTAACCAATATCTTTGAGTGGGTGCAGGACTATATCTTGCAAGAGGATTTGCAGAAAAAAGCTATGTCAAGTCGAGTGCAATTTACAAGATAAGTTAATGCAAAAATTGCACTAAGGTATGACATTTCAAGATCAAGAATCCTATACCCATCCTCAAGTAGGTGAAAATCATCTTTATCAACTTCAATTGATCTCATGATCATGGATGATGCCAATGAAAATAATTATTATTCATATAAAATCGTTTTAAAAACATTTTATGTACATGTGGATTTAGGAACAAATAGTCCTTCAGGGAAATGTTAAATTTGCAAATAAAGATAGTATTATGCCTTTCCTACATCTTTCATCTCAAACTAATTTTGAAAATAATCTTCAGTCTTGAGATCTTGAAGAGGCCCAATTAGATTTAAATCATTGTCATAAGTTGCGATGGTTGCAATTCCAATATCTATTTCTTATGAAACAAAAGTGTAAAAATTATCATTTTTATATCCCACCTTCAACAGATATGCTCTGACATCGTTATACACATCCATCTGAATTGTTTCATCTATATAACGATATTCGTAATTTGATTAAAAATATATTTTTAGGACAAGTGTCATTTGTTGTTGGTAGTTTAAATCCTTCCGGAATTTTCATATATATTTCACTATCAAATGAACCATATAGATATGCAATCACTACATTCATAAGGCAAGTATCAAGCCTTTGAGACATAGCCAAACTCATCAATAATCTAAATGTCATAGTATCCATTACAGGATAATAAGTTTTCTCATAGTCAATTTTTGTTTTACTATGAGAAACCTTAGGCTATGAATATTGCCTTGTATCTCATAATTTCATTTTTCTTATTTCACTTTCTTAGAAAGATCGATTTGTACCCTACAGGGGGCAATATTTTGAGGAGTTTGAACTACACGTGCAAATTGCTTTTCGTTTTTCTAAGGAACTCATCTCCTTTTGTATAGCTTTTTTCCATTTTGGCCAATTATCTCTATTTTGATAGTTTTTAATGGATTGTGGTTCAAAATACCATTTTTCATTACCTCAAGGAAAATATTAAAGTCTAATATATTGCCTATGACAATGTCTTCTCGCTCCTATAAATTAAGAGATAATCAATAATTTATTGAGATTTCATTATTTTTGAACAATTATGGTTTATTGGAACTTCATTGATATTCTCATTTGATTGATCAATATTTTCTTTTGATTCTTCTTTTGGAACCATTTATTTGTTTGTCTCTTCTACCTTTCTTTTTTGAGGTAAGTCTTCGGTACCAACAGGTCGACCACGCTTGTAACGCATTTTAGGTTCATTAGTTCTTGCAACTTGTCCTACAAGGATGTCAATTTTTACTTGGATGTTTTCTACTAGTATATAAGATTTTATCATTTTTCTTGTATCAACAAGTTCATCTGAGTGTTTATTTGCAACTTTTTGCAAATGAATAATATTTTCAAACTCTTGTTCACATTGATTAATATGGAAATCAAAGTGAGATAGAGTTGTTCCATTCCATGAAAGACCATGCTGGTTTTCCGAATATCACGTCATCAAAATTGAAGTTTTCTTTTTGCAACAAACAAATCACGCGTTAAAGGTTCTAAGTACCAAATGATAGATGGTGAATAAAATCCAACATACATTTCAAATTTTCATTGTGGACCTTTTTGGTATCTTGCAACAGCGAAATTGATACTTGCATAGCTTAAGCTAAAAACTTGAATATGAGAAGCATTAGGGTCTCAATTTAAAAAGATAAGTTCCAATGGAGAATATTTATGATATTCAATTGGCTTTATACGGATCAATGCTCTATCATGCAATATGGCACAGGCACAAGCAGATGTCAAGAGATTTGATTTCAACATAATGGCCAAGCAATTATTGTGTTGTTTGATATAGGACTCTGCTAAGCCATCTATTTATGGACATGATCAATTGAATATTCAACGTCAATCCCAATTGCTATGCAATACTCATCGAATGCTTGAGATCTAAACTCACGAGCATTATTAAGATGTATTTTCTTGATTGAAAGTAATTAGAGAATTGCGCTCATAGTCTTATGATTTGAGCAAATAGTTTAACATATATTGTGTTTCTAGTTGAAAGAAAATAGACATGGGACCATCTTATAGAGGCACCAATCAAAACCATATAGTAATAAAATGGTCCACATATATATCTCCGTGAACCTTCCTTAAAAAAAAAAGAAAAAAGAAAAATTGGAGATTCACTATTAACCTTCATGTTGAAATGTCTAATTGCATGCCCTATGAACAAGAAACACATGAAAAATTAATTAGCAAAAGAATCTTTAGGTTCCTTAAAATATGTCCATGTGTGTTGTTAATTATTCGTCTCATTTATTCTAGGATGCAAAGTTGATCATGTCAAAGTATAAAGCCTTTTGGATCAATAAAATTCATGTTCGCGGCTCAATTGTTTCTATGTATGTTTGATACATTCCATATGGAAATACTAGCAGATTTTCTCTTATCTGCTTCTTAAAATTCAGGTTTGCATCCAAATTGTTTCTATGTATGTTTAATATATTCCATATGGAAATACTAGCAGATTTTCTCTTATTTACTTCTTTCGAGATAAAAATGAGTTTATGTAAATATATTCTTTATCATTTTCTTGCATCATCTCAATATGATATTCGCTACAAAAAGATATCTTTAGAACTAAGCAAATGTCTTTTGGATTTGCTAGGATAAGGTGCTTCATTCATGTTGAATTTTGTACTATTTGATAAACTAATACAAGCTCTTTTGTAGTTTTAAATTAACTTTGATGCACCTAATATTGGACTTACATTATTATTAGATAATATTAACTTAAAAAAATACTTCTTATCTTAAAGAATGGTACGTGTAGTTGAACTATCAATAAGATAAATATCTCAACTATGTATTAGGAATCTACAAACGTTAATGAAAATTAATTTAAATTATARCCAAAGTCATTAAGAGAGAAAAACAACTCATCCATCTATGAAATAGTTTGAATATTAAAAATGCAAATACTTAAAGGAAAGTCTCTGATAAACTCATATTTTCTATTAACTTTTTACCTTTATTTTGGTTGATTCTTGTAAAAGAACATTCTTTTAACCTTGTACTATACTTAATTTGGTTTAAAATGATTGTTTGCAAGGTTTTTGTCTAAAGCCAAGAAAATAGGCAAAAACTAGAGAAAGAAGAGACAAGAAAAGGTCAAAAGACAACTAGAAAAGTTAAGTGTCAAAGTGTAATGTTCAGAAGTTGAAAAAGAAGGAAAATGGCTAAGTAATGGAGTTGATCTAAAACATCCCAAATTGAAGCAAATTGGCACCAATTTAAGAAAAAAAAGTACAGGAATTGAACTATTAGCTAATTGACGCCGCTTTTAGGGAAAATTCAATGGTCATTTTGATGAATTTTGACAAAACTCTATATCCAACATTGGTTTCAATGTATTTCAGCCTGAAATCAGTTCAACACTCAAGAATGACTTTCTAGAAGCTGCTAAATGCCAGTTTGATAGAAAATCAATGCCAATTTGAAGAGAAAAATCAATCAAGTTCAGACCAGTTTAGAATGCTCTAACACCCATTCCCTACTTTATTTAGCATCAGCTTGTCCTCGCATGTTTTATCCAGCACCAGTTTACCTTTTCAGGTTAGTTTATGACTTTTTCCTACTTAAGTAGTTCTTTTAGAGAAAAGATACATACTTTTAAGTGCTCTTTTGTATTCCTTTCATATTTGATGTGTAAAGACTTGGAGAAGCCCTTCAAAAGGGCTCTAAACTTCTAGTACACTCTCTACTATACATTTTCTACTATACCAATCAAAGGACGAAATTTATATATCTTAACACCTAAGATAGAGGAGAATAGGTGTTGGAGAGTTTAGGACATATACACATCGTACTCTGATTGGTGTGTTGAGAGTATGTATCAAGAGAATGTGCTAGAAAATTTCCAGTCCTTTGAGGTGATTAGAACCGATTGCAATCAAGGTGAGCAAAAATTGAGTTCGCAAAACTAATTCTTTCTATCCTTATTATTGTAATCATGTTTTTATTATTTTCAAAGGTTGAACCAACGTTCTTTTTATGCTAAGTTTCAAAAGTTAGTTATGATTTATGTGAAAGATTATTTCAATTTGATGACTTAATTATTTATTTTACCTTTATTATTTATTATTTGTACTATCTTCATTGTTAATTGTTGTTACGTCGTTCTTAATGCATTTATAGATAGGACGCATATAAATCCATCTAATAATCAAGTGCGAAGGACCAAAAGATGAAGTAATTGGTCAGGTCTTAGGCAACAATGGCCCATAATATTAAACCGATTAGGATATAATCGGTTTCTATTGGATTATATTCAAAAATAGGTGACTGTAATTAGTGAAATTGGGAAATTTCATGAATCATTAATACAATTATGATTAATCTAATTCACATAGTCATATAGCTTTAGTTAATCAAGATTATGAGTTTTATACCAAGAGATTGGGAAAAATCTAATTAGGGATTCTACCTCTAACAAACCATACATGATTTAGAAATTATAATAATAGAGGTTAGGATCATTTTAGGTTGTTATTAGAATAAGTTGGATCAATACCGTAACCAAATCAGTTTTATCACATCTCATTTGTTGGAATCAAATAGATTAAATTTCATAATTCGAATTTTTATTGATTTTCTTTGTTAGCTATTTTAATTGACAGTCTGTTAGAAAACTTTAGTAATTCTAGTCGGTAGTTATAATCCCTATGGAATCAACATTGATTATACTCAACTGGACTTGAGTACACTTGCTAGGCTTTTATGCATCAGACTTTGTGGAATTTAAATTAAAAAAATAAAAAGTACATAAAATGACACTATTTTTTGTTTTCTAACACACCATACGCAATTAAATGGTAAATGTTGCCTGCTAAATCAGCATAAAAAAGGCTAATATATCCAACTGAGTCACGTCAATTGGACCATCAGAACCGAAAATTATCTCCACTTTCTATTTTTCCTTGATTGGTTTTTTATAGAGATCCACAGGGTGTTTTTTTCATACAACAGGTACATGACCGACGCCCTCTCATGCTACCTCTAAAGCAACTTTCTTCATGCTCGCTTTTGAGTGGAGCGTTAGCTTTGGTTACTTTGTACCTTTTATTGTTGTTGCCTTACTCATAGATATTTCCACATCAATACATGCATCCATGCTCCTGTCCACATCCACTTTCATAACGTAATCTTTCATTTTCTTCAAGAAATGTAGTACCATTTGCTTCAGGCAATGTCGTGGAACCAATAGGATGTAATACATGAACTTTCAGAAGTAATTTATTGTCCTCTTCACCCTACTAGTAAGCATGATATGAGTTCTGAATACGTCTTAAAACCACACTCATGATATTGTTGCAACACATTGGAAGTGACGGAGAATTTTTTTCCCAATGTGTCTACATTAGTGACTTTCTCTCCATAAAAAGATCATTTATAACAAATTCTGAATAATTTAGAATTATTCTTGAATACAATTTCAAAATCTTGCAGACATAGATGCATCTATTCATGGCGAGCTTTAGGGAGGATTATAGTTCTATGGCGGTCAAATCTTTCCTTCAAACTTTTTCATAGTAGTTGGGGATCTTTGATGATAAGGTACTCACCTTTCAAGTCATCATGGAGATGATAACAAAAGAAGATCAATGCTTTTGCACAATGTTATTGGGTTTCTTTGTTTCCTCCGTTTAATGATCCTCCACATACTTTGAGATAGGTAAATTTTGACATCAAGAATCCATTAAAATAATTTTTGATGGATATGTCAAGTGCTATGAGTTAAAATTTTGTGATATTTGTCATTCGTGTAATTCTATAATAAAATAATGTATATAGGATTTAAATTGTAAYCATTTCTTCAAGAATTATATTATACATATTATATCACTAAATTGCTTCATATCCTTTTCAAGACAAGTCCTACTTTGATAGTACAATAAAAAATATTTTGTGAATATAATAATTGATTTAGACTGTGATTACTTTAGGAACAATAGTCTCATATTCTTCAAAAATATTTAAATATACCATTTAAGAGTATATAATGTTAATTTAAAGTAATAATTTAATATTTTTCAGAAATATTGAAATTATAGTATCGAGTTCTTCAAGAGTAGAATTATTGTATCAAGTTCTCCAAGAATAGATAATGTTAATTTAGACTATTATTATTCTAAGAGCTATAGTATGATATTCTTGAAGGATATTAATGTTATAATCATTAAAAAAATAATAAATAATATAAAAAGTAAACTATTTACAATAGAGATTGAGAATACCAAAAGCACAAAGAAGAAGAGCATAATAGGAACATTGAAAAAGCATATTTTGCTAATACACTATATATATATATATATAGATATATATATATAGCATAAAGGACATTTAATCACAACTAAAAGTAATATAAAAATATAAGCTCGATGCTAGAACCTTTTAAAGTTTATGAATTGTAATCTGAAACTAAAAACCAAAACCAACTAGGAAGCTATCTACATAATTAAATAATGCACAAAGAAAGCACATACCCATAGAGTGCATCCAGGTGTGCCTACTCTGGTCATCCAGGAAGTGTATGTAATATCTAAATCCTTCGCAAGATGTTATGGCAGGTCCCCACAACTCAAGTGGTGATTTTGCGTGATCATGTTGAAGTAGGAAAAGGTGATGAGTGGGGCTTACCGTATTGACAAGCATTATAGATGATTTTATTCTCTTTCAGAAAACCTGGGCTGATTACAATTGATTACAAGACTGTAGGATTTAAGACACAATTCTAGTAGAGGGGCGACCAAAACMACTATGTCATGGCTCCTTTTAGAGTTTCTAACAACTAGCTTGAAACAGAACAGGAAAATTATTACTGCTACATAAAAAGAAGTAAGATGATAAGAAGATAACTTGGCTTCATTGACTCCATGTTGAAGCTCCAATTGACACAGGCCCTCCTTAAATAGTCCTCGAAGTAGCACCTGTCCCGTTGCCTTGTCCTTCACAAAACAACTTTCAGAATAGAACTCGATAAATACATTATCATCAAAGGCTAATTAGGAGACACTAAGCATATTCCAACACCCTATTACTTAAAGATGGCAAGCTTATCATTCCAATATGAACTATCAATTTTTCCTTTCTCGAGTATTCTCCTGCATTACTTAGAGGGTTTGAGTCGTTAGTCACAACTTCTGAGCCCATTGCAGCTGTGAATGTAGCTGCTCAAGAGGAACTTTCTTTCTATACCTTCCCTTGTTCTGAAGAGACTCCAATAAACTTATATCATATATGTTACTAGCAATAAGGGGCTGTATGCCCCACTTCACCACAAATTTGACACATCAGTTTGGTTTTGCCGCACCTCTACTTCCGTGGTTTCTTCCTCTACTACTGCCGTTTCTGAAATGTACTCGTCCTGTCCTCCATGACTCTTTGGTTCTTGTTTTTTTTTTTTTTTTTTTTTTTGGGTGGTTAAAACTGGTTTTGTTAGTTGTTGTTTGCTTAGCTATGTCAACTTCTGTTATGCTCGAACTCGTTGCATTTAATTGCCCTAGACAACTCCCATAGGTTATCAAGGTTGACTGCATCTCTCCCAGGTGATTGAATCCTTCCTGCTATTTGCACTAAGATTGGTGCATATGCTTCACCCAGTCCTACAAGAATTTGAGTGATAATATCAGCAATTTTAACTGGTTTTCCATCCAAAGCTAAGTTATAAGCAAATAGACTTGACTGAGTTCTTGAGCTCCAGTTAATGTGAGTCTGAGAGTGTAAAGAACAAAATGGCAGATGATCCATGATAAGAGTGTTTCTATGGCTTCACGTGCAAGTTCAACTTTTTATTCGGTCATACCTAGGTTCTCTATTAGCAGCATATATTGTTATTGCAACTATTCAGATTTAGGCTGTGTATTTAACCAAAACATTTTCTAGTTTTATTGAAAATTTCATTAATTTATTTTTTTCCATGAATTACAAAATTTTGTTTCAACCAACAAAGCATTTGCATTGCTTTTTCACCCTTGATTTTTCACTAAAATTCTAAATGAAATTTTCAACGAAAAATTTTTTCTTTAGAAAACAATTTTTATTCTCTCATCTTTTTCGTTGAAAACATTCTCTTCAATGAAAGAATTCCTTTTCCACGAAATACCAAGGCGAGATGCAACGCAAGATCTTCTTGAATGTACTGATTATAGGTAATATGTTTGGGATTTGAAATAGTGAGCCCGAAGAGGACATTTTAAGATATATTTTTGAAAAAATATTTATCTCGTCAAAAATAAAATTTAAAAAATGGTGAAAAAATAAAAATTTTAAATTTTAAATTTTTTCATGAATAAAAAAATATTGAAAAAAAGCATTTAAAATTGTACATTGTTTCGGAAAAAAAGCATTTAAAATTGTACATTGTTTCGAGAACATGAAAAGTCGAGTTCTGTTTAAATACTCAAGTAACTTATGGCTTTCTAAACTTCATTTTTTGTGAATACCCAAATATATAACACGTGACCAATGAGAAAGGAACATTATTTCCCTACTCAAGTGACTAACGATAGAATATAACACGTGACCAAATACAGCCTCAGAGAGTGCTTTGATATATATTTGATAATTTAAAATGCAATGTTTGATATAGATGCATCAACGTAGGCGCCTAATAAACGACCTTTTGGGTTTTCTTGGCCTAGCCCAAAACCATTCCACCTCCCCCTTGGTGGTGTTAAGCCGCCGTTTATGCACACAATACTTTAAAAGATAAAGATCCACCGGGACGGCGGCGTTTACTCTTCCGACGGCATCTCAGGACCTCAAGTTGCTCCTGATATACTCGTTTTTTCACCTGAAAATAGATATTGTACATTCTAAAGCCTAATGACTATTGATTGAGTTTTTCTTTTCCTGCTTATGTCAGTTTCGTCCCCATTTCATGCCTCCTGGTTTTACTACTTCAGGGTTTAGTTATCAGTTTACTTTTCCCGTTATGTTTCTTTTTAATTTAGTTTTTTGTTCTTTTTGAGTTTAAAATATCTTAACTCCTCCTGCCTTAAATTGTTTGTTCAACTTTACCTGATAATCGTAGATGAGGTTAATGGGACAAGAACTAGTTTTATCTTGCTTTTGCATTGATCTTATGTTACCGGGTCTGCATGTCCCTAACTATGTTTTGCATGTGGCTTCCTAAACAAGACCATGCATCAATACATATTGGCTTTTAGGTTTGTCAATAGGTTCAGGCCAGGATGAACCCTTCTTGTTCAGCCCAAATGTTAGGGCTGAACCTTGTTTAAGTTCGGATTGAGCCAAGTTCAGAATAAAAACTCAATTCGAGTTGAACTTAGATTTAGATATGCTCAAACCCAAATAACCTCAATCAAAATCTTATATATATTGTATGCTCAAACTCAAGTAACCTGAGCTCAAAACTCTTTCATATATATTGGCATGTAATTGAATGAGGTGATGAATTTGAGACTCAGAGTGACTGAATTTGCGGAGGAGGGATTTGAMAAGTTTAAAATTCTTGAAAAAGCTTCGGTGAATGATTCTTATGTCAAAGAGTTTGTTTATAATATTATTTGCAAGCAAGAAGAATGGATTCCAAAATACAATTGTAAGAAGTTTAAATCAAGATGTCTATTATGTGTTCATATTCTAACAGTTGTTTCAGGCAAGGATGTAAGGCAAATACAGGAAATATACATTTTAAGAAGATGAAGGAATGACATTTCGAAATCAGAACAGGATCTTCTTTGGTGGGGATTACCCTAACATGACAGTTGATATGAGAACTACAAAGACCTTAAGCAGATTTTATGCGGATTTTCAATGAAGTTGATGATATTGCTTAGTCTAACAATGCAAGAATAAAAAGTTTGAAACAAGTTCTAGACGGATCCCAAGAGAAGCTCAGCAACTGCAATAATTTTCCCCAAAATAGTCAAGCAAATGATGTAGAAGGGGATGAAGCTGCACCAGGCTTAAAAAGGGTAGCAGTGTTAGAGCCATTGGTTCACAAATTCGTGGATAAATTGGAGCCAAATAGCCATTGGTTCACAGTCTCCTTCAGCTTAGGGGTGTTCAGCTAGATATAAACTGTATAAATGACATTGAAATTAAGAAAACTATACCCAATGCAGTCATATAAATCTCTATTTAGCAGTTGCTTAGCTGCAACATCCAGAAATTCTGACCGACGGGAATGCAAACCTAGCAGATATAACAAAAAATTACTCCATATTCATTAGACTATTTCAACTCAAGCATTTCACGAGATATAATTCTAGACTCACTCTTGCACGATCACCAAGCAATGCATGTTATAATTATATGGGACTACCACAAGCTTTCTGTTCCACTACCATGACCCTCTGTAAGTCCAGACAGAACATCCAAAGAGCAAAGAACAAACTTCATGTCATACTGGCACCCAGTAGAAACAGGATCAACCTGCAAATGAAAACCTCGATATGAATCCCAAAAGGAGGGGGACAAAAGTCGGGAAAGAAAAATGCAGGGTTTTCAATATTGGAAGATATGATCATTCTTGAAGCATTTATAGCATGAAACTACAAATGAGAGCCCTATTAATTAATTGTATGCTGGAAAAGGATTGCTCTTTGTGATAACAAGATTACTTGGACAAATCTGTAAAAAGCAGCCGACAAGCTGCCCCCCCCCGGCACCCCAAAAAAAAAAAAACTACATCACCAAGGGGAAAAAAAACCCAAAAAAGGGAAAAGGAAAACAAGAGGACCTAGAGGACCGAGAATGAAAAGGAGTATAAGCAAGTTAATCAGAACAAATTCAAATGCATATTGTAGGAAACAGAATTGAGGTTACATGGTAAGGTGAAGCCCAAGTCTACTACTTTTGTTAATTTTGCAACAATTTTCTATAGCAATAATTAAAAAGTGATGTAAAGTTCTCTCCAGTTTCGTTTCAGAACAACTTCTCATAGTGCTTGCAATTTAAAACATGATCACCATCCGTTCTTTATAGACCCAAATGATTTCTTCCACCTCCTACCTTAACAAATTTGCCTCTGCACAGGAAGTGGATGGTTGCCTATTGTTCCCCGTGAGGGAGCAGTTGACTGTTGCTGAGGAGCAAATGCATAGATTAAGAGAAAAGAATTGGATAAAGGCAAATTCAGCATACTTGGAATAACACAGCTACAAACATTCTATAAATCACCTCAGCACCTGCTACGCAATACAATGCTGCTAAAACTTCAAATTACCATCATGGTCTTCGCGTACAATTGTTCCCAATTTCTCCAAATTTTTGTTTATTTTCT
This sequence comes from Rhazya stricta, assembly GCA_001752375.1. Taxonomy (NCBI): domain Eukaryota; kingdom Viridiplantae; phylum Streptophyta; class Magnoliopsida; order Gentianales; family Apocynaceae; genus Rhazya; species Rhazya stricta. The sequence continues at coordinate 2,258,568 of MEJB01000027.1, read as the reverse complement.
AGGTCAAAGACCACACAACAATGACGACTTTCATCTCTTGAAGAACGCATCTCTTAGCTCCTAGCTACTAGGATTATTAATATAGATATGAGTACAAATCTTGGAAGGTTCACAAATGCAATTGATATCTAATACACCTTTAAAAAGAGAGGAAAAATAGAAAAAGATTTCTTTGTACAAATGATGATACAGAAAATTACAAAGTATTCTTCCCCTGTATAAGACCTCTAAACAATAATATTCTCCTTTCACAGCAGTACCATCCAAATGGCAATTGAGATTGTCTGCTTATGCACGAAGAGAAAACATTAGTAAGTAGTATCATCAGGCAATCAGCTCATGCAACATTCACTTTTGGTGCAGAAGGAAAACATGCAAAAATTACAGTTGATTGCAACTCGAAGAGAAAATCCACAGGATTTGAATTGCCTTTTGCGTTGAAGAACTATGCTCTTACATGAGGGAAGCAAAAGGGAAAAAAGGCACATCTCGACACAGAGCCTAAGACCGTACTCAACTAAAATGCCTCTCCACATAGAACAAACCAACTTGTATGAAACTGCATGAGGAAGAATGACATACTTTGGAGTGACAACTTCATCAAAATGGGGAGGATTCTAGCAGTTTTTCCTTGTAGAAACTTAAATCTTCAGTCCAGTACCATGATCATTTCTGCTTTTGAGCAGCCTGCCATCAAGGAAAATACGGTTAGAATGGCCCTACAGGAAATGAAGGCATATCTCAGCAAATAAGAATATGGGCTTTTTTAAGTCCCACATTCTGTTCTGGTAGTAATGTTTAAGAAGAAGATGAGGCAACAAGATTAGCATCACCAGCGAGGCAACCTTCCTTTTTCCTATCTAGAGCTTTTTAATTTATTTCATTTTGGTCGTGGAGGGGGGAATGGGGTTGGAAGGGTATCAACAAATGTTCACAAGAATAACCATGTAAGAACATGGAACTACCCATATTTTTTGAACTAATATATCATGAAACAAAATTAAATACAAAATATTAGCAATTCAATCCAGTATAACCAACAGCATCAAAATAGTTCATACCTTCTTCAATTTCTCCAGCACTGAATTTTCAAATGCCTGATATCCGGCACCCACAAGATTACTTAATTTTGGGCCATCGGGATCTACATCCTTCTGGGCACTAGAAGATACAGGTGAAGTAGTTGATTGAGCTGGATGCAGAGGTAGAACTAATAGAGGATTTGATAAATCACCCATGACAATTCCTGTAGCAGCAGCCTGCCAATAAAATACTATTAGGTTGAGATCAACAATATAAGACAAAGTAGAGTTCAGTATAAAGTTTCATGAAACTTACAGCTGCATCTTTAGAAGCCATCATAACAAGTGCTGAACCTCTCTTCTTGGAGCTCTTGATTACTACATCTTCTACTTCTCCAAACTTCCCAAATAGCTCCTTCAGTCTCTGAGAAGTATAATCTTCACCAATCTTCTCCCATGATACCTTAAGCACCTTCTCTTTAGCTAAACCACTTGCCCCATCATCTATATTCACTTTTGTTGTTCCAGTTGTCGCTTTCTTTGAAGCTGCAGTCTCAGCTGATGCCTTGTTGTTGGTAAACATGGAACGAATTCTAGCTATCTCTTCTTTGAGCTTCCTAGCAATTTTATCTTCCTCTTCTCGAGCTCTCATGCTAGGGTCAGCATCAAAAGCAGTTCGCTCTCTTTCTTCAAGATCTGACATCATTCTCCGCCGCTTAGAATCTTGCTGTGATTGTCGTTTAACCTTATCACGTTTAACCCGAAGCAAATCATCAAATAATTTCCTCGCCTTGTCATCCTTGAGAATCTCGTACGATGTTTTAAGCTTTTGGAAATTAATGTGTGCATTTGGGTCATCAGGTCTCTTATCAGGGTGCAACTCCAAGGCCTTTAATCGATACGCTTTCGAGATTTCCTTTTCTGTTAGTTTGGCTCCTTCTTCACCAGATGGCAAGCCCAAAGCAGCATAGTGATCGACATCAATATCCATTTTCTTTTCAATTATTCACTGGAAAACACTGAAAATCCATACAAAAAGTTAGTATACAGAATAAGGACAAACAAATATAAATTATTTTTGCTTTATTTAAAGAACTACCTAAATAATACTAAGTCATGGAGAAATCTAACACCCATGACACCCTATTCGACTGATCCAACAGGGAGAAGAAGCAGTAATGCAGTAAAAGTTTAAACTTATCAGTGCCTGAATAAAAATGCAGGTCATGTTTGATGTATTTAAGCTCATTAAACCAAAGCACTTAAGGTCAATACTTCTCTTTATATACAGCATAAGTTTTATTGCTGGAACTATTAGATTATTGGTGAAGTAGCTGCATATGGAAAGAGTAGAAATGACCACTTCAGCCACATGATGAAAGAAATGCAATGTTTGAATCCTTTATCAGTTCAGCAGGTTTCAGAAATAGTCCTGATTATTCAAGAATTTTTTCACATTGCAATGATATAGATACACTGTTGACCTATTTAGTTACTAAAATATGTCAATAATCTTGCATTTGATAGGCATAACTATAAATTGATTATTATTCATAGAATAGAAAAGAATTACATAAAACAAAAAATACCAATTTTATAATGAGACTTAATATTGAAAAACTTTAAAATTAAATGTTTGAGTCACTCTATGTTAGACTGTATATCTATCTGATGAAGTGTTATAGTGCCTAATGATTAAACAAACTAGAACAAAGATCCAAAGTGATTTTTCAAGTATTAGAAGTATACTGAAAAGGGACATAGACCTGTTATGAGTTGAATCGAGGTATACAGGTCATTCTATAAGTTTTCTTTTTTAACACTAGCTGAAAAAAATAAGGAGTTTAGCCAACAAGAAATGAGGCGTGAAATATAATGGGTCTGGATAGCAATTTTGGGACTAATAAATGAATCTGAGACACTCCTCAGCAGATTGTTGCTGAGCTTGTCAAACAGTTAACTGACTGGAATTGTCAAGGTTTAGCTCAAGTCCCCTAAAGAAGTGTCTTTTAAGGCCAAAGAAATGTTCTAGCTTCTAGCTTGAATATCTGGATTTAATCATCACATCATCTTACATATAGTATATTGTCAACTCCTCATTACAATATCACGAACGTATTTCTCTCTATATATATGTTATACACACTATCCAATGAAAACCCTTGTCAAGAGAAAGAAAAAAGATACAAGTATCCCCATTAAACAAAGATCGCTTCCCCTTTCCAAATAAAACCATGACCCAGAAAAACCCAAGATTAAGGTAGGAAGTATATTCAGCTTTCAACTGACAATTTTGGCTACCCAAAAGAAGCAAAATTAACAAAATCATAATACCAAAACACAAAAAAAAACCCAAGATTAAGGTATTACAATGCTCTTATTAGGAGAGAAGAAATCATATCAAAAAATCAAAATGAACCATTTAAAACCCTAGAAACAATAAATTGTTGAGTTTACCTTGATATTTCAGCTGACCCAATCGAATTTGCAGCCTCGCCAACTCTTCTTCCTTGATTCTTCGGTGCCAACCAAAAGAGACGGAGAGCCAGTCGAGATGGAAAGCTAAGTAAGTCGCTGGCTCGGTAGGATGCAGTGGGTAGGCGGTGATGGGGGGACTGGCCTGAAAGATTTCTGAGGTAGAACGCCAAATCTAGCGATGGAAATTCGGGAAGAGAGAAGAACGCAGAGCAGAGGGAACCAATGAAAATGGCTAAGGATTTGAAACGTAAACCACATTATATTTGTATATATATAAATTAGCGACTCTTTAGACAAGCAATTCATCATGTTAAATTTCTTTTCTTTTTCAGCTATACTATTATATATAAATAGTTAAATTCTTTAATAAATTGTTAGAGTTTGATTTTTTGGGTTAAAGTGTAGGCAAAATAGTGGCACATTTAAGATTCAAGTCTTAGGCCCTCTTTGTCGGCTGTTTTTAATTTTTAAAAATAATTAAAACGTATTTTTCTTTCGTATTTTTTAAACAAAAAATTTTTTTACTACAATCAAAATACAAAAAATGTGATTTCTATTTATTTTTTAATAATTATTTAAAAAATTCTAATTAATTATATAACACTTAATATTTTATTTTTATTTTTAATTTAAAAAGATTATGACATTGACTTGTACTTATAATTTAATTTACAAGTAGATTCATTCAAAATAGTAAAAAAATCCTACCAAATTCTAAATCGAATATGTTTTTCAATTTTTTATTTTTAAAAATAACAAACTGAATGTAATTTTAACAAATTTGAAAATGACCATTCAAGACAAACCAAATGCAGCCTTAGTTTCTTTATTCTTTTCCAAATTTTTAGTTCATTCATTTTCTACTATATATGCTTCTTTTTCAATTTTTACATAATTTATCCCATCGTTAATTATTAATGGGAAAAGATTAACTAAAATTCATATTAAAAAAATATTAGGACTTGTTTAACTAAAATTTAGTATTAAATTGTTGATATTATTCGCAATCGACCCATTAGTTTACTATTGATTTCTAATCTAGTTAAGTTGTTTATTATCATTGTGACTTTCTTAATACCTTTTGTACATTAGCTACCTACAAATCGATTTCATAATCAACCCGGAAGGATTGGGAAGTGAACTAATTGATTAGGACTTAGGCAATGATGACCCATAAGTGTTGAACCGATTAGGGATAGAATCAATTCCTTTTGAGTAGTATTTGATAATAATTAATTATGGTTACTGAATCAAGAAATTTCTTAGATCATTAATGCAATTTCGATTAATCTATAACTTATAGTTCATTGAAATTAGGGGTGCTATGCCAAGGGATTGATAAAACCTAAATTAGGAAACTCTACCATCAACAATTAGATTAGATTTGGGTCAATTAATGTCCAATTAATTTACCTTATTATAGAAATGATTCGGATCAATACTCTAACTAACCTCTTTTATTACATTAGATCTTTTTYAATTTAGGCTAGTAAATTTCATAATTGAATCTTTTAGATTACTTCTTCATTTTTAGTTATTAGTCTAATTCAATCACTTTTGATTGGTTTACATTAGGAAAATTCGATAATTTTTTGTACTTGATTAGAAATCATTGTGGGATCGACCTTGACTCATTTGTTATACATTTTTTGACACCAGCATACTTGTTAGGATTAGAACGCATCAAATTTGTGACTATCAAGTTTTTTGGCGCCGTTGCCGAAGATTTTTTATTGATATCATATAATTGTTAATTGCCTTGAGATTAGACTATTTTCTTTGGGTTTTTTTTTTGTTTTTTCTTATTTGTTTAGGGAGTTTTTTTTGAATTATTGTTTTCCTTGTCTTGATAAGATAAAATCACATCTCTTTGAGGAAAACATGCAAATTACTTTGGGCAATGAGAAATAGAAACCCCTGATCCTATTTGGCATGAGGAACTAAAGGAAGACTAGCTAGAGACTATATGCTAGAACTTCTTTCTTTCTTTTCATTCTTTCTATTCCTCTTTTTTCTCATTGCTCTTTCATTTCTCTTTTATTTTGGTCTTTAGTTATTGCTTTTATAGGAGTATACCACATTCTTGGTCGAATTCCAAAGGAGGCAACATCATTTACGATAAGGGAAGTCTCTTTCACCTTACTTTTGTGATTCTTTGATTAATATTGAGAATAATGTTAAGTTCTAAGTGGGGTTGGAAGAATGGATTCTTCTTTGTTTGCTTTTATTGCATTTGTGTGCCTTTATTGCTTTTTCCATAATTTTTAAAATTTTTGAGAATTCTGTGTCATTTATTTACATCTTCTGATGATATAACACAAATGAGAAACCATTTTGGTTTGACTTGAAGACTTTAGTATTAATTTATTCTATCTTACACTTTTTACTTTCTAGCACAAGTGGCCTTTATTTTGTGAATAGTTATTGCTTGACACACTAGTGGATAATTATGATGATTCATTTAGCACACCCACTCTCAAATTTGTTCTTGTTACTTCTCGAGGCGAAATAGAAATATGGCCATTATTACATAGGCATGAAAGACTTAGGCCTTATTTGGATTGTTTGAGCTTTTTAGTCTTACCATTTATATATTATATCCTTAATCCCTTTTTGAACCTATGAATATTTATTGTTCTTTGATACACCCTTCTATGACTTATCTTGTTAGGGTACCAAAATACAAGTTGCTCTAGGGTAACCTACTTAGAAGGTTCGACATTCTAGCATTCATTAGTCTTGTATGGTGTTGTCTAGTGTGCTCTAGTGTAACATCACTAGATTAGAAACTGTTCTAACTCGAAAATGTTACTAACCTTTCTCAATCTTATATAGGACAAAGTGTGTATTTATAAAAATTTCGACAGAGTTTCCTCTAGAATATAACATTTACTCCATGTATACAATCAGAAAATTCCCCAACCATTTTCAATACTCACATATATAATGTGTTCAAAACCTAACAAACATCCAATTTTGAAATAACTTCCATTCCAACAATCTTTTACCAACTTAACACTTATATAATTGAAATTCAGCGGAAACTTGAAAGAATTTAATTCAAGATTAGATAAATTAATAAAATTGTAAACAATACATAAAAATTTTCTCTATTCAACCATTTCCCTTATTCATTAAAATTTATTTAAAACACCACTTCTGGATATCAAAGCTTGCATACAAATGACCTTCATACACTATATGACTACACATCACCTGAAATGAAAAATGAAGAAAATGGAATGAGATATAAAGCTCAATAAACAAATTTCATGCATGATTGCATGTAAAATGCACTATATGTCATAAATTTTAAAATTTTACTTCCTCAATAAAAGCTTTCTAAACATTTCCATTTCATAAATTTTTTTTTCAAAATGTAAAAACTTTTCAAACATTTTTATTCCATTAAAGTCGTGAGTTCACTTAGTGTAACACCTAACTATTAAACTTGCAATGGGCCATTATTCTTTAGAACAAGATCATATTTTCCACTTGTAGAACCACAAACCGGTTAATATTACTTTAACTTCACTTTCACTTTCTTTCACCTCACAAGAGATAAACATTATTTACTTTCCTACCCTACAAGAGGGCTAGGTCGGGTGTGCCGGTCCCCACGCCTCATTTTTCAATCACATCTTTCATGGCTAGGTTTACACCCCCTTTCAAAATCTTAAAATTTTTTGAAAATAATTTATTCATAAAATCTCATTTTTTTTCCAACTTCATTTCTTAAAAACCTTCACCTTCTAAATGCACGATTATGACTCATACCAGGAATGATGTAAAATACTATAACTACATGCCCATGACATGAACTACATAAATCTGAATTTAAACTATCCAACATGTTAATAGTAGAAACACATCACATAAAACAGTCCAATTTATAATCACAAGATATATCACACAAAACAATCCAATTGTAATCACATGATATATCATACAAAACACTCCAAATATAAAGGCAGATATATTATACAAAACAATCCAATTATAACTACAAAATATATCACATTTGGAATACAATTAATAAGTATGGTGGACTTACTTACTTGAAGTCATTAACGTTAAAATTCTATTTTAAATTTCAAAGCGGAGTCTCTTAACCGCTCCTAATGTCAACCTGCTCGAAAATAGCTTAATTATTATTATAAAAAGAAAATTCATTTAACATGATTGTCTAACTTCAAAACATTAAACTTATCCCTATTAATCTGTATTTAAATTTTAAATTTAACAACAATAATGTACCAAACGTATAAGTTATTTCATGTTTCTAAACTTCTGCTAACAAAAACAATGTTAATCATCATATATAAATATAAAATTATATTTTTTACGATTATCTATTCCGAACGCAATTATATAATTTATTTAATTACGTTAAACAAAATTGAGGCTTCACATAAATCGATGTTAATAGAAAAATACACCGGTGAACTATGACGGTCCAGTCAATGATGGCAAGCTCTGGCGATCTGTTTTTCGATTAATTTGTGATGACGGACTCCGACCAGTAAGAATCGGACTTGAACAGCAGCTCTTCCATCAAATTGGTCTGGTGTGGAGCTGTTCTAGTCTAGTGGTGAACAGTCCGAGCGGCGTCTAGGCGTGATTTGACCCGTGCAAACTGCTAGCACCGGTGACCTGGTATGAATAGCAGTGGCAAACAGTAGATCTGGGCAAGTGGACCAGCAATAAACACCAACCACATCCGGACGAGCAGCGACCAAGCACGATGCTGTGGCAGCGGGCTGAGCTGTGAAGTCCCTATCTGGACAGGCAGCAACGCGGAAGTCAACGAGCTGCAAGCTTGCTGAGTCAAGGTTCTCCAAGCAGTGAACGGCGAGGAGAACGGCATCCTGGCAGAAGCACCGCTGGAGGAAAATCGAGATTTGTGCTACAGATCTGGATTCCGAAGGTGGCGCGGCGTCGAGCAGGAGCGAAAGGAGAAAAGAAGAGGGTGAGAAGGGAGGAAGAAGGTGGCAGTGGCAATGACAGTGAGAGAGGTTGATGCCGGCGGCGACAACAAGAGAGGAAGAAGAAGATGAATGCTAGGGTTAGGTTTAGGGTTTTAATTAATTTTTTAAATTTTTTAAATTTTTTTAAACCATACATATGGACCTAACCAAAATTCTTTTGGGCCTCCTCATCTAATAACCAACTCAGCCAAATAAATTTAAGTTCTTGGGGCTTTCTTTTTGGTCATAATTAGCATTAAATTAACTTTTAGTTTCCGAATAAGGAACAAATGGGCTCTAACAAGTCGAGCCTACATTAACTAACTAAAAACTCTAATTTGATTAAATAAACATACTCTTACATAAATGTACAATTAAATAACAATTACATAGAAAATTTATCAAACCCTAATTGGCACACAATTCATATAATCATACAAAATTCATAAAAATAAAAAATAATATCCTGGGTGTTACGTCTAGAGTGTTTCTGGAGTGCCTGGCTGTGTCTAGAGGTTTCTAGGCATCATTGGGCATCGCCAAGGCACGTCTAGCACCTTTCTGGGTGCTCTAGCATGCGACAAAAGCTTTCAATTTCTTCCTGGGCGTGCTCCAACAATCATGAGGCATTTTAGCGCGTCTTCTAAAGCATTCTCAATGCACTTTTGGGACCCTTTCGGAGCGTTCCCTCATGCCTGCATACTTGGGGGCATTCCGATCTTCTGGAGCGTTCCCTTGTGGTCGTCTTGTTGTGGGTTGAGTGATGTTCCCATCTTCACGATTTTTAGTTTCTGTCTCAACTTCATGTGCGATTTCCCTATTTGGGTGTCGAGCATCTTTTTCCCAACAAGCAACCATTCATGGTGTTTATTGTCATCCCCAGTGGTACGCTTCCTTTTGTTATACCTTCTTTGACTTGCATGGCGGCAAAAGTTAGAGCATTACCTTTGGTCGTGGTTGGGACCATACAAGGAGCCCTCACTTCTAGTATGGCCATTGTATATCAGAATGGGAAAGGAATGGCTTTAATAGCTTCTAAAAAGGTCATACCTAGTAGTACTTCATAATCGTCCATCAGAACAACCATGAAATCCATCATCCCTTCCCAATTGCCAAGTCGTAGCCTCACCCTCGGGCTACTCCAGTAGTTAACTTGCTAATGGAGTTCACTGTTTTACTCGTGCTTCTTCTTTGGACATTTTGGGTCCAAGCCTCCTAGCTTTATTCACCGAGATGAAGTTATGTGTGGCACCATATCTATCATGGCCTTGGTGTTCTTTCCTCCAAGTGTCACATCTACATACATCAACTCTTTCTTGGAGGGTATTTAGGGCATCAAGACACGGAGGGAATTTAGCAATTGCATTGATCCCATTTGTACCTGTGATTTTGCGTGCTAGTATTTTTTGAGCATGGCACTTAGTTTAACCCTTTTTGGACAATCTCTCATTCGGTAGTTTCCTCCGCAAAGGAAACATTCATTCTTCAGTTTTAGGTTGTCCTGCTTATCGCTCTGTCTATGTAGACTTCTATATCTTCCTTCTTCGCTTGAAGAAGGTTGGTCCTTCCTCCAGTTGGTCTTATAGTCCTTGTCTCCTCCGTTTTCCTCCTCAAACTACTTTGCATAAGGCTTGAAAAGGTCACAGAGTCTCGAGTAATCGATCAAGGACTCATTCGCCGAAATTGCTGATGTGAGGTCTTGGACCTTTTTGCTACCTCAACTCTTGTTGTACCTATGGTTGCAATCCATCCATGAAGTTGAAAAATAGTTCTATTGGAGACATGTCAGGAAGTCAGAGTCGTGAGACAAGAATTCCCAAATATAGTCTCGAGTGGAACCAGTTTCTCGCAAGGATTTTAGTTTCTTTCTTGCTAGATACCTCTCGTCTTCGGGGTAGAATTGCTTTTCAAAAAATCCTCCAATATGCATATTATGGTTCCTAAATCCGTTTCACTTTATCTCATACACCACTATAGCGTCGCATCGTCAACAAAATATTGAGAGGCGGTACACACCTTGGAGGCTTTATTTATGCTGACTACTTCAAAGTATTGCTTGATGCTCCATAGGAGTTCCAATTTCCCTTATAAGACTTCGGTTTGGGTACCACCCATTTTGATTTATTCTTTTAATTTTTAGTGAATATGTTTCTATATAATCAATACTTTGTCTTTTGAAAACCTCGAACCTTGGTCGTTTTTTATATCTACAACTTCATTATTTTCATCTATTTTTCGTATATAAATACCTATTTACAATCAACAAGTTTTATACCTTGTTGTGTTCGGACTACAAGTCCAAGAACCTAACCTTTCAGTAGTGAGTTTAATCAAAATTTAATTCCATCTCTCCATCTTGGCCAATCATGTCTATATTGACATTTTGAATTGATTTTTGGTTCAAGATCCTCAGTATCACTTATGATATGGTGTAATGAATCGTCTTCCCCTAGGTTCCATTAGGACTGTATGGGCATCGCTTGCCTCTCGAAAGTGAGGGTACAAACATACATAATAGTTCAATAAATAATATATAACTTTATATCAAATAAATAAAGTGGGGTTACAATCTAAATCAAGCCAAAAGCTAGTACAAGTATAAGAAGCAAAAACTAAGTGCCAAGCTTATTCAAAGATTCCTAATGTTGATATGGAAATTTTATTAAATTAAGTTTTCATAATCTATTTAAATAATTAAAAGTCAATTTTAAATATTCCAATTAAACTTAGTCAAAGATTCCTAATGTAGATATGGAAATTTTATTAAATTAAGTTTTCATAATCTATTTAAATAATTAAAAGTCAATTTTAAGTATTCCAATTAAATTGGGAAGTATGTGACATGTCAACCAATGAAATGATAACATGTGTCAAAGATGACAAGATTCAACCAATGAAATCAAGGATGAAGCATGGCAAATCAAGTGATGCCACGTCGCTCCTAAGTGTGACTTTAACCAATCAAATCAATTCACTTTACCTGTAAATAGAGATCAAATCAAAAGAGGAAGAGGTCTAAAAATTCATATGAAGGGCCAAAAATTCAAGTTGAAAGAAGCTTAGAAGAAAGAGCACGAAATCTCCCTTCAAATCCCGAGATCAAACTGTGAAGCCCTAAGAAGATTCCAAAGAGTCCAAATCCTAATATCAAACTGAGAAATCCTCAAAAACTCCCAAAAAGTCCAAATTCAAGCTGCAAAGCCCTCAGAAGATTCCAAAGTGTCTAAATCTCGAGACTAAGCTACGAAGCCCTTGAAAACTCCCAAAGAGTCCAAATTCAAGATGCAAAGCGCTCGGAAGATTCCAAAGAATCCAAATCCCGAGGCCCTCGAAAGATTCTAAAGAGTCCAAATCTCAAGATCCAACTATAAAATCCTTGAAAAATTTTAAAGAGAAGAATCAACGGATTAAGTTCTTGTCACAAGAACATTTCAGATATTGTAATGCTTATCATATCGAATTTATAAGATTAATACTCTAGTTTCGCATTTCTCTTATTTTCTTAATATATTTTGCAGACGAGAGATTCATGTAAACACCTGATATTTTCTAGTCTTCCCTCACTACTTATAAACTTAGTTACCTGTCACTAAAATGTGAGTAAAGAAACTAATAAGCAAGGCATACTGAGTTCCAAGTTCACAGTGTGCAAGTGAATTCAAAATCAAGTTGTAATAATATAAAGCGTTTATTCCCTATTTATAAAACAAGATCGAGTTATAAATAGATAACTGGGTGGAATCATGTGTCAATAAAAGCCCATGATCATGTTTGAGTGATAAAAACTGGATAAACACAATAGGACTTTCTTAATGTAAAACAATGTAGCATATGTGAGTAAATGCAAGGGTATAATTATGAAAATAGTATAAAATCATGTAGATGTAATTTAGAAATTTTTCAAAAGTGTATTCAGGAAAAAAGACAAGATTAGGGGTTGGGCGTATATACAAGAACATTATGTATAAATTGAGTAGTAAAATACCTTGCCGTTTATAAAACATAAGATGCACAATGTAACCTTCAAAAGTATACTCCACGGGGTCTCCTTGTATTGCGCGTGCGACTCTCAACCTTATGTCCTCATCAAGTAAGAGTATCCACTAGTACGGTAATACAGATAATTCGTCCCATGTCAAACCTCCTGACCAAGGATACGAGCGTCCGCCACGTACACAATGGGAACATGGGATACAATCATCTACCCAATGCATTCCCAATTTGCCACACGTATACCATTGAATAGGCTATATGGTTATCTTGAGAACTGACGCCTGACACCTCAAGAGGTACTTGTACTAGACCAGCCAAGCACAGTACTTTGCTCATCTGACTAGTCACACAAGACTTTTAACAGAGTACTTGTCACATTATCACAAGATTCCATGCAAGATTTTACTCAAACAATTTTCATAATGTTCTTAGGATTATTAAAGAATCATGTGTCGTGTTGTTTCAAAATTTCCAAAGTCGTTTCCTTTGTTCAGATTTGAAGAAAAAGGAAGATGTTTAGCACTCAAATACAAGTATCGAAGAAATTTATAACATAGAAGACTTATGAGTTCAAGCATACAAAAATTCTTGGAAATAGGTCTAGATAAATGCACAAAAATTTTGAGATATTTAAAGGGAATAAAATATTTAGGAATTTGAGAATATTTAAGATATATTCTTAGAGTAGCACAAAACCGCACGTACTTGGAGTTATGGAAGACAGAAGAACTCACATTCAAGCGTATGAGAATCTTTGAAAGCATATCTAGAGTATGCTTAAATAATAAAACACACACTTTGAGAGTTTTAGAGCACAAAGGAATTCATGTTAAAATAAAAGTTATTTAGAGTACGATAAAAATCGCACATATTTGGAAGTTTAAAAGATGAAAGATTTAACTGGCTAACTTCCTTAGTTTTCGTGCCATAAAACATGTAAGAAAATAATTATATTTTAGCCCTTGAAGTGGTTTTTATAATTCAAATGCTATGGTTGATTATAAAACTGTCCAAATATAGTCCACATTACTCGAGTTTGGAAAATAGTCATATATTGACTTTTATATATCTGAATTCGGTGAAATCAATTGCAAAATTATCTTAAGTATTAAGACATCTATTATGATTGTTTATTTTGCCCAAAAAGGTTGGATTAATTCCCAAATTTTAACAAAACAACCAAATGAAGGCAGAATTCACTAAAACTAGATGTGTGCATTATTTTAGTCATATCTCAAGTTCTAGGATTCCATTTTTTGTGAAAAGCTTAAAATGATCCTAAACCATCTAGGTTCCTATCCATATAAATTTCTATTAATTATGTTTTAAGGTTACGTCATAATTGGGACAAAATAGTTGGTGTGGGGTTGTTGTGTTAAATTCTAGCAATGATCAGTATTTGGCCTATATCTTTAGTTCTAGTTAGAGATTCCTAGTAAATTCAATTCCTATATATTCTTAAGATTCTAAGGAATCCATACATATGAATTAATTCATGTATCATGACCAATTTAATTCCCCAAGAGTGTTGAAAGTCGAAGGATAAGCGGGAGTCCAGTTTTGTTTGCTCAAATTGACATTGTCCTACTAATTAGGTCATATATTTGGTTCTAGAACGAGTTTGGCAATAAATAGTGTTCTGAATTCTAAGATTCTTAGGATTCTTTTCATATAATTATATTCTCAATCGGTGCAATACTGAGGTCAAAAAATGGATAAATCAATAAGGTTTTAGTTTTCTAGCCAATTTGGGCAGAGTTCACTAAATGTACCATATCTCCTTCAATACAATTTTGATTTAATTAAAGTCAAGTTCATTATATTCCTAAGAAAATTATCTTTCTATCCATAATCATTCTTCTCATTTTCAATTCCCAAACAAACTTGAACTTTATCAAATTATTGCATTTAGCTACCAAACATTTTTTAAGTTGTARGTATAGGTTTGCTAATCCATATCTTTCAATAATTTAATTATATTTCCTTCCCATGCATTTTGGTGTCTTACTAACAAAAGAATGGTAAGAATATCTGCATACTTACCTTGAATTGGAATGGAGAGTGAATAGATGTAAGCAACCAAGGTTGTAAAATGACATCTTAAAGGAAATCAGCAACTTCTTGCTTCGGTTAAGAATTAACAATAATGTCTTCACACGGTTTCCAAGCTTAGGCAACTGTACTATTTGCTTAGAAATAGACAAAGTTTTTTACTCGAGAAAATGAGGAGGAGAGAATGTTATCTAAAGGAGCTAAAGGATGTATTAGAAAAAGGCTGCAATAATTCCATAAAGTCTTACATGCAAACATTCCTAAGCTAGTTGGAAGATGGCAAATTGCTTTTGGTTTTTTTACATGGGCAGGAGAGTTGTAGACTAACAGGTGCTGCACATGGCAGCTTGAAGAAGCAAGGCATTCCCATGTATTCTTTGATGGATGAACCAAGGAAAATGAAGGAAAGTGTTCAGCCAAAAGAGAAGAAGCAAATTTGGATTAGAACTAGTAGGTATCATGCTCTAGTTTTAGAGGAAATTCAATTAGGAGATGGAATTTGAGGTGGCAAGTTTCTTTTGCCACATGAGAAAAGGAAATAAAAGAGAAATTAGCTCAGGAGATGAGGGGTTTGGCTAAGTTCAAATGAAGAAGAAGAATACATGGTTTCCTTTTAAGCTTCTTGATGGATTTTCCTATTCTAGGAAGAGGTCAAATTCAATTGGCATGCTTTGTATGCTTTGGATAGAACATCTTGTATACTGATAGAGGAAGATAGAAGAGGCAGCGCATGGTCATTTTATGGAGAAGAGGAGTAAACCTCGGTAGAGCAAATGAATTCAAATAAATTAGTACAAGAAGTAAATTTGATCTTGTCTTCTTTAAGTCAGTTACACCTAGATAGTTCTACCATACATTTGTCTAAATCTCAATGAAGCTATGATCAAGGGAATTAAGAGGACATCTAGTTGGCATGTGTAAGTCCTAGAATATCTTCCTACGTATTAAGTCATAGATAGAGATAAGAAACCAAATAAACATATGGATTAGTCGGCTTTCTTTTCAAGTGTTAATTGCATTTAATATGTGTTTGTGTAGGATAATTAGCTTAATAGGACAAATATAAGAAGCAAGAATATATACTTTAAGGAGCTAAATTTTAAGTTATGGAAGGAATTCAAATTGATAGTAAGACAAAAGTTTTAGAAAATAATATAAGGAAGGAGAATTTAATTTTAACTTGATCTTTTAAGGTTTCATGCATGTAAAATAACCACATATTTTTCTGATGTATTCAGTGAATGTGAGCAATAGGAAATATAGAGTAGCTAGTCTTGGATTAATATCTTTGATTTCTACAAAGCTAGGAATAAGAGAAGTATGGAAGAATCTTTATTACTTTAAAATTGACCTAGAAAGGTTTCTATTGGTAAGGGTTTATGTATTTCAATATTTTTTTAATTTCTTTGTACTGTAGATTTAACAGACGAAAATATATTAAAAACTTTAACTGTAAATATTCAAACTAAGAACTTATCATTGGATAAATCTAAATCTATAGGAAAAAGGCCAAGTTTTAGAAAAAAGTTTCAGAAAAGTTTTACTATTTTCTATTAAACAATTCTTCATCTCTAAACATATTTTATGCTGTAATATTTTGCTGGAGTCTATGGAGTCTCTGAAGATGATAACGTCCGTTGGTCAATGCAGTGAGGCCATTGGTCAGCCCAGGATAGGTGGTCTAGGCAGTAAGACGTGGTCCCGGCAAGGCATCTAAGAAACTCTAAAGATTACCAGTAAGTTATTACTTATAAAATGATGTCTAGAGCTTTAGATTTGTTAAAGAGAAAATCAGTAGATAATTCTGAACTTAGTTCTGAAACTGATAGATTTGAGGATAATTCTGAAATTAATACTATTGAACTAAATATTGCTAAAATTGAACAAAATTTGTATAACTGGAATATACCTAAAATAAATGTTTCTACATTTTATCAAAAGGGATCTTTTGAAATATTTACTGATTATGCTATAAAAACTTCTAAACATACTTTCTCTATTAAGGATGAATGTGAAACTATTTGTTTGTTATCGAAACAGAGTATCTTACAACATAGGAAAAAAATATAGATTTTTGCATATAGGATTAGTACAAATTGCAGTGAAACCAATGTTTAGATTAGGTCTTGATATTCCGATATTAATTATGCTAAGAGACGCTAGACATACAAAGTTTGAACATTCTTTATTAGCTGTATTAGAATGTAATGTGGCTAATGGTCCTATATACAGTAATTGTTATCCAAATTTTACTGTAGATTTAACTGATGAAAATAGATTAAAAACTTTGACAGTGAATATTCAAACAAAGAATTTATCATTAGATAAATCAAAATCTATAAGATTAGTTTATAGAGTATATTACAAGGTAATGAATACTTTAGCACCAAGAGCTAAAATTGTTCCAAAAAGAGGTGAATCTTTATTATTTGAATCTAATACAGAACATACTAATACATATATACCTAGAATTATACCATGGAATGAATTACTACAAAATGAGTCTAAATGAAATCTAGAGAATATTACAAATCTGAATCTAAAACCAGAAAATAGAATTGAACTAGGAAGACCTTCAAATATAACAGAATATTCTAATGGATTAGTAGAAATTAATTTTACTAAAAGACAATTTTCAAGCAGATTTACAGAATCAACTTCTGTAAGAGAAGATAAAACAAAATTACATGGTGTAGCTTTTGATAGATCTATATCTCAGCCTATTTATTCTTTTAGATCACAAACTATGATAGAGTCTACATCAAACTTTAGTCCGACAGCAAGTCAGATGACACCTGACTTACTACCTTCATTAAACATGATTATTAGTAATAATTGGCAGATTAATAAAGACTTATTAAGAAAATGGTTTTATTATCCAGAGAAAAATGAAAAAAGAGAATGGTCTTTTTCAAAAAATTTTCCCCCGGAGAGAGACTATATAAGAGAAATTTGATATGACGAAATGAATAGATTACATATACATTTAGAATTTTTTAGTTGGCTAGATAGACATTTGAAAAACCAAGAACAATGGAGACAATATAATTATAATGAAGTAAATATGTTACAAAATTGGAATACTACTTCAGGAAAAAACTGTTAGTTCTATAGATCCACCTTTAGAAGAAATTACATTAAGTGTTGACGGTAATAATATAGTAGCGAGTCCATTTAAAATAGTATCTAAAAATAGAAAAGAAGACTTTCAACCAACATTAAAAGATATAGATAAAATATATCAACAAAATAATTATACTAATCAGAAATTACATAGTTTATCAGAACAAGTTAGTAAATTAGATGGTCCTTCAATAAGTAAGCCTCCTTAAAAAATTAATTCAGAACAACCTCTATTTAAGTTAGAAAATCCTCAATCCTTTACAATAAAAAATGATAATGCCTTATTAAAAGAAATAACTAGAAAATTAGAAAATTTAAATATTGATAAAGGTAAAAATACTAATAATGTAATTATAAAAGAAGGTAATCAAACAGATGATGAAATCAATGAATTAAGTATAAATAAATTAAAAGCAAATATGAAAAAATAGACTACTGGAAGAACTTATCATAAGACAAAAAATTATTATCCTAGACCCTCTTTTCCTAATACACAATTTGAAGAAGTTAGAGAACAATTTAATTATAACTCTGATACTTTATATGATTGGAATTTAAATGGATTAACTGAATTTCAAATATATAACTTATTAAATAAAATAGGTATAGTAATTTCAGCTTATAAATCTATAGGTAAATCAGATAATGAAGCAACAGAAATGATTATATGTTAACTGAAAATGATAGGATAAACATTAGGAGAGCTACTAAACAAGTGTTAACTAATACACAAGAATCTACATCTCAACTCGAACAGATAGTAACTTCGTATACAAATATATCAGATGTGACTAATACATTAATATTTGCTATATGTAAACATTTTTTAGGAAACACTAAAAAGTTTCAACAGAGAAGTTTTGAAATATTAATTAATTTAAGATGTCTTAGACTACATGATTTTAGATGGTACAAAGATATGTTTTTAAATAAATTAATGATTAGACATGATGCTAGCTCAGTATTTTGGAAAGAAAGATTTATAGTAGGTCTACCTAAGTTATTTGCCGAAATAGTTAGAACAAAGATTAGAGAAGCTAATAATGGAGATATACCTTATTATTGTACTGATCAATAATATGTAAATAATTCTATAAATAGAATGAATGATATGAGAACAGCAGAACTTGCCAACCTTTAATCAACCTTCTTGAGTTCTCTCTGCTTAACTGTTTAGACAAAAGTACTGTTTGTTGATTGTTTCTTTGTTTCTTCCTCCGATCCGATAATATAGGGTCGGATAAAAAGAAAATTATCCCAAGCTTGAATATAATCAAAATATGTAAAGGTAGGTGGCTTCATATTCAGTTGAGAGGGAAAAGATATTGGGGTTGTCAGTGAAGAGGCTTTCCAGTATTTAGGTGAAAGAATCCGTTTAATTTGGACTTTTGAATAAGCTAATCTGTCACAACCTGGCTTATCTCGATCAGGTTCCATGGCATGCTGAGTAGCAATAGAATCTGTGTACAGGAGAATAGATTCATACCAAGTATTAGTTTTCATAGGATTATTCGAGATATAATAGAAATCAGTTAAGAAATATTTAGAGAATAATTCTTTAAAACTTAATTCTTCAAATTCTTCTTCGATAACAATAATCTGTGTAGGACTTTTTTCAAACCAGTCGCCTACTTTCATTTTTCCTGTTGCAGTGATTGGAGGTAGTGCAGGAAAATCAGCTAATTTAGAAGTAATGGCTTCTTTAAAGTTTGATGGAAAGGGAGTTTTTGGATCAAATAAGGCAGAAGATCTGTTAACGAATCTAGTTTGACTAGCTGGGGTAAGAGTACCAAGTAGTTGAAATTTATTATCAGTTCAGGTAGAAGGAGAAGGGGCTCTCTGTCTAGGATTCGGGAGTCGACTCATGCTTATCCTGTAAAAATTCATGAGTTAGATAACCGGGCAAAGAATTATTTTTTCCTTTAATATATTCTATATCAAAATCAAAAGCAGATAAAATAGCTTGCCATCTAGCAAAAATATGTTTAGAAACCAAATTTTTAACATCTTTTTCTGAAACATCTTTCGTAGCTTTATAGTCAATGAATAATAAGAATTTTTTATTAATTAAATCATCTTGAAATTTAGAAATACATAAAACAATAGAAAGCATTTCTTTTTTAATCGTAGAATATTTCTTTTGTGAAGAAATCCAAATACCAGAATGATATCTTACTAACTGTTCAGTAGAGGAACCTGGTAATCTCTGTTTGAGGATACCGCCGTAGCCGAGATCCGAAGCATCCGTTTCAACCACCATGAGAGCATCAGGGTGAGGAATTCCGAGAGAAGGCAAACTTTTAATTAATTCTTTAATTTTCTTTACTACCTGAGTATGTTCATTAGTCCATGGAGGAGCATTCTTTCTAAGTCTTTTATATAATGGTTCGACAATAATTCTTAAGTCTTTGATAAAATCCGATACATAGTTTAAACATCCTAAAAATCTTTGTAACTGTTGTTTCTCTTTAATTTCATCAGGAAATTTTTCACCAAAGCTAATAGCTCTACAAATAGGTTTATAAGTTCCTTGACTCAGTTRATTTCCTAAAAATCTACATGTAGTTTGAAATAATTTCATTTTAYATGCAGATAATACTAATCCATTTCGTTTAATAGTTTTAAAGAAAATATGCAAATGCTTAAAATGTTGTTCAATGGATTTCGAGAATACAAGTACATCATCAATATAAACAATACAAAAATCAGTATAAGGAGTAAATATTTCATTCATCATATTCTGAAATTCAGAAGGAGCATTTTTCAAACCAAAGGGCATAACATTCCATTCATAATGTCCAAAAGGTACTGTAAAGGCTGTTTTATATCTATCCTTTTCATTGATCTGAATTTGCCAAAATCCAGATTTAAGATCAAATTTACTATATAAGTTTGCACCATATGTGCGTTTTAATAAATCTCTTTTATTAGGTATGGGATATCTAATCCATTGCAAAGCTTTATTCAAAGGTTTATAATTAATTACTAATCTTGGAACTCCACGCTCTTTCTCTGCAGCATTATTCACATAGAAAGCAGCACAACTCCAAGGTGACTTAGAGGGTCTAATTAATTTTTTCTCTAACAAAATCTGAATTTCTTTTTTATAATATTCTAATAACTCAGCATTCACTGTATTGGTCTAGCTTTAGTAGGTATATCTTTATCAGTAAAGCCTTCTTCATATGGTAAATTAACAATATGTTTCTTCCTATCCCAAAATGCATTCGGTAAATCAGAACAAACTTCTTTTATTAAAAGATTTTCAAATTCTTTTATCTGTTGTTTTAATTTTTCTGTTTCTAGCAATTGCTTGATTTTTTCTATTTTAATTTCTTCTTGTAAATAATTAATCTGTTTCGTTATTAAAGGAAAATCTATAGAACATTATGAACCTAGTACGGCATCTACATTAGGTTTACAAGATAGTACTGAAGTTAATACAGTTGAACTAAACATAGCTAAAATTGAACAAGATTTGCATAATTGGAACATACTTAAAGTAGATATTTTAACATTTTATCAGAAAGGTTCTTTTGAAATCTTTACTGATTATGCTATTAAAACCTCTGAACATACCTTTTCTATTAGAAATAATTGTGAAACTTTGCAGTTATTAAGTAAAAACAGTATTGAACATCATCGTAAGAAATATAGATTTTTACATATTGGATTAGTACAGATTGCTGTTAAACCAATGTTTAGACTTGGTTTAGATATTCCTATTTTAATTATTTTAAGTGATGCTAGACATACTAAATTTGAACATTCTTTGTTAGCTGTGTTAGAATCTAATATAGCTAATGGCCCTYTTTATAGTAATTGTTATCCTAATTTCACTGTAGACTTAATTGATGAAAACATATTAAAAACATTAACGATCAATATTAGCAATTTGGCCCACCCTTGACAATTCATTGATTGTAGGTTTTGAAAGTACAACTTTTATTGAAACATGTATTAATACTTGATGCTCGAAATACTTCTGACAACTGTTTTACTCATGATGGTTGTATCATATTTGCTTATAGTTTTCTCATGTTTTTAGTGATAGATATTTATCTATATAGCTACAGGATGAGTTTGAGCATGTTGAAGCTACTTATGAAATTACTATTTTTGAAACCTTGAAGTATCATTGGCATACAATTGTTTGTAATAGACTTAAAATAAAAATTTCCAACAAAATGCACATATTTCTAATATATCAAAATTCATTCATACGTACTTGTCATTTTCATGAAAAATGTAAACACGTTTGATCTGAATACTTCAAATTACAGTTTTATGTTAATACAAGATGATTAGGATTATGCAATGATTTAAAATTAGCCAATCGTATTCAGCAAGAAAATAATATGTTACATAAAGAATTAGGAGGATTTTGTGAACAATTTGCTATTATTACAGAAAAAATTAGTACTCCTTCTAATAAGATGAGAAAGAAAATTAAAAAGAAATCCAAAATAGATAAAGAATATAAAAGATCTAAATATTATTTGCCTTCTAGAAAAACATTTTCTAAGCCTAAAAGTAGCTTAACTAGAAAGAGTTCATCTAAATACTCTAAACCAAGCAATTCTAAAACAATAAGTAATATTAAATGTTATAAATGTGGAAAACTTGGACATACATCAAAAAATTGTAAATTAAAAGATAAAGTAAGTAATTTAGAAATAAATGAAGATATTAAGAAAAAAATTCTAGAAATAGTTGATCAAGAAGAAACTGATGAAGATATAATTAGCTCTGAAGAATTAGAAGATGAAGTACAAATTAATGAATTGCTAGATACATCTACTGATAGTGAATCTGATAATAATTGCATAAATAATATAGGAATATGTTATCCAAGTATAAATATTATCTCTTCTTCAGAGAAGAAATTTTTCTTAGAGTTAATAGATAAAATTCAAGATAAAGATATTAAAACAGAATATTTATTAAAATTAAAAGATTTAATTATTACTAATGTTCATAAATAAGAAACTAAACCATTTAGCTTTAATGAAATTACTTCTAGATTTAAAAAAGAAAATAAGATTACTATCTCAGATTTGCAACATGAAATTAATAATCTAAAACAAGAATTAAAAGAATTAAGATTTCAGGTAGGAATTTTAACTAATGTAGAAAAAGGAAATAAAGGTAAACAGAAAGTAGAAGAAGCTATAAAAGAAGTAACTCCTTTAATAGTAGAAACATCTAATACATATTATATTTCATTAATTACTGAAATCAATTATCAAAGATGGTATATACATAATATACATATACATATACATATACATATATATATATATATATATATATAAAGATCAAAAATGAATTTGTATTAGATACCATAGCATTATTAGATAATGGAGCTGATCAAAATTGTATACAAGAAGGTTTAATACCTACAAAAAAGTTTAAATTCAGCTAGTTGTTCTAAACTAATTTTTAATTATAAATTATCTAATGCCATGATATGTAATAATCAGATTTGTTTTAAGAATACTTTTATTCTAGGTAAGAATTTAATGCAAAGTATTATATTAGGAATACCTTTTCTCACACAGATCTATGCTTTTACAATAGATAAAACAGGAGTTCATACTAAGATCTTAGATGAAAATATTACCTTCAAATTTGTTACATCTCCTACCACTAAAGAAATAAATGATTTAAAAGACTCTACAATAAGTAAAAGAATAAATTCTATAAGTAAACAAATATCATATTTACAAGTAGAAGTTAAAATAGAAAAAATAAAACAGTTATTAGATAGTGATAAAATTAAAAAACAAATAACATATTTTGAAGATTTACTACAAAAAGAAGTTTGTTCTGATATATCAAATGCATTTTGGGATAGAAAGAAACATATAGTTAACTTACCTTATGAAAAAGATTTTACTGATAAGAATATTCCAACAAAAGCTAGAGCAATACAGATGATTCTGAATTATTAGAATATTATAAGAAAGAGATAAAAATTTTATTAGAGAAGAAATTAATTAGGCCATCCAAGTCACCTTGGAGTTGTGTTGCCTTTAATGTAAATAATGCAGCAGAGAAAGAGCGTGGAGCTCCTAGACTAGTAATTAATTACAAACCATTAAATAAAGCTTTACAATGGATAAGATATCCGATTCTTAATAAAAGAGATTTACTAAAAAGAACTTTTGGATCAAACCTATACTCTAAATTTGATTTGAAATCTGGATTTTGGCAAATTCAGATTGCTAAAGAAGATAGATATAAAACAGCTTTCACAGTATCATTTGGTCATTATGAATGGAATGTTATGTCATTTGGATTAAAAAATGCTCCATCTGAATCTCAAAATATGATGAATGAAATTTTTAATGATTATACTGATTTCTGTATTGATTATACTGAATTTCTTTATTCCCACCACACTTTTGCACTTGGATCAGGACCAAGTATGTCTGGATTACCTACTCCCCGCTCCTGATGGGACCACGTCTTACTACCAGAACCACCTCACATGGGTTGACCAACGGACTCACTGCGCTAACCAACGCCAGGGAGGTTTCGAACTCGTGACCTCCAGAAGCGAAGTGAAGAAATCATAGGTCTGTACCATTTACGGAAGCAGGATCAGATTCTAAACAAACTCTATTGTAGATAGCAGGATTCTTTCTTAAAAAAAACATAATAAACATTGGCTTACAAAGATCAAGGATGTTGTTCAAGAGAGAAAGGTTCAGGCTTTCAGGTCCTGAGCTTCTCTTTCATTTCATTTCTTATATAGAGGATTTACAAAGAGGTTTCGAATAAAGAGTACAATAATTTAAAAACAAGATAAGATTCTTTGTTAAAGTTGTCTCCACAATATCTTGAATTACCTTCTTCAAAGATCTCTTCAGTGAATCTTTTCACATGGCTGATCAGTTGAATAGTCTATTCTCTGTCTTCTTTTTATCAAAATAGAATCTCTTCACATGCTTTGTTAATTGAGTTGTCGCTTTCTCAGAAATAATGGGGTGTTGTCTGTGCATTTGGTCCTCCGAATGGATCATAGTCTTTAGTTGATGAATGCTTTGGAGAATCTTTATCTTTAATCAAATCAGCATACATCTTTTCAAGATTTTTCTTTATTTCATCTAATTCCTTTTTCTTTTTAGCTTTACTCTTTTGACTTGAAGTTGATCCTTTAGTCTTCTGTTCATTTCTCTTAGATTCATCAAATTGGATCCACCATTTGATTCGAACATTTCTTGCCAAAACTGTCTGTCCATAGTGATTTGTACCTTTTGAATATTGCCAGACTAAGATCTAGGAAAACTTAGTCATGAAGAAAAAAGTAATCTGTTTTTCTATGGTAGAGGCAAATTTTGAAGGCATCTTCATAAATCTTTCATATCTGTGGCAAATCTCTGGAGGCAAAATATTCGGGGTTATTCCAAATCTATCCCACCAAGTAAAGAACCATCGAGGAATAGGATTTGGAACATTTGTCTTAATTTGGATAAACCAGGAATGTGTATAGGGTCTAATCATAAGAAAGTTAGTCCAGGCATGTATGTAGTTAAAGTAATTAAAAGTAGAAGGTTTCATATTAAGTGCTGTGGGAAAGGATATGGGTATTGTTAATGCAAATGTTTTCCAAGTCTTTGGTGATAAAATCTGTAGTATCCTGATTTTCAAACAAGCTAATCTTTCACAACCAGGCTTCTCACGATCTGGTTGCATAGCATACTGAACTTCAATAGATTTAGTAAATATCAAAATAACTTCATACTGCTCTTTCATTTTAAGTGGGTTCGTTGAAATATAATGAAAATCTATATAGAAATATGTAGAGAACATATCTTTAAACTCATTTCTTCATGTTCTTCTTCTAGAGTGATTATCTGAATAGGAGTCTTCTCAAACCATTTACCTGGTTTAATCTGACTATCTGTTGTAGTAGAAAATGAGGGTAAAGAAGGGAATTCAGCTAATCTGGAAGGTAAGGCTTCTTTAAAATTTGAAGAAGGTGTAGTCTGTTCAAATAGGTTTATGGTTCTATTTACATATCTGGTTTGTATAGGTGATGGAGGAGTGTTTGTAAGGGCTAAATATATGTTCTGTTGTATAGGTGATGGCGATCTAGGTCTTGTAGGCTGACTCATGCTTATCCTATAAAAATTCTCGGGTTAGATAATCATGTAAAAAATTATCTTTTCCTTTAATATATTCTATGGTAAAATCAAAAGAAGAAAGAATAGCCTACCATCTAGCAAAAATCTGTTTAGAAACAAGATTTTTTACATCCTTTTCTAAAACATCTTTTGCTGCTTTACAATCAATTCTTAATAAAAATGGCTTGTTTATTAAATCATTTTGAAATTTGGTAATACATAAAACAATAGATAAAATTTCTTTTTTAATTGTAGAATAATTCTTTTGAGATGAGATCCAAATACTTGAATAATATATTACCAACTGTTCAGTAGTAGAGTCTGATAATCTTTGTTTGAGGATACCATCGTAGCCAAGCTCAGAGGCATCTGTTTCAACTATCATGAGGGCGTCCGGATGCGGAATACCCAAGCAAGGCAAAGTTTTAATTATCTGTTTAATCTTTTTAACTGTATTAGTTTGTTCTTCTGTCSATGGAGGTGCATTTTTCCTAAGTCTTTTATATAAAGGTTCTACTATTATTCTTAAATTTTTTATAAAATTAAAACATAATTTAAACATCCTAAAAATCTCTGTAATTGCTGTTTATCCTTAATTTCATTAGGAAATTTTTCTCCAAAATCTATGACTCTACAAATAGGCTTATAAGTTCCTTGACTTAATTCATGACCTAAAAATCTACATGTTGTTTGAAATAATTTCATCTTAGAAACAGATAAAACTAATCCATTTCTTTTTATAGTTTAAAAAATATATATATATGCTTAAAATATTGTTCAATTGATTTAGAAAATACTAAAACATCATCTATATAAACAATATAGAAATCAGTATAATCATTAAAAATTTCATTCATCATATTTTGAAATTCAGAATGAGCATTTTTTAATCCAAATGGCATAACATTCCATTCATAATGACCAAATGGTAATGTGAAAACTGTTTTATATCTATCTTTTTTAACAATCTGAATTTGCTAAAATCCAGATTTCAAATCAAATTTAGAGTATAGGTTTGATCCAAAAGTTCTTTTTAGTAAATCTCTTTTATTYGGAATTGGATATCTTATCCATTGTAAAGCTTTATTTAATYGTTTGTAATTATTTAGRAYTCTAGGGGCTCCACGCTCTTTCTCTTTTATGTATACATAAAAGGCAGCACAACTCCAAGGTGACTTGGATGGCCTAATTAATTTCTTCTCTAATAAAATTTTTATCTAAATATCGCAAATTGTCCACAAAAAGAACTAGGAGGATTTTGTGAACAGTTTGCGATTACAACAGAAAAGATAAGTGGRATGTCTAATAAAATTAAAAATAAATCCAAAATAGATAAAGAATATAAAAGATCTAAATATTCTTTACCTTCAAGAAAAACATTTTCTAAGCCTAGAAGTAGTTTAACTAGAAAGAGTTCATCTAAATATTCTAAACCAAGTAATTCTGAAACAATGACTAATATTAAATGTTATAAATGTGGAAAACTTGGACATACATCAAAAAACCTATAAATTAAAAGATAAAGTAAGTAATTTAGAAATAAATGAAGATATTAAGAAACAAATTTAGAAATAATTGATCAAGAAGAGACTGATGAAGACATAATTAGTTCAGAAGAACTAGAAGATGAAGTACAGATTAATGAACTACTAGTAGATACATCTACTGATAGTGAATCAGATAATGATTGTATAAATAACATAGGAATATGTTATCCAAGTATAAATGTTATCTCTTCTTTAGATAAGAAAATTTTCTTAGAATTAATAGACAAAATTCAAGATAAGGACATTAAAACAGAATATTTATTAAAATTAAAGGATTTAATCATTATTGATGTTCATAAACAAGAAATTAAACCATTTATATATTCAATATTTTTTATAATTTCTTTGTTTTCTTCTATAATTTCTATAGGGCATGTTCAAGTAGGGTCGTACATATCGAGAGCTCTTTATATTTTACTTTGAGGAACTTGAATCCTTTTATCAATATCACCTAGTTATCTTTATTTGATTTCTAAATATGGCCATTTTGATCATACAATCCCCTTTTGTTTCAAGGATGTTTATCTTTAAAACCAAAAGATTGGCCATGCTTTTGGCATTCTTTAGAATAGAGCATAGACCTATTTTTGACATGTCTTAGAATCGCTACCGTACTTCTGCCATGTCTTAGAATTACTACCACACTTCTAGTATGTTTTATAATAACTAGCTAGTATATTAACATTTAGTCATGTTGGTACTTCCATCAGGATAGAGTAATTATTGATGATAAATGTGATTTAGTAATTCTTGTTGGATCAATACAAGCATTAGGCACATGAATTTGCTAATTTTTGTAAATGGATAATCTTTTGATTTATGACCAGACGTTAGTTTCAAAACAAAGAGTTTATGATGACCTCATTGGAATGGTCTAGCAATTAGTTCAAACTGTTTAATAATATATGTAGCTAAACCATTTTCGGGATGAACGTGAGCTATAGAATGTTCAAAATAATCCTAATCGACTGGAAATAAACTCAAACAATATGGGATAGACACGCACTAGCATCATCCAAATGAATAGTTTTAAATGATGGTCTAAAATTCTACTCGTAATCAAATTATCTGAGAAAGTAATCTCGCAAACTCTAAAGTTACGATTAATAATAAACTCACATATGACCATCATAATAATGCATCAATTAAAACCATAAAATATTTAACTTGATCACATTGTGGATAAATGAGTCCTCATATATTACCGTATATCTATTATTAAAATGTAGGGCTTTCAGCTCTCACTTTTACTGGTAATAATCAATTTTCCCTAAAAACAAGCAACACATAGGAATTCATTTGACTTTAACACCTTTTGATTTCTCAATGGGTGATCGTGTGAATTCGCAATTATTTTTTGCATCATTATAGATCAAGTGTGACCCAATTTGTTATGCCAAATAATAAAAATATTTGGATTGTAAGTAAACTTCTGGTTTACCAGATGATGCACTTCAAGTGCATTAATCTTAGCATAATATAATACTGAGGAATGAGATGCAAGTTTCCCCAATATAAATTCCTGAAACAGTAGAGGTGATAAATAAATATTTTCAACCATTTTTTTCTATTGTTTTAATATGGTACCATTTCGGCACATATTTTAAAACTTAATAAATTTCTTAGAAACTTTAAGGAGAATATTGCTTATAAATTTTGTTTCTTTCTAGACAAAAATATGGTAGTTATTCTGGAACAATAAATGCATATAAATTTTGTTTCTTTCTAGATAAAAATATGGTAGTTCTTACGAAACAATAAGCCAATTTACATACTATTTATAATATTTGCATTTATCTATCACATCTTCAGGTGAGAGAAATACTCCTTATACTTGAGTGGGGTGTGTATTACTTCAATATCAATATTGTAATGAAAAGTAATTTTAAAACTTATATATTTAAAAGAACATTAAGAAAGCCCTAAAGAAAGTCAATTTAATATTTAAATGAATTACAAAAAATGAGAAATTAATTTCTTGTTAGACTGCAAAAGAACTGGAGACATCTAAGCGAATCACATCAACCAGACCATCAAAATCACACTTTATCATTAATTCCTCCTTTTTCTTGATTGATCTTTGGTAGAGATCCACTATCTGTTTGTCGTAAAATAGTTACATACTTTACTTTCAAGTCATCGTGGAGGTGATGATGAAAGAAAATTAATGTTTTTGCATGATCTTACTCGGATTTGTTTTCCTTCTTTTATTGTCTCCCCAAGATACTCTAGGTGGATTTTGATATTAAGGGCCTATGACAAATAATTCTTGTTAGATATGTCAAGTGCAATGAATTCAAACTGTGTAGTATTTGCCGTCTCTCAAACTGTGTAGTATTTGCCATCCCAATAATTCTACAATAAGAATAAGGGATAACATATGTTCAAATGATGTAGAGTCATAACAAAGTGATCAATGTCAATAGGACATGTATTATACGAATTCATTTAGGGATTACACATTATATCATGAAAGTATTTCATTGTTTTCCTCAAAATAAGTACTACTTCAGGAACACAATAATGATATATTAATATAATAATTGATTCAGCATGTTGTTACTATAAGAACAATAATTCGATAGTTTTAAAGAATATTTAGATTGAAATATACTCTTTAGTAATATATAATATTAATTTAGATAAATTAATTTAGAGCAATAGTTCGATATTCTTCGAAAATATTTATATGATAATTAATAAACCCTTCAGGAGTATATAATATTAATTTAAAATAATAAATATTCTTTAGGAACATTGAGATCATTATATCATATTCTTCAAGAACAAATAATATTAATATAGACTATTGTTGCTTCAGAGACAATAGTTTGATATTCTTCAAGAATATTTAAATTTATATTATTATATACTTTTCAAGAGTAAATAACATTAATTTAGGATAATGTTTTAATATCTCTCATGGATATATAATACCATGTGCTTCACGGGCATATGAAATTTATACTATGAACTACTTCCAGGAGTAATAGTTTAATATTCTCTGCAAACATTAACATTATATATATTGGATATAATAAATAATAAAGAAAGTTAAACTATTTTTAACAAATTGAATACCAAAAGTATAATAAAAGAAAATGTAAAAGATATCTTTTACACATATAAAGCATATACATATAGTAAGAGACGATTTTTGAAAGCAAATATTCTAGGCATGTAGCAAGTCACAATTTTGTAAAGCATCAAAACTTGCTTTTTAGCAAGTTTTCCTTTTCAATATTTAACTCTTGGAATTTGTGCATCAGACAATAAAGCAATATATATATGTTTTGGAACTCTTGATATAATAAGGAAATGTATATGAACGTAAAAGTCCTTCTAATAAGATAAATCAGACAGATCCAAAACTCACATACATATCTATATGCATCCTAGCATTTATTAAATAGAGTAGTGATAAATTATACTATCACAAACAATCTAGCATCAATAAATAAGTGACAATCTCATCAATTCATTATATGAATCCATACTAAAAAAATGAGCACTAATTTTTCATAAATTAGTACTAAAATCATGTAAGATTAATATATTTGTGTATCTCAATTAATTTAAAGAGGCAATGAGAAAATAAATTATACAATAATCAAAAAGGAACTACCTTGTTCAGTAAAAAAATTTTAAACGTTAAGCGGTAGAGACAAATTTTACTGTCGATAGCAGAGACTGTTCAAAAGCTTTAAGTTTTAAGGGGTAGAGACCTGTGCAATCAAAAGCTTGATAGATGTAGAGACTTGTGCTAATAGATAGAGGTAGAGACTCATGCCGATAATGTGTTTTAATATAAGAAGGAGAAGGAAGGGGAGGTTTATAGATAGGGGAAATAGAAGTTGAGAGGAAATTGTAGACTGATTATCATTAGCATTGCGTGAACCATAAACCTCTATTTATAGAGGCTAAACCTTAGGGTTCCTAGGGTTTTAGGGGTAGAAATGTTATTTATTATTTATTTACACATGTAATATTATTTGACAATTATATTTGCATCAGTTATTTTAAATTAGAAACGTTCTTTTGTAATCTAATTTCTTTGATTTTGTTTCTTTATTTCTCCAAAATTTTAGAAAATATAATAAGAATAGAATATAATTATATATGATATTAATAATTTAAATCTAGTTCTTGAATTAAGAAAATATTATGTAATTGTTGTAAATAATTGTGAATGGCGTCTCTACCCTTAAAACCCTAGAAGTCTGTTGGTCAATTTTTCAGGCTAGGTTAAATAAGACACATGCAAGTATACATGGTCAACAAGTAGTAAATGCGAGCAGAGTATCGTCCTTTTGAAGATAGGTTTAATGAGAGCTATATGTAAAAATCTCCTTTTAAAATAGAATATGGTGAGATCAATGAAAGCAAGAAAGCAATAATAAAAGATAAAATGCTGAAAAACAATGTAAAATTTATGTTAAGTAAGACAAGCAACAGAAAGTCAGTGTTAGTAACTGATGTTGTAGCACAAATGTCGAGGTTTAGGTAAATTACTAACTTAAACATGTCCAAGGTGCATGTTTAGGACTCCGGAAAGAGGCTCGGACATGCATCTAGGATAACCTTCCTCACTGTTCTATTTTATATGAGTTCTCAATGTACATGATGATCTTGTGAGATGTTCGTGATGTTGTAACATTGTTCTATTAGGGTTTAAGATAATGTGTAACTTAACCCCTTAGAATCATTCTGTCAAATGGTTTCACAATTCAACTGACCGCACTTCGATGGCAGTATTCCTTGTTACTTTCTTTCAATGGACTTGTGTTAAGTATGAGTCAACAAGAAACACTAATTTAATTTCCTTGTTTCTATATGCTAAGCTTGATTTCTTGGCTTACAACTACTTAAACCTCTTAGTGACTAAACAAGTAGTTCTCTCAAATTACAAGTTAACTTGAATACACAATAGAAACATAATTTCATCAAATAGACTCAAAGTAAAGAGTTTTAAGAAATCTCAATGACCTTGTCAAAACTCATGTATCTCCTAAGAAAATTTCCAATGCTAATAATGAAACTGAAACAAAAGTGGAGCAAAGCTGAAACATATAGATTCAAAACTCAGATTAAAACTATATTWTGAAGAAGGAACAAATTCTAATCTTCCCTTCTCTCTTGGCTAATCTATGAGAAGAACATCTATATATCAACCTCTATGAAAATTATAAGAACAACTGCTACTGGTCTTTTGGTTCTTTTGTCAAAGAATCCTATCCTCTTCGTGTCATCTTCTTCCTCTTTATAAAAACAAGCTTTCATCTAGCTTTGGTCTCTTTTTTCTCTCTCTCCGGACATGGCCCTAGGATTCAGGATTCCCTTTTTGTCTCATTTGTGTTGGCCTTAGCTTGTGGTCCCTACTCTTATACTTGTTGTCTCTTAAGTTCCAACAAGACTAAAGTTAATAAGGACTAATGGTTGTGGGTCTTTTTCAGTCAAGATATTCATTCAATACAAAGGATACTCTTCTACCTTTTTATCTATGCCATGTGTTTTGTTCCTTGAAGCTTATGAATTTCTGTTGCACTGCAGCATCTAGTTAGCCAAAAGACTTGACTATATGAACTTCCCACTATCTTTTCCATTTAGTCAAAATCAATTGGAATAAAATGATAGGTTATGAATATCAGGAAAAAACCAAACAACCAGTTACACTTATCATTACTATAAATTGAATAGATAACACAATAAAAGCCTCTAATCCATAGCAAAACTAAAATAAAATAGGTATAAGTATGGCTGTGATATGCTTAATAAATAATCCAAATAAAATATGTATCAAAGTCCTAGGATTTAATCTCTATAAAGGGAGGATTTTGGTTAATATAATATTAATGACAATCTCTCTACATTTTTCTATGAACTTATCTTCTTCTCTCTCTTTTCTAACTACAAGACTTCTTCTTCTTGTCCTTCTCTAATTACTACATGTTATCAACACGACTCCCTAGTCTCTATCTCGACTCTCTACATCTCTATCCCTTAAAGGTTAAAGCTTTTGATCACAAGCTTTTACTTTCGATGGTAAATCTTCACCTCTACCTCTTAAAGCTTAGCTTTTGACTGAACAAAAGGTTAATTCCATTTTGATCATTATACAATACACTTTCTTATTGCTGCTTCAAATTAATTGAAGTATATAGATGGATTAAACCTATGTTTCTTTTAGTACTAATTTGCAAAAGATTAGTCCTTGTTTTGTATGTTAGGTGTGTATTTTGTATGTTGAGCATTACTTCAACTACCAATAGGATACATATTTTATCTTTCTATAAATGATAAATTGGACAAAATTTTGCTATTGTGGTCCTCATTCTTAACGTTATATTTAGTTGGCATATTGTATTGCTGTATGCATGTTATGCATATTCTGATCAAACTCCGCCATCTAAACAACTTTTGTCATTTTTCGAAATATTGTCATATCCTCATCTTTTTCAATATGCATTAAAAGAGATATATATATACTTCATGACTTCTCGATTTCCCATGTGACAATTGCTTGAATTTTCATAAGAG
Organism: Rhazya stricta; assembly: GCA_001752375.1. Lineage (NCBI taxonomy): Eukaryota > Viridiplantae > Streptophyta > Magnoliopsida > Gentianales > Apocynaceae > Rhazya > Rhazya stricta. The sequence goes on along the minus strand of MEJB01000027.1, from coordinate 2,224,717 downwards.
AGTGTGGACCGCTTTTTGTTGCATGTTGTTGAAAAAAATGCTTATGTTTATGCCATTTTTTTCTTATGGCATCATGTCAACACAACATGATATTATATTGATAGAATATAATCATATATATTATTAAATTATAAGCAATGTACTTATTCTGCTTTTCATATCTCTTGTAAATAGTTTATTTTTATTTGTTATTGTTCAGTGTTGCCTTTTCTTTTGTAATTAAGATAGAAATATTTGTTATGCCAAGTTTAGAATATCTAGAAATACTGGCATATTAATATCTTCAAAATGGTAAATATTTGGATAATTATCTTGTATGATTCAGTTTTAGTTATTCTAAAACTTAACGAAACCTTTGTGATTCTTAACCATACTATGTTTGGCCTAGAAGCTGGTATCAGAGCCATGATGATAGATTACAATATATATATCCAAATGAATAATTTAAGCTTAGATACTGAAGAAGAATATATGTTTTATGAGGATTTTTCAAAATTCGAAAATTTATTTTTATTTGTTATTATTCAACATTTATAATGCCAATATTCCTAAAAAATATTAAACTATTACTCGTAAAGTAGTAATACCGTAAATTATTAACATCATATGTTCTTGAAGAACATTATATTATATCTTGAAGAATATTAAACAGTTACTCTAAATTAATGTTATCTAGCCTAAAGAATATATAACCATCTAGATATTCTTGAAGAATATCAAACTATTGTTCTTGAAGTAATAACAGTCTAAATAAATTATTATATTCAAAAAAAATATTTTATTGTGCTCCCATAGTAGTACTTGTCTTGAAAAGAATAAGGAATAATTTGGTGATATAATGTATATAATATGTGTAACACCCCGAATTCTCCTTTATTAAATTTGTTTGATTTTACGTAAAATTTGTGTGCCAACTAGGTTGGACATGTTATCGTTGGCTAAAGACTCGACTTGTGAGTCTATTTATTAATTAAGTTGGAAGTTGTACTTTTATCAAAAGGAAGCCCTTTCGTGTAATTCACGTGTTTTGGTTAGATCTGGATGAGAAAGCCCAACGGGTTMAGTTGTGGCCCAAAATAAAATAAAATAAATTAAAATAAATTAAAAAAAAGAACAACCTAAAGAAATTCACTTCTTCTCTCGACAATCCTTCATCTTCTTCTCCTTCCTGTCGCTGTCGCCGCCTGACTCGACACTACTCATCGTAGCTTTCCCAGCTCCTCCTTCTCTTTTCCTTTCCTCCACGACTGGCGCTTGAAGTGGCCACTTTATCACGGATCGCGATAGGCCATAGCACCAGCTGCCGCTCGAACTCACAGTGCGCGTCGCTGGCTCGACACCGCTAGCGCACACGGAAGATCGCTTGTTCTTCTCGAGTCTCTTTTCCAATTTTTCCCCTCTCGTTCTCGGACTCGCCAGTGTCGACCAACAGCTCCAGATCCGATAAGCTAGCCATCTCCTTTCTTTTTCTTCTTCTTCTTTCTGGCGCAATCCGATCTYAGCGACCATCATTAGATCTGCCGCCGCTGTTATCTTCTCGGTGGGAACGACTAGATCCATGCGACACCGTCGCCGGACCTACCATCGTTAACTGTCCGCTGTTCGACGTGATCCGATCTGCGCTATCATCGCCAGATCTGCCACTATTATATTTTCTCCCTCAGCTCAACGTTTTCTTTTTGACAGAAACTTGACCTCTTGCTGTTGACCCTTGCTGCTCGGCGTAACCAGAGCCACCGCTGTTTTTCCTCCTTCTGCTCAATGAAGTTTTCCCTCAAACTAAAGCTGAACCTTTACAATTGGCTGTCGATTTGGCCCTCTGTTCTGCTACCGCGTCACCGGTTATTTCCTTGCCGTCCGCTAGTCGCCGGAAGTGGTCGGCTGAGGCATTATTGTTGGCCAAAGGACAAGGCCCGGCACAACAGTGCCAGATCCAGCACGTGACCAGGTGCACAGCGCTTAGCACAGGTGCCCAACGCGAGCGCCTCATAGGTGCCCAGTGCGCGACGCCCAGGCGCACCGACGCCCAGATGCCCAGGGCCATTGTGCGCGTCACTTGAAACGCACGTTCGGGAATCTCCATCTTAAGTAAGAACCTGTTTACGTAAAGGACTCCGGATAAGTAATCCTCTCATTRATTAACATTATGAATGAATGAAATTGAACGCTTTTAATTGCTGTAATATGTGTTGTATGAAATTCTATGTTGATGTGTGTAATTGTGAAGAATGTTGAATTGTTCATATCTAGTAGCACTTTATGTTAAAAAATATGCTATTGTGTTTCATATCATGTGCTATTTATTGAATATTTCATTATATATAAGGTTGTATACATTTCATGTCATGAGCATGTAGTTAGAAGTCTACATTACATTTGGCATGAGCCGTTCACGCACTTAGAAGTGAAGGGTTAGAAAATAGAATTTTAAAGGAAAAGGTTAAAGTTTTGAAAATGTTAAAATTTTCAAAAAGGAGCGTGAACCTAGCCACGAAAGATATGAGTGGGAAATGGGGCGTGGGGAACCGGCGCACCCGACCCTACTCTCTTGGAGTGTAGGTAAGAATGGAAAGAAAACTTTTTTTTTTTTTGAATGTTAACCGCTTTACGGTTCTACCGGTAGGAATGGAATCGGGTTCCAAATAAGAATGGCCTACTGCAAGCTTAGCGACTAGGCGTTACACTCTAGTGAGCTCACGAATAAAAGGAAATGGAAAGTTTTTATTGTAAGTAAATTTTGAAGGGAATGTTTGTAGGGAAATTTGAAAAGGGAATGTTTTGAAAAGTTTTCACTTGAAAGGCGAAACTTTAAAATTTCATGACATGTAGGACATGTTCATGCATTCATGCATAAGGTTATTTACTGGACTTTTTAGCTCATTCCTGTTTCTTACGTTTCATTGCAGATGATATGTGACCAAATGGGGAGAGGAGGTCGCTTGTGGGCGAACTTTGATACRTGAYAARTGGTTTTCAACTTATGTATGTAATAAGATTAACATTTCTGAATGTTTTTAAATTCTTGAAGTTTTTTGTGATTTTGTTTTGGAATAGTTTAAAAAGTCTTCCGCTTTATTTATTTTTGGATAAATGTTGGGTTCTAAATAGATAGATGTTTATTTTCTAGTAGAATGACGTAACATTCCCGGGTTAGGACGGTTCCTAATCTGGGGCTATTACAATATATAATCCCTAAAGGATACATATGATGTATATCCTTGTAATATCCGAAATTTTACTTTTATGAATTTTATTTGATCGTGTGAATTTGTGTGCCAACTAGGGTTGGATAATTTGCTATGTGTTGATATTTTAATTGTACGTTTAATAAGTATGGAATTATCGTGTTTATCGAATTGGGATCCTCCGTTGGTTTGAGGCTCGACTTGTTGGGCTTATTCGTTTTCATTCGAAAAACTAGATTTTTAATGAAAAGAAAAGTCCGTAGAATTTAATTTAATGGACTGGATTGGTTATGGAATGGAAAGGCCCGAAAGATTTAGGTTAGGGCCCAAGTTTAAAAAAAAAAAAAGAAAAGAAAAGGAGGGAAAAAAAAAAAGAAAAGGAGAAGAAACCCTAAGTCTTCTTCTTCCTTCCCATTACTACCGCCGCCGTCCTTACAGTCGTTGCCACTACTCCCCAGCGCACTTGCCGCCTCCTTTCTCCCTCTATTTGCTCGACGCTGCTCGTTATGGCCCTCCTCCTCTTCTCTCTTTCTTCTCACCTCTTTCTCCCTTCTTTCCCTCTGCTCGCCATATCACTGTCTGAAGCTTGCGACATCACCGTCCAGATCCGCCATCTCTTCTCCTTTGCACGTGTGGTTGGTCGAACCTGATAGCCACTGGAAGCTTGCAACTTCGCCATCCAGATACGCTCGGGATCTCTTGCCCATATCGGTGCTGAGGGATATCCCCGCTCGCAGCATGCTTCCGGTTGACTCATCAGTCTCCAATGCTCAGAGCCGCGACCAAATTCGAAGCCGCTCATGACACGAACGGACGTGACACGACCGGAGTTCTCCTTGCTATCTCCCAGATCTACCGTCTTTACTTGTCCGAGTGCAGCAACAGCTCATCTAGGTCGGTTTCTTCCTTGACCAGGAGGCCACTTGAGTCTGTTGAGCTAAGCAGACCATCTCTCCCCCTCGCGGTTCATCTGCAATGCAACTGGATCYGAATTCTTTCTGCTTCAATCGCTTGACGAAGCTCACCACCCTCGTTGCTGTCCAGATCTGCTGGTCCGCAGTTGCTAGCCGCCCAGATCTGCCATCTTCATCTTTTCTACTCGACCGGAGGTTGCCATAGCCACACCAAGGTCTTATCTGTGCATTAGATCTGCGACTGCTCGGGGAAGCCTTGCCGCGCAACCACCACTCGCTGCTGGGTTGTCAACCTTTGCTCTCTGTCTTTGCTTCTCACCTCGCTGAATATTGCTGCTGCAAATCCACCGTCTGCTGTCGAGATCACGACTAGCGGTGGACCAAAATTTTGCTCTGTTGCTGCGTGGTCGTTCAACAAAGGCAACCGACGCCCAGCAACAAGCGCCTAGGTGTCTCAGCAACAGGGGCCAGCAACCAAGCACCAGGCCCCCAGACGCCCAGGCGACTAGGCCCTGTGTGTGACTGAGGCTGTTGTTAGCGTGCTGCCTGAGTGCACGCCCAAGGCACAACTCCACTTTCGCGACACTTGGATTTTGTTGGTTTAAAAGATGAAAATATTACTATTCGATGTTGAGAATTTATAATCTATGTAATTATATCCTAAAGCGAAATTGTGCAAGAACATAGATTAGGTTTAATACCCGAGTTAAGGAGTTTAAATTGTACCTTTAAGAATGGGATGATTTGGTGATGTGAAAATTAAGTATGAATTAAAAATTTACAAATGACGTTAATGGAATAAACATTGAATATCTAAGCTTGGACAATCGTACTAAATGAAATTTCCTTCTGTAATCATAATTAGGTCGTTTTCGAGCGCATTGATGTGGAGAACGGTCAAGGGATTTCATTTCGCGTTTCAATTTAAATACGAACCTTTAACGTAAAGGACTCCAAGTAAGTAAATTCTCATATTTCACTAACGCATATGTATTGATGTTTCTAAATTCCTTTTAGGAAAATTGAATGCGTTGTCTATGAGTTCTATGTAAGTAAATCCCCATACCACCTACCTCTTTCGTTGTGTGTTATGTGGTGGCTGTATTAAAATGTGTTGAGATTGTGTTAAATGTTTTCACGTGTTTTATAGTTTGTATGGTTATTATATTGAACGGTACTTTAATATAGTGTTATGTATTTCATGTCAAGGGCATATAGTGATAGTGTTCTACATCATTCATGGCATGAGCCATTCATACATTTAGAAAGCGAATGGTTTAGGAAATGAATTTTGAAAGAGGATAGAATTTTATAAATGTATTATGTTCAGGAAAATGTTAAGATTTTTGGAAAGGAGTGTAAACCTAGCCATGAAAGATGTGAGTAGGAAATGAGGCGTGGGGAATCGGCGCACTCGACCCGACCCTTTTGAAGGTAGGGAGATATGTAATGTTCACCTCTTTGGATGTGAAAAGATGAAAGGAAAAGTAAAGGAATGTTAACCGCTTTYCGGTTCTACCAGTAGAAATGTAATCGGGTTTCAAAGAATAATGGCCTACTGCAGAGCTTAATGGCTAGGCGTTACACTTAGTGAGCTCACGACTGTAATGAAATGGAAAGGTTTTACAAAGTACTTACACTTTGAAAGCGAAGTTTTTATGAAAAGGTTATGAAATGGAAATGTTTAGAAAGGTTTTTAATGAGAAAGTGAAATTTTATAATTTATGACGTGTAGGGCATATTCATGCATTCATGCATGATATTTGCTTACTGACCTTTATAACTCATTCCATTTCCCTCACTCTGGATTTCAGGTGATGTGTAACCAGATGGTGCGTGGAGATCGCTTGTAGGCAAGCCATGATACCCTGAAGCATTTTCTAAATAAATTTTATTGAATGAGATAGAATAGTTTTGTATGTCATTAAGATAGTTCTTATTTGGTTTAGCTGATAGTGCTTTAAATCCTTTTGTTTTTTGTAAGTTCAGTTTTGATAAATGTTAGATTGGTAAAGGATCTGTGGGAATACAGTACTTATCATATTAGATGTTTATTACATTAGAATGCATGTTGTTTTATGGGTGTTGAAATGTTTGAGAACCTTTTGAATGTATACAGGGAGTGGCTATTGAAATTACAGAGGAAACTCTGCTGAGATTTTTATAATCTCTTTTCTATTTTAAATTTCAAGATTTTCATTATTTCAAAAATCCTACAAATTCATATCAGTGAGTAAATTGTGACATTCAAGGGTTAGGATAAAGTTTCTAAATCTGGGGGTGTTACAGTTTTGGTATTAAAGCTTAGAGTTTTAAAAATGATTCCGTAGACTTCATAAGAAAATGATTTATGAAATCTTGAAAAGTATATGGGTATCAAGTCATGCCACAAGCATTTCTCCCAGGACCATCTGGTAAGGTTTATGTTATAGTTTGAGTTATTAACTGATATTTAATGTTTATTTGTTATAAGGACCAACTTGGTTGTGTTTGAAATTTTGAAGGTTCATTTTAGACGAAGAGGCACTACATTCCATTTGTAATACCTAAATGAAATCATAAATATCGTTTCTTACCTATCCATGAGATGAAATTAAAATTGTCAAGAATCTAAATTTGATGTCAAATTTAGGAAAAAGTATCTGTAGAATAAAGTCACTGAGGGAAATATTTTTGCTAGGAATGTGATACTTACTCTATATTAAAGTATTGTTTAAATATTTAAGATGTGAGACTCCTTTCACTTGATTCAGAAGTCTTGTTAAAGTAAATGTTGTGCAATTATAAAGTGATTAGTTAGGTTGGATGGATAATCTTTGATAAGATATTGAATTTCTTTTGACAATGCTCAAGGAGTTTTTGGTCGATTTGAATAGATTTAACTTTGGTTGGGATAGTTCTTTAACAAAGTATTTTTTTCATAAGGAGAGGTAAACGATATGTTATTTTGATTCCAAGATGCTGAAGGGAATTAAGAACAAATTTGTGATTAGATTTCGGACTATAAGACTACGATTTTGACTTTTGATGATTTTGGCTTTTGATGAGAAGATCATTGAGTTGAATTTTTATTTTATTTGGAGATTGTTAAATTTTCTTCTTTAAGAAGTTGATCTGATTTTAACAATTGGTACTGGTTGCCTAGGATTGATTATTTGTTGATCCATTTCAGGATCGTATATATTTTTCTAAGATTGATCTGTAATCTGGCCCCCATCAGTTGAGAGTCGGTAAAGAGGAATATCTCAAAGATCGCCTTTTTAAACTTGTATGGATATTACAAGTTGTTAGTAACGTCTTTTTAGGTTGACCAATGCATCTGTTATATTTATGATTTGTTGAATTAGATGTTAAGGAGTACTAGGATCAATTCGTCATAGTCTTTATCGACAAGATATTAGTTTACTCTCGATCTAGGGAAGAGTATGATAAACACTTGAGTATGGTAATTAAAATACTTAAAGATCGAGAAACTTTTTCGCAAAATTTAACAAGTGTGAAATTTAATTGAATAGCGTGCTATCCTAGGACATATTGTGACCAATGAAGGTGTTGTGGTTGACTCTCTAAGATTGTGACAGTTCGGAAATGACCAACATCTACTAATGTCAACGAGGTTCATAGTTTTCTTGGGTTAACTGGCTACTATTTAAGATTCAAAGAGGGATTTTTCTAAAATTGTCTCGCTCATGATTCAATTGATGAGAAAGAACACGAAGTTTCTCTGGAATTCAGATTGTGAACACAATTTTGAGGAATTAAGGAAATGACTAACAATCACTTCAATCCCAAACAATTCCCCAAAGTTGTGAGGAGTTGTGTTGTGTAGTGATACCTCAAAGAAAAAAATGGGCCGAGTCTTGATACAACATAGCCAAGTATTTGTTTATATCTCAAGATAATTAAAGGATAAGAGCTTTACAGATAGGAGATCTTTTAACGTTTACGTTCGGATTTTGTGACTATTATTAACAGAACTCTTTGGTATGGCGATAGACTATTGTTCCTATAGGAAGAGACTTTGAGGAAAGTTCATAATATAACTCAATCAACTTATCCTAGAGATGTACAAAGATTAAAGGAATCATTTTTGGTGGGTTAGTATGAGCCGTGTTGTAGCAAAATTCGTTCAGCATTGTGTTACTTAGCAATAGGTTTAAGTTGAATATCAACAGCCTTGAGGTCTAATGCAATCTCTTATGGTTCCAGAATGGAAATGGGAGCGTATTGGTATGGATTTCATTGTTGGGTTGTCTAGGAAAAGGAAGGGATATAATGCTATTTGGGTGATTGTGGATCGTCTTACGAAGTCGGCACACTTTCTGCCGGTTAAGACTACCTATAGTATGGAGAAATATGCGGATTTGTATATGGCTGAGATTGTCAGACTTCATGGTGTCCCACTGTCCATTGTGTCCAATCGTGACCCAAAATTTACTTTTGCATTTTGGAAGAGTTTGCATAAGGCTATGGGTACTTGATTAAATTTTAGTATCCCTTTTCACCCACAAACAGACGGATAGACCGAGAGGACGAATCGATTTTGGAGGATATGCTGAGAGCTTGTGTGATTGACTTCTGAGAAATGTGGGATGAATTCCTTTCTTTGGTGGAATTTTCCTATAGCAATAGTTATCAGGCTACTATTGGTATGGCCCCTTATGAGGCACTTTGCGGAAGGAAGTGCAGGTCGCCAGTTCATTGAGATAAAGTTGGTGAGAGGAAGTTGTTAGGTCCCGAGATAGTGCAACACACCAAAGAGGCAGTTGAAAAGATTCGTCAAAGGATGAGAACTGCTCAAAGTAGACGAAATAGTTATGCGGATAGGAGAAGGAAGCAGTTGGAGTTTGAAATTAGGGACAAAGTCTTCCTAAAGGTGGCGCCTATGAAGGGGATTGTGAGATTTCGGAAGAAGGGGAAGTTGAGCCCTCGATTTGTTGAATCTTTTSAGATCCTCGAAAAGGTGGGCAACTTAGCCTATTGAGTTGCCTTGCCACCACCCCTATATCAGGTGTACATAATGTGTTTCATGTTTCCATGCTAAGGAAATATGTTTCGGATCCCTCCCACATTCTCAGTTACGAAGCGTTGGATCTTCGTGAGAACCTAACTTATGAAGAGATGCCGGTGGAAATACTGGAAAGGGTGGAGAAAGGTATTGAGGAGGAAGGCGATAGCTCTAGTTAAAGTTCTTTGGAGGAATCATGCAGTTGAGAAGGCTACTTGGAAACGAGAGGAGGAAATACATGATAAGTACCTGCACTTATTCGGTGAGTCCTAAATTTTGAGGACGAAATTTCTTTTATGGGGGGTATTGTAATACTCAGAATTTTACTTTTATGAACTTATTTGATCGCGTGAATTTATTTGCCAACTACGGTTGGATAATTTGCTAATGTGGTTAATATTTTAACTGTACGTTTAATAAGCATGAAATTATCGTGTTTGTCGAATTAGAGTCCTCAGTTGGTTTGAGGCTCAACTTGTTAGGCTTATTCGTTTTCATTCAGAAAACTAGATTTTTAATGAAAGGAAAAGCCTGTAGAATTTAATTTAATGGACTGGATTGGTTATGGAATGACAAGGCCTGAAAGATTTGGGTTAGGGCCCAAGTTAAAAACAAAAAGAAAAGAAAAGGGAAAAAAAAGGAAAATGAGAAGAAACCCTAAGTCTTCTTCTTCCTCCCCTTTACTGCAGCTGTCGTCCTTACAGCCGCTGCTACTCCTCCCCGCCGCACTCGCCCCCTCCTTTCTCCCTCTGTCTGCCTGATGCTACTCGTCGTGGCCCTCCTCTTCCTCTCTCTTTCTTCTCACCTCTTTCTCCCTTCTCTCCTTCTGCTTGCCAATGTCGCTACCTGAAGCTTGCGACATCACCGTCCAGATCTGGCATCTCTTCTCCTTTGCACGTGCGATTGGTGGAACCTAATAGCTACCGGAAGCTTGCAACTTCGCCGTCCAGATCCGCTCGGGATCTTTTGCCCACGCCGATGCTAGGGGACATCTCCGCTCACAGCATGCATCCAGTTGACTCATCAGTCTCCAATCCGGTTGACATATCTAACAAGAATTATTTGTCATACAACCTAATACTGAAATCCACCTTAAAGGGTTTGGGGAAGATAATAAAAAAATGAAACAATGAATCCCAGCAAAATCATACTAAAGCACTAGTTTTTCTTCGTCGTCATTTTCAAGATGACTTGAGAGTAGAATAAGTACCTTAGGTACATCAAAACATATTTTAGATCTCTGCCAAAAGTCAAGCAAGAAAAAAAGGAAAAGATAAGATACAAATTTTATTGATTTTGATGCTTCAATTGACGCAAAACTAGTATTTATGTATCATCACTATAGTCTTAGGAATATACATTAGAGAAACTAGTATCTCTTTCCTCGATATTGTTTTATGTCAAGATTAATGCACTTGAAGTGCAATTTGGTAAACCAGAAGTTTACATGCGACCCAAACATTTTTAATATTTGACATAATAGATTAAGTCATACTAGGTCTATACTGACGCAAAAAATAATTTAGAATTTGCATGGTACCCAATTGAGAAATCAAAAAATATTGAATTCAAATAAATTCCCATGTGCTACTTGTCCTCTAGAGAAATTGATTAGCATATTGATACTGGAAAAGGTAGGAGCTAAAASTCTTACATTTTTAGAATGAATTCATGGTGAAATATGTGGACCTATTATGTGGTTAATAATATATAATAGTAGGAAATTGTTTTTATTTTAACCTTTTCTCCTTCTTTCTCTGGCTCCTTTTTTTATCACTTTTTTATATTTTTCCTTGTTTCTTTGTCAACCAACACCATCACCATCTTCTTCTATTATTTTGCTATCATTTTCCCTAATCATTTCTCTTATTATTTTATTATTTTTGCTCACCTTTTTAATGTTTTCATCACCAACACCATCGCCTTCCTTTTCTTACCATTGTCTTAATCATTTTCTTACTTCTTTCTTTACCATATTTTTATACTTTTCTTGGTCATTCTTCACCGCTTCACTTCTTGTTCTTTCAATATGACTTCACTTTACTATTTCTGTCTCCACTTCCTCATTCTTTTCTTCTACAAGTTCACTTGCTTGATCTTTTATCACCATTGCCTCACCTTTCTTTTATTTTTCATCTTCTTTGTTTCTCTCTTATTTCTTTTGTTTTTTCTTTTTTCTACTTCACTCTTGCAGCAGCTGGCTCTCTCTCTTTCTCTTTCTTTCCACAAATATACTTTCATTTTTTTAAGGAGGCTATCATCTCTTCTTCCTTGCTTGTTGCAAAAATAGAAATCGATTTGCTAAGCCACTATGTCCATGATAATTTTTACCTAATTACCTGATTATTGTGGATGCATGCATTAGAGAACAATAACAATATTATAATGACATTAGTTTGGTGATTGCTTTGTTAAGATTAGGTTTCTTAGACTAACTTTAACTTCAGTTTTATACCATCACGGTGTTTTAGCTTCATTTAACAATTGACAAACAAAATAAAATAAATTTCATAGATGTCAAACAGGAAGTTTCCTGTCAAATATGATTCACCTTAGGTTATAAGAATTCAAACAGGAATGAGCCTAGCAATCTTATGAGGCGAGTTGAGAAATGACAACTAAACTGAAAATAAAGAAATGATTGAGAAAACATATATATCAGAAATTAAGAAATATCACACAAAAAGAAAATAGAATTTGAGAGAAAGAAAGGAATGACAATAGAGGTTATAGACTTAATAACAAGAAAGTATGAACATTTCAAGTCTACGAAATCAAAAACTACGATGTATTTTTTTAATGTGCTTTATAATAGGTAGGCTGATGAATTTCGGGGGGGGGGGGGGAGGGGAGGCATGGAAGAAGTGTCAAAAGAGAAGTTTCTACAAATTACCTTACTCACTCCCCTATTGCTATCTAAATAATAAATGAATAACGAAAACACCAGATACCACTTAATTAATTTTTAGAAATCTCAAACTAACACTATCAGCCAAAGTATAATCACATTTTCATGTACATATTAAAAAAAGCAAGATTGGGAATAATTTATTACCATGACTACATCCTTGTCTTTTAGATCATTTTCCCATTAGAAAGAGTCTACCACCACATGTAAGATGGAAATTAGAATCCATATGATCAATTGTTACATTGGATCTAATTTTTTTTATATCTTTATTACCTTAGATTGTCCGGTAAATTGAGTGATCTACTCATCATGTCACGATGGCACTTTTCTACATAAAAGGCCAAATATTATCACAAGTTTAGCCTAAATATAAAAAGAAGCTTGGTTGTATATGTTCCTGCTGTAGCTTCCATTCTTCCTTTTTGTAGTAAGACTGTTATTTCACTATCTAACCTAGCATGTGAGCAACTAATACAGGTAGATCCTATATGCACATACGGTTTAAGAGTTAGTATAAGGAGCGTATCGAACAATTTGTCTAGAAATCCTATATCCAGTTCCACTAGGATCTTGGGGTCTTAGGTAACAACTAGGGAATCATTTACTTTCCTATGATTATCATAGCCTTATTCCAAGACATAGACTAAGACGGTTTCTTATTATATGATAGAAGACAATAATCAAGGAGATTAAAATTTCAGTATACACATCCAGGATACTAGGTGATATAAATCCAGAATACTAGGTGAGTCTTTGCATCTTTAAACTTTCAAATGCGGGCGATTTTAATTATCGCATTATGGAGAAGTACTTTCAAGTATTCTGGAATGTTTTAATGCGAGTCCTTCCATTTTATGTGATCATCGTACTCTAAAAAATGTTTTTAAGTCCTTTCAAATATTTTAAGAAGAAACACCCTTCAAACTCTTTTACGGAACCATTGTACATGTTATTTTTAAATGCTTTTACACATCCTAGATTTTATATCGACATGATTTATCACATGAATTGTTCTATTCAAATAACATGTTTACTCGATTGACATGAAAACATAGATTTGGACATTGAATGGCTATTTTGAGAATTGGCATTGTATTAATCATAGATTTCCAAGATTTCATAGGTTTTATCATTCATCAAGCATTGTTATTGATACAGTTTTGGACTGTGTATTGTGATGATTGACTACTCAGTCGGCGACCCCGAGTACTAGTCCAGCGAAGAAAAGTACTATATTTGGCTGGTCTCTAGTGCGATGACTTCTTCTTCTACTCGAACATCAATATTTCGAAAGTTGCCAAATGGCCAAAATTGGTCGACCGTATGTAAAGCGGGTCGAGTCTATTCAAGCGGATGGTTGCGCTATTAGCTACCCATAATAAATGTTCGATACTCATACCCGTAGTTCAAAGGTTTAATCTAGGGGCGAACAGCTTCTACAGCCACGCTAGCAGGCTTATTTGATAAGGTTCATGGAGTGTGATTGTAAGTCGCATGCACATACGAGGTAATAAGGTTGGTAATCTGGACCATGTTGAGTCTAAACTCTTATGGTTATAGTTTGTGCTCCCTGATACTACATTGTCCATGAAATGGTTTGCATGACTTACCCTATTTTCCAGAAATGCATTTCTTGACTTGACCTTCCAGAACTGCATTCTATACTTGATTTGTTTCCAAAAATGCATCTTTTTCCTAAATGAGGTATTACTCATACTACTTCAAAGAAAATGATTTGAGCAAGATTTATCTAATGCTTTCTTTACTAGAATTTACATAAATTGCTTTCCAGAATATTTTCTGTTGCTAATGTAAACTCTCACACAAGAACGAGACTCATTGAGCCTAGCTCATCGATTTTTCTCACATGATTTAGTGATAGGTGCAGACACTTATAGAGGTTAGTTGATTCCGGGATTAAAGGAGTTATGCAGTATTTCGATTTTTGCGATGACTAAAAATTTGTAATAATTGTGGTGTATGTAATGCCATTTGGGAGTTGTACTCTTCTTTTATGGTCCGTAGGAGTGTGAAAGATTAAATATTTTGAGATTTTTAATATTGTAGGGATATGAACTTAATTTGACTTTTATTATTCTATTTATGATTTTAGTTGCTTTTAATGTTCAACTGTTTCAACTGTCGAGAAACTGATGACGCCCATACAAACCAATGAAACTTAAAGGAGGGTGGGACATCACAATACACCTTAGTGAAATTGGTGCATTAAAATTATTATTTGCAAATTGCGACTCGACTTGAAATAATTTATTCTGTAAATCTCTTTACAAGTTATAATTTTCTAGGGACCACTATATCTGGAAATTTGTTAAACAAAGTATAAAAATTACATGAGCTTGCATTGTATAGCTCAAAAAGGCTACATCAAAGGAGATGTGACAAAATATATTTTTTTAATTTCTTTTATGCAAACAAAACTTTAAAAAAATGGTGATATTGATGTTCAACAAATTTGCTAAGTGACAATGTGGTAAACTCATCTATGAAAGTATACATCATCGTGTTGAAATATATCGACTCTAATATATTCAATGATCACCCATATGAAAGGAGTAGTTATACTCTTTTTCTTCATTCAATTTGTATCTCATTGGATCCCTGACAAGGTTTTAATGAGACATTCAATTTTTATTTCATTGGATCCCTAACAAGGTTTTACAAGACAGTTATTAATACTTAATATTAAACAAACTCATTTTTTCTTAATTTRATTTATTTATTCACATTGAAATTTTAGGCAATAAAAATTAGTTATTCAAGGGAATCTCTAACAAATAATTGTGAGCTACGTTTCCTACTTTTGACACTAACCATATAATATAATTTATAGAATTTACTCTATTCTTCCCTTCTTCCCTCCCTTCTCTGAGGATATCACTTCTTTTCCTCCTCGAATTACAACAGTAATTAGACAAATTGTAATGGAGCAATTTTAATTGCTTTTTCCCCTGGGCAAGCTTCATCACAATATGCCCCACAATCATCTCAGCTTTCCCCATTCACCATCCCTGCCCCTGCCCCCCACCCCAGCACTAAAGGGAAAACAAACCAAACGAAACTAACCCTTGCCCTTCTAGTTTTCGCCTATAATTAGGCCCTCTGAGATTCTTCCCCCATTTCGGCTAACAATTCTCTGAATTTCAGAGGAAACCTGGCTGGAACCGAAGAAAGCAGACGCAGATACGCACAGAAATACATATATATTTATGTAGAGGTTTTTGATCGGTGTTAATCGGTGCTTTAATCAGGTTGTATTTGTTGTGATCACTTACACCCACTCGGTTTGGAAGTTGATGGGTTTTTAGGGTTTTGATAAAATTCATTCCATCGAAGAAGTGTTGGTGAATTGTTTTTAAGGTATTCTAGAATGGAGTCGGAGGACGATATGCACGACGCCAACGAGGTGGAGTCTGCGGACGACGATTTCTATAGCGGAATGGATAGCGAGGGAGATTATGATTATGACTATGATGCTGTCGATTATGAGTACATGGGCAACGAGATTGATGACTCTGACGAGGTTGTTCAGAGTCGTGCGCAGGTTTGCATTTTCTGAAAAGCCCTAGTATTTTTCCTTGATTTACATTTTTGTTTTTGGTGTTGTTTCTACTAGGTTGGTGAATTTGATTCCTTGATAAGCCATTGCCATTTTCATTGAAAAAAATGAGCTGAAATTAAATATAAGGGCTTTTGATCGATGATTTGTTGGTTACCTAATGCAGTTCCCAACTTTACCCTGTGAAATCGCCATTGATGTCTCTCAGCTGTCCTTTCTTTGTGCACCCAAGTAAATGACCTGGGATCAGTTTTTTTTTTTTTTCTTAGCGATCGTAGAATTGTGTTTCACGCTGAAATGAATTAGCTTTCTGTTATGCAATCTTCGAGTGATGTCGAGTAGGCTTATTGCTTTTCAAGTGATTGAGATGCATTGGGTACTTATTCTTGCAAAAGCCAAAATAGTTTCCAACTTTTGTGGGTCGCATTGGCATATTAGGTTACATGGTTTGTTAGCACTCATGCTGATTGTGGTGCATTTGTTAATAAACTTGCAGAAACTTATGTGGTTACCTATTTCAAGGTTTAGTCCTCCTTTATTTTGGAGACTTTTTGCTGAATAACTTTAGCTTGGTAGCTAGATGAGTGAATTGGTGGGGACTAGTTAGAAGTCCTCCACTGCATTAGTGGACTCTATGTCTTGTATGAAAATGTTGATGAGTGCATTCTGGAGTTACGGGTTCTAGTTTGCCAAAGCTAAGTCTGTCTGGTGTATATAATTCTTTTACTTTGCCTTTTTAGTATGAACTCAGTCTGCTTGATTTTGTTTTCTAGAAGAGTTTTACAATCTTGAAAGAAGAAGATATACATCAACGTCAAGAGGATGACATCATGAGAATTGCTACTGTTCTCTCTGTATCAAGAGAAGCAGCATGCATACTGTTACGGCGTTACAACTGGTAATTCTTCTTCCTTCTTGAGTAGAGCCAGAGGTTTTTAAATGGGTCAGTAGTTTGATGGGTTTGAACATGTATTTTTTAAGTGAAGGTTTTCATTTGAATGTCTGTCATCAGGGTTTGTTTTGTTTTATATGCTTGTGTACTTGATTTCCTTCACTTCTTAACTGGATTGTTTTGAAAACACTGATGCAGGAGTGTGAATAATGTGCATGAGGAATGGTTTGCTGATGAAGAGCGAGTTCGCAAGACTGTTGGTTTATTAGAGAAGCCAGTTGTTCAGTTCTCAAATGATAAGGAGGTTTACATTTATTATACTGTTTTAGAAATTTTTGCAGTTTGTCTGTCGTATAAAGWACTTCCTCTGCCCATTGTTTCCTTGCAATTTTTTAAAATCTTTGAGCAATACTACAAGTCAAGGTTTCTCTTTGGGTTCTGTTGACAGGACCACTGCCATCAAAAGAAAATGACAAAAGAAGCCCAAAAACATGAGTATTGGTCCCCACAACTAATGATGCCAGCTTCTCCTGGCTTACTGATTCAAAATTTGGAGGAAAAAAAATAGTTTATTCTAAACTTAGTCATATTCTGACAAAATTTGTAACTTAAGAGTGGAGCAACAGAGGGAATACAGACAATTTTCTTTCAAAAAGCTATGGTGAACATAGAAGTGCTAATACCTGAGCATGACTGATATTATAGGAAGTAGGTAGTAATAGCTAAGCTGCAGTGCAGTTCTCTCCTGATTCCCTTTATATCATGCTTTCTTATTGATTGAAACTTTTTTGCAGGTTGCTTGTGGCATTTGTTTTGATAATCATCCTGTTGATAGTATAACTACTGCTGCATGTGGCCATCCATTTTGCAAGACATGCTGGCGAGGTTTAGCCCTCAATTTCATATTACACTTGTGTATGGATATTAATGTATGTGATATTATATTGTTCTTACATTGTATTACGCGCATCAGGCTTCTAATTATTGGTGATGAGTAAATAACAGAATTATACTGATATCTGTCATTCTTTTTCCCTCTCCAAAGTGTTTCTGTATCTGGTTTTTGAGCATTCCCGCCTTGGTTTTGAGATGATATTTATAGCCTGTGTATTGTTCTGTAATTTTTTATTCAAGAGTTCATTTAATTTGATTCCATGACTTGTAGGAATAGTTGTTTGTGTTTCTGTTTGGAAAGCTGGAATATGAACCTTCCTAATTCATAAWATCACGACGTATGCACACTATATGCCATTTCATCAAATTGCTACTTGTTTTTATTGTATTTTGAGTTGTTTCATGGTAATCAACATTCATCGTTTGTATATTTGTCTTTTTAGCTTATATTAGTACTTCCATCAACGATGGCCCTGGGTGCTTAATGCTGAGGTGTCCTGATCCATCCTGTGGGGCTGCTGTTGGTCAAAATATGGTTGATGTGCTGTCATCTGATGAAGATAAGGAGAAATATCGCCGGTATCTTCTCAGATCTTATATTGAGGACAACAGAAAGGTGTGTATATCCAGGATATTCTGTCCTATAATTTTTCAACACATCATTTGGCTTATTCTATCTTGTTTATCCATCCTTATCTTTCTTCTACTCCTATTTCTTTTTCCGCGCGAGAAATAGGAGCTAATATTATGGGGGATTTTCCTTGTAATCCCTCTAGATATTGGTTTACTTTACCCGTACATGCTATACCAAAAAGGTAGAGCTGCATATAACATTAAATTGTTCTTTATCTCATCTGAACAATTATGAGTGTTGGAAGACTGCTTCAATGTTGTTTAGGGTACTAGATAAACTGTCTTATTTGCTTCCTCAAGTTAGGATATCATGATTGCTTTCCTGTAGGACCTGTTTGCCTTGTTGATTTTGGCAGCCACTTTTCTTTTTCTTTTTCTTTTTCTTTTTTCCTGAATTGTCGAGTAAATATTTTTTGTATATCTATGTTCTTATTTAAGTGTCTGCGTTTCTAGTAAATATGAACTCTGAGGCGATGATGTTATACATAATTTTAATTTGTCCTAATGAATTCATTCTGGTAATGTCAAGAATATTTCTTGTAATCAGAGGTGAGATGTTTAAGTCTAACTAATGTTTTGTTTAAATTTGTACCAAGAAACTTGTGGGAACGAAGGTACATGTGAAGCTTGCCATCTCACCAATTTGACATTTTTCAAGTATACTTCTAATCTACTTACTATCAGCATGAGGAAGTTCTGCAATGTAAGGGCTTCTATATGTAGGACAGTGCACACACAAAACACAGAAGTCAGTTATTGTTGATATTTTAGTACAATTGGTCAGTATGACTCAGTTTTTGGATGCCATCACTGTACTCAAAAGTATGTAAATTATTGTCTTGCACAAACATCAAACTATGCATTCGTGCTCGCGATCAGTTGCTGCTTCCTTCCCCCCCCCCCCCTGTTATTTGCTACCTTTTTCACTTGAGGTGATGGTTCTTGCGTTATTGTTTCTGTAGACCAAGTGGTGTCCTGCCCCAGGTTGTGACTGTGCTGTTGAATATGTGGTTGGAAGTGGAAGCTACGATGTTTCTTGTAGTTGTTCATATAGCTTTTGTTGGAATGTAAGTCCCTGTAGATTGTTTGGGAACACTTTCTGATTTTGTTTTTGGTACATCAATTCCTTGTGCTTACTAAAGCTGATCTAGCAGTGTACAGAAGAAGCTCATCGTCCAGTGGACTGTGATACTGTTGCAAAATGGATTTTGAAAAACAGTGCTGAGTCAGAAAACATGAATTGGTAGGGCTTTTTTCACTTTTCCTTTTTGCAACTGAATTCTTTTGTATGATTTTAAGATTCCATTTCCATCAACTTGAAGCCTCAATTATGTCATACTGCTATAATTTRCTCTCTTAGGATTTACTCTTGTAGTTTTTAATTGATTCTAACTATGCTTATCAAATATACGTCTGGCTAATGTTCTACTTGCTTCTGATTTGCTCAAGCGATAGTTACAAGTGCATAATTTATCCTTTTTGGCAACTGAATTCTTTTGTATGCCTTTAAGATTCCGTTTCCATCAACTTGAAGCCCCAATTATGTCGTAACTGCTATAATTTCCTCTCTTAGGATTTACTTTGGTAGTTTCTAATTAATTCTAACTATGCTTGTCAAATATACGTCTGGCTAATGTTCTGCCTGTTTCTGATTTGCTTAAACGATAGTTGCAAGTACATAACTTAATACTTTTTGTTTTATCTTGGGATTTGTTCATATAGGTGTAGAGATGTGAGAAATTACTTTTCAAGAATAGTGCACTGTACAAGGAATAGAACATCTGTTCATGATTGCATGTCGAAAATAAATTGGAGAAAGTTGTTTTGTTAGTCAATGTATTAGCTAGTAAATGGAATTATTCGGGCAGTTAAGATGATGTGAATCCAGTAATTTCTAATTCCCCCCCTCAGTAATACAAAGACAGGAAATGTTCTCCATAATTTCCTGCAAACAAACTCATTGGCCAAGGGTAGGTAACATAATTCTTTAATGTAGGAAACAAGATGCTTAGAATAGTTTGGAATATTACCTCTCATTTTAATGCAATAGACACTGATAGTTTGATGTAGAAATTAGATGCGGTGAACATATGCATGATAGTATTCTTGTTCTAGCCCATGCTTTGGTTAGGAAAGGAGACTAGCTACCTGAGTTCCTAGTAGATGAAGGTATGCAGATGGATTGTAGTGATTAAAATGAAAAATGGAGGATAGATGTTGGAATGCCTGTAGCTAGCTGAAATAGAGATTCATTAATCTTCTTACAAATGTATACATCTTTGGATAATATTTTACCTTAAAAAATAAGGCAATGAGGTGCATTATTTTATTTTTATTTTTTTATTTGTAATTATAGTTATTATTTTGATAGGTGTCTATGAGGTGCACTACTGGGGGGAATAGATGATTTCGCGGTGTAATCTCTTGGTTAAAGCTTCATCCTCTTTCTATATTAAATAAAAAAGAGGATATTTAGAGTATCAAAATATTTTTATTGCATTATGTGCCCTCACAATGACAAAACCCCACTCAAAACAAAATTACAAAAGAAAAAGGAAGACAAGAAAAGAAAAAAACAAGAAAGATATCTGATTAGCAGAAAAGGCAACAATTAATTCCTCCATATAATCTGTTGTGTGGATATGATGATGCTGTTACCACAGATTTTAAACATGATAATACATATCTGAGAATGATGCTAGTGATGGCCAATGGATGAGTATTGTCTTATCATACAAACGATGCTATTCTGAATGCCAGGATATTGGCTAATTCAAAGCCTTGTCCAAAATGCAAACGGCCAATTGAGAAGAACCAAGGTTGCATGCACATGACTTGTACACCCCCTTGCAAGTTTGAATTTTGCTGGTAAGTTGCTACCTGAAACATTGGCTGGACTCAAGTGGCAAATTGTTTTCTGTTTTTATGATGTGAAAGAAACTTTTTACATTTTTTTGCCAGAAAACTCACTCCCTTTTACCTTTTGTTGTACTCAAGTTATAGTTTACTGGTATTCTTGGATTTTTCAGGCTGTGTCTTGGTGCATGGGCAGAGCATGGTGAGAGGACTGGTGGATTCTATGCTTGTAATCGTTATGAAGCAGCAAAGCAAGAGGGAGTGGTATAAGTTTAGATGATTATTTTCTTCTCTTAGTCAATGGAGCACAGTCACTCGCAACAATAGGTCATGAAATATCTGCAATATGGTAATAACTTTGTTGCTTGCAGTATGATGAAGCTGAAAGGAGGAGGGAGATGGCCAAGAATTCTTTGGAAAGGTATACACATTATTATGAAAGATGGGCAACCAACCAATCGGTATGTGGAAGGTTTTTCTTTCTGTATATTGTTATGTTTCTCCACACATTTTGATCCTTGGTAACTTTCCGGCCAAAACCAACCTTTCTAGTTTATCTTTTGATGTTTTGGTCTCAACTAACCAATGGTGATTTCCAAAAATTTTGCATTTTCTGTTATTAAAATAATCAATAAAGATTTTAAGTGTTGGTTTTGGCCTACATTGTATTTGAAGTGATCAAACGAGGGTGCCTGTGGATTTTTATGGATTTTCTGTTTCGTCAATAAATAGTTTCTTTTTATCATTATTTTTTTTTTTAACTTCTTTTTACTGTAAAACATGCGGAACTCCAAAGCTTTGTCCAATAGAGAATTTGGGTTTTCTTCCCTCCTTGTTATGTGCAGTTCTCATAGGTGAAGACATCTAATTCTACTCAACTCTGAATTCCATATTACATATTTGTGGGTGAATTAAGGGTAAATCGTTAACTACGGCAAGGTTAAGAAAAAGAAAAGAAAGACACGAGTAAGCCGTGTCTTAAGTATTGATGGACAAGATAACCATACTCTGAAAATGATGTTCTGATTCTGGATGGCCCTATGCCTACTCCTGTTGCTTTGTCAAATAAGTCGAGAATCAAGTATCAYGAAAATACTTATATGTTTGTACGTCATTAGATAGTTGATTTTCCATTTCTTTTTGTGATGACCTACTTTAATTGCTGAAACCTTTGGCTAATAATTTCTTAAGGGAAATAGGGACTTGCCTGAGATAAGGTATTGGAGGATGTTATGAACCAATTCTTGCTTCCTAATCTCATTCTTAATTAATATCTTTGGTTTCTCTTATTAGAAATGCCTGTAGCTTTTCTTTTTGAGAAATTACCTCCGTTTCAATATACAAATCATTTTAGGGAGGATGTCTTTTTCCAAAATAGAAGCCATTCTAGGGAGGATGTCTTTTTCCAAAATACAAGTCAATCTACAATTACAAGAAAAAAGTTCCAATTTTAGCCCTATTTATATACCATGAAATTTGACTTGTTAGAATTGATTTATTGCTAGTATTTGAATGCTTTTTTATTTTTCTTTACGAGACTTTAAGTAAGATTGAGAGGTTATTTAGAGATAAGAAAAAGAGAGGGGGGAAATGATAATTAATTGATTTTGAATTCAGAATAATTGGAAAAGATAGAGGAGGGGTATACTAGGTAGTGTATGTAAAAGAAATCTTTGTTTCCCATAACATTGGTCTGTACGTATAGTTGTAAAAATGACTTATATTTTGAAAAGGAGGTAGTACTAAATATTGCCAATGTTATTAGACAGGAGCAGGATTTTTGATGAATTTAAAGACTTTAGTATTCTGGATTTCCTATAGATATAACTCCAGCTTATTTATCTTCTTCTATGGTACCAGAAAATATGTGATTTCTATGTTAAGAAAGCACTAGTGTACTTTTTCAGACAAAAAGTATGGACTATAGATCAATTTCAGAACCTGATCACCCTATAGTAGTGTCTAAATGTTTCACCACACATATATGTTTAGGTTGTTTTGTTGAATTATTTGTTCATCTACTTTTTTTTGTGGCAGCATTACAATTTAGGCCACATAAATTTTTTATGCAGTTTTTAACTTGCTGAATAGGAATTCATTGACATACATCTTTTGATGAAATGCTGTCTCGTGTCGCATGAATGGAGATCATAAAAACAGGTGAAAAATGATAGTTAACTTCTATGCTACCTTGAAACTCTTCATTGTTCTTTGTCCTTGTAAGATTGAGGTAAATGCAGTTTTACATAAGAGTTAAATTATATGAGAGATTTAACCACACCCAATCCCTAGGATTTTGTTCCAATTTACCAGAAAAGCTGTTGAAAAGTGGATCTCATGTATACCTATTGCGAAAAAAAAAAATTGTGGTGCCTTCTGTACTTTAGGGGATAATTTGTGTATGCACTCAGACCTTCTATTTATTATCCAGTAAGGCTGCTACAAATTTGTTTTTGTGCTTAATGGCTTGATATAGATCCACTTATAGCATCAGTTTACCCCATGAAATTCCCACCCACAACTATTTTCCTAATACATTTTTATCCTCTTATTGGCAGTCAAGGCAAAAAGCTCTGGCAGATTTGCAGCAAATGCAAAGTGTGCATGTAAGCATATTCCATTTTGATTTTGCTCTAAATTGGATGTTATAAGATGCTTTATTTGCCATTTGCTGATTAATTTGGAAAGGCATTGCCCATCTGTATCATGATTTTTCGTACTGTTATTGCCCTTTTTCTGATGTTGGGTTCTCGAGGTATATTTATTAATGAATAATTTTGTAGTTTCCTGATTTCCAGAAACAAGTTACTTTTGACAGTTTTCTATGCTTTTTGACATGTCCATCTTTCTATACAAACTGCAGCACCTTTGTATTTGTTTGCCAGGAATAGGTTTTGAAATTGGAATAACTCCACTAACTAGTTTGAACTCACTGCAAGAAAGTCATCTTTCAATAAATTACCAGTTGCAATCTTATTCCCAATAGTTTATTTTTCTTCCTTTTTTTCCTGTTTAATTCATGGAAATTTTCTCTTTTCAGTTTTCAATTTGTAGATGATGATGCACTTTTCTTGCGATTCCCCACAAACTCCTGTTAATTTTATTAGGAATCCTGACAATAGCTTAGCATTTGGAGCCCGAATCACTTAGATGATTCATATTTGAAATCAACGTCAATGACAGCTTTCCTTTTGGATATTACTTGGTAATCTAGCAAGAAAGCTCAACATATTGTTTTTATTTTTTTCCCTTTTCTTTTTGAGAGTATAAATTATATCATATTTTGAACTTTAATTTTTAATTTGTCTTTTAAATTTCAGAAAGTTTTTTTTTTTTTCCCCCTTTCTTGGGGGGGGGGGGGGGGGGGTGGGTTGTTTACAGTGGAGGAAAGAAAATTACAGGAGCAATTCTTGACTATGATATTCTAATTTGGTTCTCCTTGGGTTACTTTAGTGGCAGTAAAGTTTTGCTGACAGCCAAGAAGTTGCATTTTCTCATTGCCCTCACCAATTAACTCCCCTCAGAGTGCCCTAAAAGCACGTATACGCACACACACACACACACGCGCGCAGAGAAAAGAGGAACAAAATTTCCACTCGATGAAACTCTGATGCTTCTGTAATTTGTCAATTTTATGTCCTGTTGAACTCTATTTCCTTCCTCAATATTATATCATTGCTTTACTTTGCTAAGTGTCCAAATAGTTATTGGATGAATTCTTGGTGCTTTTGCAGCTTGAAAGGCTTAGTGAAATCCAGTGTCAACCTGAGTCACAACTGAAGTTCATTATTGAAGCCTGGCAGCAGGTAACCCTAATCCTGAATTGTCGGTTGCAGTAATTTTTTGACATTTCGAAATTAGATCATATTGCCCAATTTCTAAATATTGACAGTAAGAATGAATAGTTGCGACTGGGTATTGCGATACTAATACCTCTCATAATCCATTTAGCGTGAGGGATTTCTATCTTTTCTCCCCTCTCTCTCTCTTGCTAGTTGTTTGTTGTCTATTTTGTTTACTTCCCACCTAAATGAACAGAAACATTAAACATTTTTCCTCTAGCTACGCATTCAGCGTGAAGGATTTCTATCTTTTCTGCCCTCTCTCTCTTGCTAGTTGTTTGTTGTCTATTTTGTTTACTTCCCACATAAATGAACAGAAACATTAAACAATTTTCCTTTAGCTACCCATTCAGCGTGAGGCATTTCTGTCTGTTCTCCCTCTCACTCTCTTGCTAGTTGTTTGTTGTCTATTTTGTTTACTTCCTGCATAAATGAACAGAAACATTAAAGAATTTTCCTTTAGCTACAATTTCTTGAAGATAAATTGCTATTTGATGGGACCTTGGCCAGAAAATATATATAACCAACATAGTTGGACTGAAAAACTAGCTTCTGTGATCCTTGATTAAGATGAGTTTCTCTATCTAATTGTACAATGATACGCTAATCATACTTGATTGCTCAACTCTTGGATGTTGTCATTGAGCCTGAATTTGGCTTCTTGTGATGCTATGGCCTGCGCCGAGGGTTCTTTTGATACATAAAATAAGATGGCTGTTTGTCTGTAATGATGGAAATTAAGCAGCATGGCAGGCAAGATTGGAGTTAGAATAGTTTGGAAACAAGAGTCCGAGAAACATGAGTGGTAGTGGTTCTGAGCATGCGTAAAACTTCTGCAATAAGCATGTGAAGTTGATTCTTTATGGCGTTGATAAGCACCTAAACAGTTAATTCTGGGGATACCTGTACTTGGTTAATCTTAGAGCTCAATTTGGGTACCCGTTATTATGTAACATCATATTTGTTTGACTACAAGTAAAAATGTATCTTTTCTGGATCCTAGAAAGTCGTAACCATATTTTGATGAAGTTAAAGTAGAGATGCCTGTGAAATTCATGATATTCAGACTACTGCAGCATCACAATTGCTTTCAATATTTGCTCTGGCAATCTAACGTGTCTCGCTTGTGCTCTTTGATTAGCAGATTGTAGAATGTAGGAGGGTCCTAAAATGGACATATGCCTATGGATATTACTTACCTGAGCGCGAACACACGAAGAGGCAGTTTTTTGAATATTTGCAAGGTAGTCAATTCTCTCCTAATTATGTGGATCTCGATAAGATCTCTTTGGGTCCACATCCTGTCATTGCCCTATCTGGGTATATGCTTTTTGTGCAGGGGAGGCAGAGGCTGGTCTGGAGAGGCTCCATCAGTGTGCAGAGAAAGAACTGCAGAATTACCTCCATGGAGATGGTCCTTGCAAGGATTTCAATGATTTCCGTACAAAGTTAGCCGGTCTCACAAGGTAATGGCAGAATCTCCTCTTAAATTCTTCCAATTTTATTGACTCTCAGATAAGGATGACCTCCGTTGCAATTGATCTTGCTTGGACTTGAGTGTTCTTTGAGGAACATCACTTTAAACGCATGTTTCTGATTGAGCAAAGGGGTCATTGTTCAACCTGTTTCGTGAAAGCTCTCTGCCTGCAGTGATGTTACCTGTATTGTTATTCTTCAGATTGAAGCTGTATTGCAGTTATTGTTGAAGTTGATATCATTAACATTAAAAGATGGTTAGTAAGTGGGGAAACGCATACAAAATTAAGGAGAATGGACATCATCATGATTAGTAGATGGGCTAGGAAAGGAATCAAATACTTGTCATTTGTTTCTGTTGAATGTTCTTTTTGGTCTTTCTTATGTTAAATGAAATATAATTTTCTTTGGCTTCTTGACTTGTGAACGTCTGRTGTTTTATTGAATTGCTTCAGTGTTACACGGAATTACTTCGAGAACTTGGTAAGAGCATTAGAGAATGGTCTTGCAGACGTTGATTCACAAGGAGCTTCTAGCAAGCCAACAAGTTCAAAAAATGCTGCAGGTAGCAGCAAGATTAAAGGTGGCAAGGGAAAGACATCTTCAAAGACGGGAGGGTCAAGCCGAACCCTTGATGATTCAGGCTCTTGGTATTGTGATCAATGCACCTATTTGAACATTAAGACTGCAACTGCATGCCAAATGTGCCAGACTCGTCGATGATTACCTTTAGAAAAGGATAAAATAAAGGCATTGAAGCAGTAACCGTTATATCCTCAAGTGATTGATTGATAGTGGCAATGCTTTCTGTGGTGCTTTCTGTGGTGTATGGAAGGAACAAGAAAATGGCATTAAGGATCTGAAAAAGCAGCAGCAAGATGTACTGTAACTTATGTGTTTTTTATGGAGGGGTGTAATAACTATAGTGTCCTGTAAATAGTTCGTTCCTATGTAAGTCCCGCGTCAGTCGATAAGCTCTTGAACTTAAAAGAATCACCGATTTACGATGTCACGTAAGTCCCAGGTCAGGTGCAAATATTCTCATTTGTATCATTCTGGTTTGTGGCTTCCTTGAATGGTACGAGGGGAGATTTAACTTTATTTGACCTTTTTTATATGAATTTCTTATCTGACTTGTTTCTCTTTTATTTGGTACCGCTTTATTTGAGTTTTACTTAAATAATTATATCCAAATACTAGAATATTTAAGCTATAAATCGTTTTCTTTMTGAAATAGGTTCAAGTTCGAGTAGAGGCTTAATCTTGGGCTTGAATTTAATTTGATAGAATATCAGCTGGCTTGTTAAGATTATCATTTGACTTGGAATTTGAATTGAGCCTTTCTCGTGTTGAGCTCCAACATATTCGATAAAGTTGCATTATTAAGTGAATAGAAAAGCTTTTTGGGTTGAACTCTCTTTAGGGTTCCTTGATTGGTTTGTGGTGCTGTGGGGATTTCAGCTGGCTTGTTAAGATTATCATTTGACTTGGAATTTGAATTGAGCCTTTCTCGTGTTGAGCTCCAACATATTCGATAAAGTTGCATTGTTAAGTGAATAGAAAAGCTTTTTGGGTTGAACTCTCTTTAGGGTTCCTTGATTGGTTTGTGGTGCTGTGGGGATTTCAGTATCAATCCGTTCCCCAATAATTCTAAGAAGAGCGGGCCCAAAAATGGAAAATCACAAGTTTTGAGCATTTTCAAAGCATTTGAAAAGTGAAAGAGGTTTCTTTTTTTTTTTTTCTCTCTCCTTTTTCTCTACGCGATCATTATAATATCCTGTACACCCTCTCTATTGCTTTTCTTCTAATTTGTCCCTTTTCAAAAATTATCTACCCAATCATCACGCTCCCCCCCTGCTCGCGCTTTTCTCTCAGTTTACCATCCTTCTTATAATCTCCTTTCTACCTTTACTCCTTGTCTACAAATTTACCTCTCAATCCATTTTCCACCCTTACTTCACCTCCTCTCACTCTTTCTCAACCTTTCTTTCAATTCGTCATCCCTTCCTAAGCGTCTGGTCACCCCTCCTCAATTCTCCGGCACTTATTCAAATTTCATTAAAATATTCACGTTAATCTTATTCTCTATATTACACACTCATCATATACTGAGAAGGCTTTATTCTTGATACATTTTATCCCTTTATATTTTTTCCATTTTAAACTTAATAATAATCCTTCTTACTTTTTCTAATATGATCGAAAGCCGTCGTTCAAAGCGCTTGCTTCTCGCCATACAGATCTCTGACTTCTGGTCCTACATGCATCACGCTCACCGACCTCTTCTCTCCTACTTTCTCCATTCATTCTTAGAAGCAAGTCAAACCCGCCTCTTTCCTCCTCTCTCCCCTTTCAATTCTTCTCTCCTGTCCTCTTCTCATTCTTTCACTCAATCCACTTCTTCCTCTCATCTTTCCCAACCTCTGGCCCTCACACTCCTCCGTCCGCCTCTCACTTGCATCGCCCTTCGATCCTCTTCCTTAAAGCTCTACTCTGAGCTGGTCTCGTTAGATCATCTCCCTCCACCAACCTCCTTCCTTCTTCTCTTTCGCCTTTACTCTCCTCCTTTCACTTCTCCTGCCAGGTCCCGACTGAAGCAACTCGCTCCCACCAGGCAGACGGTATCTTCGCCCGCTTCTTTAATTTACATTGATGAAGAAGACTGTTTAAAAATAATGAAATTTGATTGATCAATATTGGATAGACAAAAGGGTAGTATTGATGGGGATGAATTTTGTKCTCGCTAATTGTTAAACCAGGAACCTTACCCTTCTTTGAATTAAAAAAATAAAATAAAAAAGAAAACCTTACCCCCTTTATATCGTAATTGTTCCAAGCATGCATATATTGTATGTTGATTATTCCAGCAAACTGTTGCTGCTYCTGCTGCTGTGAGTCAATAAGCTGCTGCAGCCTCTGGGATAGCATCAAGATTCTGTCTGTTTTTTTTCGCGGTTATTCGGTATGCGAAATCTTGAACTTGTCCTATTCTTCTATTTCTGTTGTACTAGTTATGGAATTAAAGTGAATGTGCAGTTTCTCCGATTTTTGCTTCATCATTCCGCATTCGCTATGGAAGTCGCCTAGGTTTGGGAGAAAGTTTGTCAATGAACTGTTTATTGCTGCTCTTTGGTTGTGAGTTGGAGTGGAGATAGAGGGGGAGTGGCTGAGAAGGTGGGGGTTAAAAGAAGGAGAAGGTGGTGGTGTGAAAGAAAGGAAGAAGATGCAGCAAGGCATGCTGGTGCGGCGATGGGATTAGAAAAGGAGAAAGATATTTGCGGCTGAGATCTTGCTGAATGCTAACTGAGTTTCCTACTTGTTTGAAAGGGAGATGAAGATTAGGGTCTCCCTCTTGTAAAGTCTCCGACATTGAATCCCTAAGTTGACACCCGTAACTTCGCACCACCCACTTAAACCATTGAATGTTTCTCTTTTCGTTTGCTGAATGCTAACTGAGCTTTCCACTCTCGCTGCCTTTCTGTGACTCTTTTTTGCTTGGAAACTCATTCATTATTTTTCAATTGTGTATTTTAGCCTTTTCAATTTCTTCTTCCTCATAAATGTGCTCGTCTAATGGGAAAATGGGGTCATATGATGTTAATCTTTGTTAATTAATAGATCAGGAGAAGACTGTTTATGTTTCAGAAATTGAGACACTGTTACATTCAGTAAATATCCCTTTCCGATTACCTATAAATATTAGCAACTGATTGCTATCTCTCTATCTCTGTCCGGGCGTACAGGCTTATAGACCATTGACCTTGACGTGCTCAGTGCAAAATGGCKTTGAGGCTGGCAGTGTTAAGAAATGCTAGATCAGATAAGGGCTGCTGCTTAGGCTTCCGGAGGTGGATTCATGCAATGTCTCAACCAGCACCACTGCATAGTCCCATGGATCATTGCCCCACTATATCTCCAAATATGGTTTTACCCGAAGCAGAGAACAGCGACAACAGCCTTAGCTTCTCTTTCGTTCATGGCTCCATGAAGCTCATGGCTGTTCCCAAGAGAAAGGTAAATTTCCCTAGGATTAACTTAACTAATTTGTCTCTATAGTTTTTTTTTTTTTTTTTTTTTTTCCTTGCCAATTGTAGTTGCTTCCATTTTGCTAGTTTTCTGGAGTCTATTCAACTATTATCTTCTTTCCAGTGAATTAATTTATATTTGCATTTTTGGATGATGTAGAAGTGCTGACATTAACAATTGATACATAATGAAATCCTTATTTTGTTCGTTAGCTTTTTTTGGTCCTTCCATAGATGAAGTTGGTCGTTTTTTCCCCTCTTTGGTTAGTTGACTATTTGTCCTGTATTTCCAAAATTTTCTGTATCCCTGTGTAGATATCTTTAATATTTTCCTAGCTTGTGCAAAGAATGGAAGATGCTACATATCTTGCATAAAGTTTTTGATTATTCTTTTCTTCTGTGTAGTCTCTCTCCTAGCAAAACTGATTTAATTCTTTCAGCACTGACCCTCTCCTTAAATTTTAATATTGTTATCCCCATCCTCTACTCTGAGTCATGTTTTAATTCATGATTGCATTGTTCAGGCATTTAAGAAAGTGTTATGCATTTAATAATGATTATGCTAGAGATATGAGGTTCTGGAACCAGGATATGATGAATAACAATATATTCTCCAAACTATTGTTATCCTAGCATCAACATGGGGGAGTTGGAAGCTCCTATGATCTTCCTGTGGGGCTTTATGAATTTGTTTGTTTATATGTTGCACCTGGATGCATATTATGTCTCCATTCCTAAATTCTAGATCTTTTGAAGGATGACAAACTATCTTGAAGGCCACCAAGCATTTCATGAAATCTAGCCATTGTGCAGGTTTCTCCACACAAGAGAGGCATACGAAATGGACCAAAAGCTCTGAAACCTGTGCCAGTAATAGTCCGTTGCAAGTAAGAATTCTGTTAATGCAATTAACAAGTTGTTTTGATACCAGTAATTAGTTTACGCTGCACAAATTGCACTGAGAGTTGAAAATCTGCAGCTCAAGGATTAACTCTTGAGTTCTGAAATCTGATTTAGGACGGTCAAATGGTTGTTCCAGCTCTTTAACATGAACCTTTAAATAGAAGATGTGTGAATAGTGTTAGATGCTTCAAGAAATTGAGCATGCCATTAGTTGTGAATTTGGTTAACCTTTATCTTTGTTGTTTGAGTTCCCTTATTTTCTTGTTCTCTTGCATTTGTCACAAGTGGTAAATTATCATACTTGAAAATAACTCGAAGTTAATTTAAATGATGACATAGAAATTTGCATCATCATCTCTTTTCCAGTCATATTGAAGCACTGTGCATTCATTTAGACTATAATGAGAGAGCTAAATCTCTGAAAGACATTCAATTAATCATGTAGAGAAGTGACAACCTCTCCCCTTCTTCCAAGTTTGGAGTACATTTTTCTGGGAAAGAATTCCAGAATCTCCATTCAACCTATGGAAAGTCCATACTCCTTCCACTTGATGTATTGGAATATCACCATTGACAGATTGTTCTCAAGTTCTGCCCTAGAAGGGAATAAATAGTTTAATGACTGTAGAGATTCAGTACTCTAACATCTATTGCACAAGGAAAAACATGGATGTTTAGCTGCTTGTGTGTGTATATATATATATGATCTTCCAATAATAAGCACATATCTGAATAGTTTGGTTAATATCTGACATTTTATGTGCACAGTTTCAACATTACCAATCACTATGTATTTTTAGGGAAATTGAGATTGTAATCATAGTTAGAAAATTGAACCATCTCCTCTGGAAAGATTCTCCTTTATTTTGTGGAAGGTGGGAAAGACTCCTCCTTGATCTATGAAAAACAAAGAAATAAATATTGTAATCGATTTTACTGATCATATACAATGATTAACCTTACTTGTCTGTGAAAGCTTGCCTTCCAGGTGCCTCGGTTATATTGTTGGTTAACTTTTCACCATTTTGAAGCCTTGCGCATTTGGTTTCTGGTATTATATTCTTGAAGTAATGTGGCCTTTATTTATAACTTCTGATCTTCTAAATATTCCGAGATCTAGTACCCTTCCATCTTGAAACCTTAGCATCTGTTGTAGAATTAATTCTCCTTCTCTTGCCATATTTTACTGTGGAGTCCTTTAAAGGCAAGTCTGCTCCTGCATTTACAGTTTCTGCTGGAAATAGAACAGTTAAATTTGCAAGCTAATATTTTCTTGTGGTTTTTTGTACAGGTTTAAAGCTGTGTATGCATATAAACCTACACAAATGATATGATTTGTGTGTACTTTATTTACCTACTTTCATGATGATAAATTGGTGCTTGAGAAACAGTAACTGTATTATTAGTAGTTCCATTATGTGAGAGTTCATATATGCCTAATCTTGTATATCGTCAAATTTAAAATTTTTTATTGGGTTGACTCAATTTACATTTCACTCTTCAGGGTTTGTGGTCAGGTCAAGCTACCACATTTCTTCTGCTGTGGTGGAAGGCCAAAGCCTGATGGACAGAACGGATCAGTTAGTTGATCAAGGAAATTCATGGATCATCATAAAACCAAGATGTGAACCTCAGGCATCTTTCACATAGAATGGGCATCTTTTTGATAAGATTTGATTTCACTTTCTCCTACTAGATTGGGGATAATTGACCAAATCATGGATATAAGAATTTTGCTCATATTCCTAGTTGAATAATATGCCAGTATTAACAACTATTTATCTCTACTGATTTCATGCTCCAATGTTCTTGTTGTTTCCTTCTTGTGCTTTGTTGATATGCTTGTGCTTTGACGAACCAAAAATTTATCAGCTTCTTTTGTTCTACAAATTTCGTAACCACGGAGTAATACAATCTACCACTGGTCCCCTGACATTGCCAAATAGTAAAGTATGAATGAGTATTTCAATTCTTATAAAGAAGAATATTATTCCAAATTGTAACAACATTTCTACTTCAAACCCTTCCACTCCCCAGCGTATCAAGTTTGAAATTGATTTTAACTGGAAGCATGTGACTGGAACCCTCCAAGAAGTATACTACCGTTGTGCTGGTATGAAATATAATATTATCATCAATTTATATGAAGTCATATCATGTTTTTGTATCATGATATGGCAAAAGTAAGAGCTAGCACTSTTGTTTTCATGTTTCTTCTTAGTTGTATTAACTCAAGTACTATTGCTATAGAAGGCATTGGTGTCAACGGGTTGCTGAAATTGAAATGAGATCTTCATATGCCTTTCAGATGTTTCACATGGTGAGAATAACTGTTATTTTGTGTCCATTTTACTTTACTCTTCTGCAGATTCTGTGTTCTATTTCCCTTCCCAGAAAAGTTTCTCTCCAGTTTTTACATCATTCTGGAGAAGTACATTGAAAGCTATATCATGACAAAATTTCCCAGATACAAGAGGATTTCTACCACGAGTRAAAGAGATTGAGCTACGCTAATAAAAGGTACTACCTCAAAGATACTTAGGTTTTCAGTTGCATGGATTTGTCTTTGAATAGCTTCACGCTAAGTGCATTTAGCTTAGCTCTAGAGTATTGGCGAGAAGCCATCTTCCAGTCTGTGCCAGTACTCATCATGGCCTTGAACTCTTTATAACTGATCCTTCCATCCTGTAGATAAATTCAACAAAATTATACAAGTTCAAGCAGAAGATCTCAAAGCTATATAGTCCGGATTCAGGGTTAGGATAAAAGTGTGAAATCACTTGGACGTGAATGGTTGAGATGTGTTTTATAGCCTCAACAATCCACTCTCAAGGTCTAGGCAATTATGCTATGGCTTACTTTGTCCAAGTCTGCATCAAATATGATGTCTTGTACCACCTGGTCATTGTTTGGACCAAGGTGTTCATCGTTCAAAGATTCTCTTAACTCGTCAAACTCAATAAATCCACTGTGATCCTTGTCAAATTGAGCAAAAGCTTGGCTCAAAAGCTCATCATTGTCCAATCTTTTTAAGTGGACTGCAATTGTCACAAACTCCTCAACGTTAAGCATGCCATTTCCATCAATATCAGCCTGTCATCAAGAGTAAAAATCTCGTAAGATACAAAGAGATCAGTCAAGAACCATGTAGGATACCAAAGACGTTAAAGAACTACTACTTACAGCATCCAGCAGTAACTGCACATCTGGATCACCAACAGGTTGTATAAACTTATTTAGGCCATCTTTGAGCTCTTCAAAACTCAAGTTTCCATTTTTATCAGTGTCCATCATATGGAACATCTGCTTGATTCTGTGCACTTCATCATCCGGCAAGTTGTCTGCAACCACCTATGAGATTTTCCAAGAGACTCAAACTACTACAACTTATGAACAGAGATGTACAATCATCCAACTATCATAAATCCTTTTAACTTACTCTCAGAACCCTTTTCTTGAATTTATTCATCAAAGAGAACTGTTTAATCTTTGTTCGAACACGTTCGCCCAGAGGAATAGTTGAGACAGTGTCAGCATTTTGTATCCAAGGATGATCTTCATGAACAATGGAAGAGAAGTATATCAACTAAAATGTGATTGAGAAGATAAAGTAGACAAGTGTTGCAGATATCTTGAGTCAGTTATTATTGTTCGGGATCAAAACTCTGGTCTTCTGAAAAATACCAGCGAAGACTGGATTTTTGGGCTATTATTACCTTAATGGCAACTTGAATCCGTACTTACCAAGGACTTCTTCAACTGTCAATCTACTATAAGGATTTTGTTCTAGCATGCCTCTGACAAGATCCTTTGCATCTTCTGAAATTTTGGGCCAAGGCTCCCTTCGAAAGTCTAGCTCTCCTCGAACAATTGCATGAGCAATTCCTTCTTCAGTTTCTGTGCTAGTTACAGCCAAACCCCATTATAGAGAAGATACAGATTTTCAGAGAGATGTATCAATTAATAAGAATGTGAAACTGAATCATACTCTTTTCTTCCCAGATTGTACATCATAATTTCTGTCAAAACTACACCATTTGATTTGGAAAGCAAGGAGTACTACCATATCACGTATTTACAAAGTGATATAAACTAGGATAGAGAATGTGTAGTCGAGAGTTACTAGACATTCAAAGCCAATTTTTAGCTTATCATTGACGAAGAAATAGTTACCTGCCCAGAAAGGAGGAACCCCACATAGTAGGATGTAAAGAATAACTCCTGCACTCCATACATCTACTTCTGGTCCATAATTTCTCCTAAGGACTTCTGGAGCCATGTAATATGGACTTCCCACAATTTCGCCAAAAGGCTGACCTGCCATAACATTTGGCTCATCACTTTTCAGGTGCAAACTCATATATCACCTTCTTTTCACTTTTGATTGTGATTGATGAATAACTTCATCAATTTCAATCACGACCAGAAGTGAGAAAACTGGCTATAAAAGTGGTGACACATGGTATGTAAGTGTGAACGTTCAGGCATATGAAGAAGACATACCAGGCTGAAAGAATATAGAAAGGCCGAAATCTATAGCCTTTAATGGAGCATTGTCACTAGAGCTTCCAAACAAGAAGTTTTCGGGTTTGAGATCCCTATGGATTACGCCATGTTTGTGGCACACCTACAAATAGCATAATTCTTAGTACTGTTCAAACTTCATCATTGCATGGTGAACACAGACCTTGAAACATAACGCTCAGAGTTTCCAATAAGTATGTATTATAGTTTTGATAATCAATGGCGACCAAAGTTTTATAGGTTGCTACCCAGAACCCAGCAAGACCTAACAAGTTTATGTTATGTTGTAGCAGCGAATCGAAAGAGTTATTTTGCATCATAGTAGACTACGAACATCTAATAAACTTGGATTTTAAGGCTGCAGCTCAAATTTTGTTTTCTGAAACTAATTTTCAGGCCTTATAATGGTTTTCTTCTCTTCAAGATCCATTAGGGTTCCCTAGGATAATGATTTAGCCATAGAAGATATGATAGATACAAGAACAGGGAAAAAAAGTGGAGACATATGATCTTAACTTGGGAGGGAAAATCAAGAAACTTATAAAAGAAAGAAAATTGTGAAAATTACCTTGACAACTTCCATAATAGTTTTGGTGACAAGTGCTGCATCTCTTTCGGTGAAATGCCCTCTTGCAACAATCCTATCAAAGAGCTCTCCTCCTTCACAAAGCTCCATAACAAGATAAATTGCATCTTTATCCTCGTAAACAGCCTTGTAGCTAACGATATTAGGATGTTTAGGCAAATGCCTCATGATCTCAACCTCCCTCCTAACATCCTCGACATCGATCTCCGTCCTTAATTTGCTCTTTGATATCTTCTTGCATGCTACATTTTCCCCATTTTCGTTGTCAGTGCACTGGTAGGTGATGCCGAACTCTCCCCTTCCCAGCTCCTTTCCAAATGTGTATTTCTCGTACACATCATGGCCTGATGGATCTTTCAGGACCCTGATCGGAAGCGAAATCCTTTGGCTGAAGGATTGTTTTGGCGGTGCTATGTTGGTGCTTCCCTCACGATCATTACATATGGCCTTTCTACGTTTAGTTCTTTTCAAGAAACTTGTATTTGTTGGCACAGATATGCAGGCGCCCATGGGATTGATTTTCTATGCTAGAAATTTATCTCATTGAAATCCCATAGGACAAAGAGAAGCAATTGGAAACTTACTGATAATTTAGAGAGAGAGAGAGAGAGAGAGAGAGGGAAAGAGACAGGGAGGCAGGGGGGAGAGAGGGAGCTATGAGGCCCTAGTTATGAGGGGAGTGTATGGTTTCCTCTATGTGTCCCAGCTTTTTCTCAAGGTGTTTGAACAGAGAAATTCTACCGTATCATTGCCTCAAGTGAATATGAAATATGTTCATTCGACATTTTCATCTGCCTACAATATGTTGGTTCATGTTTTTGTATGCTCTAAATTGAGCCCTTAATTTTTCAAGAATCAATCAACAAATGTTCACTATTTGACATTATTCTTTAAACAAAGTTTATCTACCAACTTGTTCATGGAAGGTATTGTTAGTAGGGCCATTCATCTCTACAAGGGCCACCAGCCATTCATCTCCCTTGTTTTTCTTATGATTTTATGTCTTAAACTTTCTTTCTGAATTTTTCTTAACAAATTAGTTCCAATAATATTGAGATTTTCTTTTAAGGAACAATATTGAGAGATGAAAAAAGAAAGAACAAAAACATAATCGATGTCTTATCTATAATCTATAATATATTAAAATATCACAATATATGAGAATCATTTTTGGACAACTTTATCCTTGCTCTATTTTAATATTTCCAATAATAATCTTGCTTGTATATGTTCAATGTTTTTAAAAATTTTATGAATTAATTTAGGAAATCAAGTTCAAAGTATTTTATATGTTCAATATTTCTAAAATTCTATGAATTATATTTAAAAAATTAAATTCAAAGCATTTAATATGTTCATAAATTTTATGAATTAATTTAGCAAATTAAATTTAAAGCATTTCATATGTTCAATGTTTATCAAACTTTATGAATTAATTTAGCAAATTAAGTTCAAATTATATCATATATTCAATGTTTTTAAAATTTTATGAATTAATTTAAGAATTTAAATTCAAAACATTTCATATGTTCAATGTTTCCAAAATTTTATGAATTAATTTAGAAAATTAAGTTCAAAATAGTATACGCTTAACGTTTCTAAAATTCTATGAATTAATTTAGCAATTTAAATTCAAATCATTCATAGGTTCAATGTTTTTAAAATATTATATGAACTAATTTAGTAAATTAAGTTCAAAGTATTTCATATGTTTAATGTTTCTAAAACATTGTATGAATTAATTTAGAAAATTAAGTTCGAAGTGTTCATATGTTCAATGTTTTTAAAATTATATATATTAATTTAGTAAATAAATTCAAAGTATTTGATATGTTCAATGTTTTTAAAACTCTTTAAAAAATCAAATTTCCTCAACAGAGTATTGAAAAATATTGAAGCATAAAGAACTAAATTATGAAAAAAAGGATTGAATTTTAGACATTGAATGCTTAGTGGACATTTTGAGGTGATCAGAGGTTACTGAATTCTTGAAAATTAACTGACATGAGCAAATGATTTGATTAATGATTATAAACTGTTTGATAATATTACTACTATAGTTGAAGCAAAATACTAATATTAAAGTATGGGATTTTTTTAAGTGATCATATATGTCATTTCAAATTCTTAATGAATTAAAATTTTGTGTGTATTGACGGTAGCCATTGCGAGCAAATATAGTAAATATCGAGTGACCTACATGTCTATGACATTATTATAATGTAAACTACAAATAATCGTAAAAGTTCATAAGATAAAATTTCTTAAATAGATATTACAAGAATATTGTACAATAAATAATACTATTTACAAAAAGGATGTTTAACTTATACTACTAATCTAGCTTAAAAAGAATAAAATGTGTATTGAAAGTTCCTTGAAAAAATTGGTTACCTTAAATTCAGCGTACAGAATTCTTCAATTTAGTTGTGCCCAATGCGTCAAATCGTCTCTCCCTCATTCTCTACACCAATCATGCAGCGAAGACTGCCAAGTGTCCTCTTATTTTGTCAATTAATCTTCATATTTATTCTAATAATATTTTTCATATAAAATTAATTTTATTTTTAGCTTTATCTTTTCCTCCTCTCCTGGATAAAGCCGATTTTAATGTGATAAATGATACGTATTTGATGGGAGTTTGAGCACTAATCCAAGAATTTCGTTCTGGGAGGAAATTAAAGAAGAGAAGGCAATTTGGGTGGCTTTTGAGTGACAAAGAGACAAATGTACCTAAGATTGCCCATGGGCATGTGGACCATTAAGAGGAAGCAAGAGAGCTCTTTTGAAGAGAACTGGAGTTCACCTCAACAACTCTACGAGCCTATGGGTTGTACAAATTTTTGGTGGCTGAACCAAAACTTGGCAAACTTTGGAAGATCTACTTGTATCTTGTGAGGATTTTAGGGATATTTATCATTTGTAATTAATTAGTATCTTTAGATTTAGACTTTTATCAGATTAGGATCTTACATATTTGAGTAAGGATAAGGTAGGTAAGATATTTTGGAATTCTTGTGATTTCCTTTTCCCTTATACTTATATAAGGGGAAACAAGAAACCTAAGAATCATTCATTCATTCATTGTTCYTTCTAGAATAGATTTTATTTAACTTTCCTTTTTTTCCATGTCTACATCGTAAGTTCTCTTATTGTTCTTGCTCAAGGATTAATGAATCCTTGATTCATAAATATTGTGACATCTAATTGCTTTTATTATCTCGATTCACGGTACGTATTGATTTACCCTCTATCTCGGGTATTCACTTTAGTGAATAAATCGAATCCTTTACTTGATTAAACTCTTTACTTTAAGGCAATTAAATCTAAAAATCTACAATTATTTGCTAGGTTTAATTAAGTTGTAACTTTATGGAGTTATTCCTTCCTACGCCAAATAATTCTTGTCATGGGGATATATGGTCCAATCTAAAACAAATTAGGTTGATGACTTTATTGATTATGAATTGAGTCTATCTTGAATTTAATGTCACCGAGACACCAAAATCCTAGAGTTCTTCGGATGTTTGTCTTCCGAGTTAAGAAGTAGTTAACGAGATATCTCTTTGCTACTGAATCAGTAAGGAGAAATCAAGGTGAATTTCGTTTCTTTAACTGGATATTTCTCATATATTGCATTTTTACAATATTCTCATTATTGTGTTCTTGTATATTATTGATTTATTTCATTGTATACGTTACTTGGTTAGATTAATATAATTCCTTCCTCACTTGTTTTACTCGAAAGAAGTATTCTTATCGATTTACTGAGGAAACGACCCTATTTTCTGCTACATCACTTCACCTATTGATAGTAGGTTTTAAATTATTTTTTGGACTTTGATAGCGGTCACCAAATTTTGACGCTGTTGCAAAGGAATAAGATTTTAAGAAGTTTATTTCTTTCATAATATTGTTTTATCTTTATTTCTTTGCTTAAATTATTTTTGGTACTTTGACAACACACCAAAATTTTGACGCCGTTGCAGAGGAATATGATTTTAAGAAGTTTATTTCTTCCATACTACTATTTTATCTTTGTTTCTTTTCTTGGTGCATGACTCATTCTTCTTGTACTAGTGAACTAATATTCAATCACGAGGTCAAAGGTAGTCTAATTAGAAATCCTTGCATGAGAATTGCGAGAGGTTTAAACAATCATGTGCGAGCTGCCCACAACATCAAATTCCTATACAATTGCTATTACAATATTTCCATAAAGGTCTTTCTTTTATGGACAGGAATATGATTGATGAGACCAGTGGTGGAGCATTAGTAAATAAGCCACCGAATGATGCAAGAAGTCTCATCTCAAATATGGCTAGCAATGTTCAATAATTTGGAACAAGGAAAGATATATAAAGGAAGGAAAATGAGTTAGGTGTCTCTTCTGTTGAACAAGAATTAGCTAAACTAACTACTAGGGTGAGAGATCTTACTATAGGAAATGGACAAGACTAAGAGATAAAGACTAGTGGCATTTGTTCACACATAAGTCATCTATTAACTAATGTCCGCCCATAATGATCCCAATAAACAAGTGAATGCCGTAAGAGGATTTCTTGGTCAAGTCCAAAGGATATATGGTAGCTATTAAATACACACAATTCAGAGTGGAGAAATAATCTGAATTTTAGCTATGGACATTAAGCTTTAGGGTATCAACAACCTCCACATGCAAGGCAAGAGCCTCCACCACCTCAACAAGCCAAAAAGTCATGTACATCTTTCGAAGAAGTTTCTAAATATTTGACTAATTAATACTGCTCAGTAGATGAAATATGAAAATCAAAGATTGCAACAAGGAAGCCAAAGAATACAATAAGAAAACTGAATAATACAACAAGAAATCTAAAGATTTGAACAAGATACTCAAAGGCTTCAACAAAAATCACATAAATTCCAACAAGAAACATAAGCAAATATGCACAATATGGACGCCAAAATCTCATAAATGACAACCATAATAAGTAAGTTTTAAGCAAATCAAGGAAGATTACCTTCTCAAGTGGAGATCAACCCAAGGAAGAACATGAGTGCCATGAGCCTTGTGAACAGAAAATAGTTTGAAGATGCTTCGTCCAAAAAAAAAAAAAAAAAAAAAGGAGGCGTACAAGGAAAATGATGAGCCAAATTCTAAGCCAATTGGAGGTTTCTCTTAGAAGATTAAAGAATCCATCACTTCTGAGATAGTAGTTGCACCTCTTTTTCCCAATAGGTTAGCAAGATCTGAGAAAGAGGAACATGAGAACGAAATCTTGGACACCTTTTGCAAGGTGAAAATTAATATCCCTCTCCTAGAAGCCATAAGA
Source organism: Rhazya stricta (assembly GCA_001752375.1). Classification (NCBI taxonomy): domain Eukaryota; kingdom Viridiplantae; phylum Streptophyta; class Magnoliopsida; order Gentianales; family Apocynaceae; genus Rhazya; species Rhazya stricta. The sequence continues at coordinate 2,183,179 of MEJB01000027.1, read as the reverse complement.
CAAGTGTCAAGATATGTCAGCTTTCTCAAGGAATTATGGACTAAGAAGATAAGATTGAAGAATCGTGAGAAAATTTTGTTTAGAAAAATGTATCATCAGTAATCCATTGGAAATTGCTACAAAAATGCAATGACCCTTCTATATTTACTATTTCTCGTATAATCGTAAATAAGATAGTGTAAAATGCAATGCTTGACTTAGGTGCATCCATGAATATGATACTAATATGCTAAAATAAATCCCATTTTTACCCCCATTTTTCATCCATTTTTGTGTTAATTATTTCAATGTTAGTTGTAAATAGTAGTATTTTCCTTCAGTTTTAGAAAAATAAGAGTTAGCAAGCTTGCAGCTTAAAATGGTCCTTAAAGTACTTAATTATTACTAAAAAGCTTGATCTTAAAAGGTATTTGTAGGGAAGAGAACAATGCTACACCATCCAAGCATAAGAGAACAAGTCTGTGGGACACGTTGAACAAAGATAAAATACAAATCGCTAGCATTTAATGAACAATTAGGTTGAAAGGAGCATAAAACGGATTGTCAAATTGACTTCAATCTTTTACTCAAAATACTGAAGTATAGAAGGACCAGTGGAGCCTACAATACCTAAAATAGACATAAACAGATAAACATTGTTGAGTCAGCAGCTACCAGTCAAGAAAGTGGAAAGGAGAAGCATTGCCAACTCAGCCGTGTTTGGGTTTTTATATAGAAGCACCCACCCAACAGACAATAAAAGGGGGGACTAGTTAGAATCAATAGTTAGTATCAATTAGAACTAGTTCTCAGAGTTAATATCTAGATTTATAAGTCTTCAAGTAGAGTTTAGGGGTTTCCTGCTATAGAAGAACCTATTTCTAGCTTAAACATTTTATAGCTTTGTTAAAATGGATCAAACTATAGTCCTCCATTCATATTTCTGTAATCATTTTCTGCAATCTAAATCAATTTCACGAAGTTCTTAGTTTGTGTTTTATGAAGGGAGTTTTTGGTGAGTTTGTTAAAGTTGCTTAGCTTCTTGTGATGATTGAGTACTCTGTTGGCAATTCCAAGTATTAGTCCCGCAGAGAAAAGTCCTGCACTTGGCCGGCCCACGGTGCAGGGCCCTCTTATTTTGCTTGGACGATAGTGCTTCGAGAATTGCCAAATGGTCAAAATCGGTGAATCGTATCTATGGCGAATCAGGTCCTTTCAGTCCAACGATTGTGCTATTAGTTAACCACGATAAATGTTGGATGCTCGTACCCTTGTTTAGGAGGTTTAACCCACAGGTAATCGATTCCTATAGTCACAGCTAGTCGGCTAATTGATATTGTTCATGGAGTATGGTTGTAAGTAATATATGCATATGAGGTGATCCCCGTAATGAACACTCCTACTGTTCCTGTTTGTGCCCTTGGTACTATTCTGTTCATGAAATGATTTACATGACCGAACATGTTTTTTAGAAATATATTTCTTGATTCGACTTATTTCTAGAACTGCATTCTATACTTGATTTGTTTCCAAAAATGCATCCTTTCCTAAATGAAAGTATTACTCATACTACTTCAAAAAAAAAAAAAAAAAACGATTTGAAAAAGAGTTATCCAATGCTTTTTTACTTGATTTTATGTAAATTGTTTTCCAAAAATGTTTTCATTGCCAAAATATACTCTCACACATGCACGGGACTCACTGAGCCTAGCTTACTCTATTTCCACATGTTTTAGTGATAGATGCAGAAGTATAGAGAGGTCAGGTGATTTTGGGCTTAGAAGAGTTATATGGTATTGAAATTTTGCGAAGCCTGGAGATTTGTAATAGTTGTAGCGTCTATAATGTCATCTGGAAGCTATACTCTTACATTTTATGAATTCTGTATATCTTGGAGTTTTAATATTGTAAAGATATATATTTAAAGACATTCATATTCTATTTGTGGTTTTAGATGCTTTGAATGTTCTATTGTATTGACAGCTGAGAGGTAGGCGACGCCCATACAACCCCAGTGGAACTTAGGGTAGAGCGGGGCCGTCACATAAAATTCTTGGCATGATTCATAAATTAATGGAACACCTAATTCTCTTTCATAATTGAAAATGATAGGTTGAAATATCTATGTGTTTGTTGATATGTCTCATTCTTATGCTAAGGGCATGATAGAGGATGTATTAGTTAAAGTCAATGAGCTAAGTTTTCCGGCAAATTTTTATATTATTGACATGGCTGATGTGTACTCCCGAACTCTTCTCCTATTGTATTGGGTAGATCATTCTTGAAAACAACTAAAATGAAAATTGATGTGGATTTGGATACTTTAACTCAATAGTTTGATGGTGAAATTGTCACATGTAACAACTTTTTTGTCATGAAGTAGCCTAATGATTCTAAAGCTATTTATCATGTGAGTAAATTTGACTCTTGTGTTCAAACTTGTGTAGAGAGAAGCTTTGTAGAAGATGAATTGGAATTTATATTGTTGAAGATTTGACAGACAATGATGCACTTTTGGAGGATAAAGAGGAATTTAAATATTCCATCATGACAATTTATTCCACTAATAAATTGCATCCAAGGTTAGTAGGCTCGAAAACTACCATTGCTTACTATTAATGAGAAAATTCTCCCTTCTATTTGTAGGCCCCAAAGCTGGAATTAAGACCTTTACCAGAACATCTCAGGTATGTCTAGTTTGAGAGAATGAGACTGTAGCAGTGATCACTGCTAAAGACCTCACGAAAGCTCAAGAAGAAAAATTCTGAGATTATTAAAGGAGTATAAAACAGTAATAGGCTGGACTTTTATCAACATAAAGAGGATAAGCCTCGACTTGCATGTATAGAATATTACTTGAGTCTGAGTCTAAGCTTGTAGACCCTCGATGAAACTGGAACCCTACCATGAAACAGGTTGTTATGAAGGAAATTATGAAAATTTTGGAGTTCGAGATTACATACCCTAGCCAATGGGTAAGTCCTGTGCATGTTTTCACTAACAATAGTGGTTTTCAATTGATAAAAATGAGAGATATAAATTAGTTCCTATGAGGTTGCAAATAGGGTGGAGAATGTGTATAGACTTTAGGAAGTTTAATGTAGCTATGAGAAAATACCACTTTCTGCTTCCATTCATTGACCAAATGTTAGAGCAGTTGGTAGGTAAGTCTTTTGTGACTTCTTTGATGGTTATTTTGAGTATTATCAAATAGTCGTAGCCCAAGAAGAATAAAAAAAAAAAAAAAAAACTACTCACTTATGCTTTTGCAACTTTTGCATATCGTTACATTCCTTTTGGTTTATATAATGCATCTTGCACGTTTCAAAGATATATTATGAGTTTATTTCCTGACTTGATTGAAAATTGCATTGAGATCTTTATGAATGAATTGTTTATTGTGATTCTTTCAATCAATGTTTAGATAATTTGTCCAAGGTTTTGAAATGATGCATTGATAGTAATCTTGTCTTGACTACAAAATATGTCATGTTATGGTTAAATAAGTGATAGTTTTGGGTCATGTAGTGTCGGCTAGGGACATTGAAGTAGACAAGGCCAATGTTGACTTAATTGCTCGAATGATGATAAACTCGTATTTTATACTATATTCTTATCTTTATTCTTATAGAAGAACACATGTTTAACCTTGTATTATATTTAATTTTTTTTTAAAATGATTGTTTGTAAGGTTTTTATCTCAAAGACAAGAAAAAGGCAAAAAATGGAGAAAAAAGAGGACAAAATATGAATCTAGAGAATGTCAGGGCCCAATGTGCAATTTTCAGTATATAAAAAAAAGGGAGAAAATGGAAAATTGTGGAAATTGAACCAAAATTGGTCAAGAAGCAAACCACTGCCAGTTTGGACCTTCCCAGCGCAAGAATGGGTTGAAATTTGACGAGAAGTGAGACAAGATAATAGTTTAATATATTGTGTAAATTTTTCAGCCACTAGTTCAATATATAAGCGGGTGAACTGGTGTAGGTTCAATTAGGACAAGTGCTGGTTCGAGCCAAAATGGCTAGAAAAATAAAACATAATAAATCTGATGCCAATTTTTCCTCGTGCATTATATCCGGTGCCAGTTTGGTCCATTTTCGACGCTAGCTTGCCTTAAGGAGCATTTTTAAGCCGGACGATCTCTTATATTCTTTTCATATTTAGTGCTTAAAGACTCAGAGAAGACCTTTGGAAATGATTAGGAAGAGCCGTAATCAGGGTTGAAAAGAAGTGAGTTGGCAAAAACAAATTTTTTCGGGCATTTGTATTGTAACAATATTTTTATTATTTTCAAATGTCGAACCAATATACGTTTAAGGCTAAAATTTTTATAGTCGTTTCGAGTTTATGTGAAGACCAGGAGATGAAGTAATTGGTAAGGATTTAGATAGCAATAACTTGTAGTATTAAACCGAATAGGGATATAATCGATTTCTATTGGATAGTTTCCCAGAGTAGGTGACCATGGTTTGCGAAAATGGGAAATTTCATAAATCGATAATGAAATTCTAATAAATCTGATTATATAGAAATATGACTTTAGTTAATCAAGATTAGGGGGTTCACATTAAAAGATTGGATAAAACCTTAGCGGATTAGATAAATACCATTGCCAACTCCATTTTATCACATCGAATTAGTTGGAATCAATTAGACTTAGTTTCATAATCAGGGTTTCTTTTATTTGTTTTCTTTTATTAGTTATTTAATTGATTAAATCCTTATCAGATAGGTTTAAAATTAGGGAAATTTAGTGATTTTTGTACTTAGTTATAATCCATTTGTGATCGCCATTTGATTCACCAATTATACTCAATCGAACTGTAGTCCACTTTGGGGGATTTTATGCATCAAGTTTTTTGCGTCAGTTGCTAGGAATTATTAATTAATATCATATATTTTGTTGAATTTCCTTGAGATTAAATTATTTTATTTTGTTTTATTATTTTTTTATTATTTGTTTTCTTTTGTTTCACTGTTTTTAGTGAAGTTGAGCTTAGAAGATATTAGGATGGGAGACCATGAAAAATTAAAAAGAGTGCCACTCCTAAGGTGGAAGGAGCTCACATTGCCATTTTATGACCCCTACTTTCTATTAATAATTTTGAGATAACATCCTTAATAATCCAAATGATCCAGCAAAGTGTCCAACTTTAAAACTTTCTAGCACGAGTAGCTTGTAGCAAAACGGTGAAAAACTGGAAATAACCAGGGAAATTTTCATAAATCTAGCAAAAGATTACTGAAAATATATTAAAGACGTAAAAATGAAGATGAAATTTTTTATTTTTATGTTGATGATTGTGTCTTTTATCTCTTTCATCTTCTCTTATTTATACTTGGCCGAGATGTTCTTGCCAGTTTAAGACTGAAGGAAGTTGAGACCACCACCCCATTTTTCACCTTCTGCGCAACTCCTTCAGTCCACGTCCTCCTTCTTCGGCTGGTCGATAGAACATGTCTCAAATTTTCGATCGAGTGGTTGGTAGAACATGTCTTTTATTTTTGATCGAGTAGTTTTATTCTGCTTAGCCAATTAGCGGTTGCCTATTGCTTTTACTTCTTTTGCCACTTCGGCTGCCTTCCCCACTAATCATGTAGTTTTCCCACCTGTGTTCTCAGCCATTTGATCTTCAGTCGTTTTGACTCTTCATCCTCCAAGAATACCTCTTGAGGTAACTTAGCTGGGCTAGCTGTTGCCCTTTTCTCAGCCATTGATGTTGGCTATCTTTAGGAGTCAACAACAATTTAGTTACTTAAAGAGAAAGCTAGAGTGTCAATTTTAGAAGTAATGTTGTAGCATTTTTGCAGCATCGATAGCTGAAAAAAGTACAGTAAAAGAACTCCACTTGGCCAATGAGAGGAAGACATGTGGAAAGCACTAAGAGAACAACCAATAGGAGATGTACACTTGGCAAAGAAAAAAGAAAATAAGAAAGACAAGCGGATCTAAAAGGCCAATAAGAAAAAGACACGTGTCCTACTTTTGGACAAAAAGTAGGGCAACATTTAAAGAGTCTTGCAAGAGGAAATGAGGGCATTCATTATCTCTTTTACGAAAAGCTTTACGGTGGGTAGGTCTTAACTTGTTGGCAGCCTACAAATTATACCCAATCCAATGATACGAGCCTATGTGTAAATATTTTGTTCTTGTATTTATCCAGGGTGATTTTTCTTTTGTATTTATCCAACTAACAAGTTATGATTTGGCTTTTGTATTACAAGTGACTTCATATCAATGAATTATGTATAACTTGTACGCTGCCAACAAGTTACGACTTACCCACCATAAAGCTACTTCTTTTTACAACAAGTTGAAGGTTTTTACTTCTGGGCAGCCGCATGAGATATTTGACAAGGAAGAAGCTTCAGCCTTTAACGAAACAGAGAAATCAACCACAAGCCAAGAAAGGGGGAATCTTTACTTTACTATAGCAAAGCTTTGTCTGTACTTTGCTAGAATAGAACTTTGTATCCTATTTCCTTTACCTAATATTTCATGGAGAAATCTAGTAGATATTTAGGTTTTATTGTGATTGTAGAGATGAGCTAAACTTATAAAAGCTACTCCCTTTGATCCTTTTTAAGTGATGTTTTAAAAGTTGTATTTTGGTTCACAATAAATGACTCTTAACAAAAAAAAAAAAAAAAAAAAAGACATTGTTTCTCTTATTTACCCCTTAATAATGAAATGGAATCTTTGAGTCATAAATATAGTGGTTTACCTATACCTTTTGTAAATACCTATGACAAAAGCCATCAAATTCCCAACAAAGTTACATCCGTTTCTCTCACTTAGTATCAGGTTTTTCTCTCAATTTATTTTTGGTAATTTTACTTTTTATTAACAAAGCCTTTTCATTTACTATTTAAATGTGGAAAATAAGTCKTACTTGACACCTACTCCAAACTCCATCATGAGCAACAAAGGTTTTCCTCAACCTACTCTAGAGCATATGTTATTTGATGGTGCAAAAGTGAACCAAGAAAACATGGAAAAATTTAGAATACGAGATCAAATTAAAGAATTTAGGTTTGGCTCTAAACTTAAATTTTTTGAAGATCCAATTGCAACACAGATTGTGATTTTACTTGGTTTTTTGTCTTTGAAAATTAAGAAGAGTCATGGTCACAATATTAAAACAAGAAGATAATTATGGAAGACGGGGATTAGTGCAGAAGGGAGGTAGATTTATGAGGAGAGAGAAGAATTTGAATCACATAATTAGGGTGATAGAATATTAATTGAGGATGGGCACATTTTTCATTTTTATTAGTTTCTTAATCTCCGTAAACATTTCTAAAAAATCACTTAAAGAGAATCGAAGGGAGTAGCATTTTTGTTAAACCTATGTTGTTTTATTATTAAATGCTTTGTTGAGGAATCATTATTATATCTTGTGGGTTTCACTTCAATGATATTTGGTGCTCTTAATCTACTTTTTATTGATTATCTAAAGTGTGTATTCAGGTTATCCTAAGGCCGAGAGGTTTAAGACAGTGGACTTATAATTTAAATGAATGTGGATTTGGATTATCTTGGAGAGTCCAATTTATTGATAATATAAGAATATATGTGTATGTGTATATATATATATATATATGTGTGTGTGTGTGTGTGTGTGTGTGTGTCCTATGAAATATTTGGAGTTTCTTGAATTGAGCAGCGCTGAAATATGATTCACTTAATTAAAATGGATAAGGACCAACAAAACTGAAAGGGGTAAGGTCTTTTACTGTTTCAGTTTATCTGCGAGATATTAATACAACATTCTACTTCACTATCACAACTTAAGGAATTCATTAATCCTAGCATACCTCCTACTTCAGATTCATCATTTGGACGGCTTTACTTGTTTAATTCTATTATTTATTTAGTGAATCAATTTATAGCTTTATTTAAATCTAGTGATATCTTAGTTAATTTAAAAATCAACTTATTAAAAYTTTTAACATACACTTTGCATATTTTCAATCTTCATGGATCGATATATTACTTATTCTATATTACTTGAGGATCGCGTTTGGTTCATGTATTACTTATTCTATTATTGGATTTTGTAAACTCCTAAACTAGGCTAAGACAAAAACAAAACTACTCCCATTAGTTCAATCGCCGATCAATTCTAAAGAAGACAAGAAAAGCCCTTTCAGAGAAAACGATGATAACATGATAATGATGACGAGTGCTTGTGCTTTTTCTTCTATTGCTTTTAGGTTATTCCCCATCTCTAATTCTGCTGCAAGAAGGGGTATGTGTTGTTCGCCCCATTTATTTGGCTTCAGATAATTTTAGTAGCCCGCCTTCCAAAGAGAGATTTAGATCTCGATTTGTTAACGAAATTAATAGTTTGAAAGGTGCTATTAGCTTATACAGAAAAAGAAGCGGTCATTTTTCGAATGTTACTATCTTTACCATTTTACTTAGAGGACTATTTAGACTGGATAGGATCTCACAGGCCCAAGAATTATTTATGAAGATAATTATTCAAAGGGGTTCTTTGTTAAAGAGCCTAGTCAACCAATGTATTTGGGAAAAAGGTCCTTCTTTAAATAAATCTTTATTAAAAGGCCTCATCTATTAAAGAAACTCTAAAATGTATTATTGAATGACTAAAATACTCATCTGTATTAAATTATTAAATTATCTCGTCCCAATTATTTTTTAAATGACTGAAATACCCACTTGTTATCCTAATTGCCTATAAGCAGCAGAGAAGACGCCAAATTTTTTTCTCTCTCTTCCTCATGTAAACTTCGCAGAACCCATAACATCTTCTTTATTTCTTCCCCATTTCACTCATTTGAAAGCTCTAAATTAAGAGTTTTCTTCCTCATTTTACCATTTAAGACCAAAGCAAGAAGAAGCCAAACCATTTTTAAGAAAAAAATGTGCTCTTATCTCTATCACTACATGTAAAACGAATTTCTAAACTTGTATCCATTATAATTTGTTTCTTCGATATACTACATTGCATGAATTAATGGCTCTCTTCTCATCTATAAGTATGGGTAAACAGTATCTGTCACGAAATTATTTAAATTAGTCTATCAGCATACGTAATAGCAGCCCACCATGGRAAACATTGTCTCATGGTGCCCCACTATGATGGTCAATATTTCATATTTTTCACATCAGAAAATGCCACCATTATAGAATGTCTGCCATAATGGCCTTCTATGATGGTAAATATCAAATATTTCTCATTAAGCTAGTCACCGTGATAGAATGTTTGCCCCTGCAGCCTTTCTGTAATGATTAATGTGAAATATTTCTTATCACAGCAGATCGTTGTGATAGAATGTCTATCACAGTTGCATATTGTGATGATTAATATGAAATACTTCTCATCACAACATGCTACCGTGATAGATTGTATACCACAATTGGCTACTGTGATGAACATCTACAAGTTTCATTTTAATTTATTCTTAGACAAATTCAACTGATTTAGAATTAAGAAAAATTAAAACTAGTATGATTTCATTAAATATTTTGGATCACAGCAGGCCGCCGTGATACACTATTTACCACGGTCGATCGTTGTGATGAACAAATCAGTTTAACAATGTTTCGTAAATGCTAAGTTTAGGTTGTTGAATTGCAGTTATGGATAATTTTTCAATATCTATTTGTTATTTGTTATAAGGTGGTGGTGGGTGGACATGCAAGAATAATGATTTAGCAAATGTGGTTTCGATTCTTATTTCAAAAAATATTACCCATATCGAGTTATGTGAAGCAGTTCGAGGGGCAGTAGGGATAGATTTTGGGATAAATGATATAGAGATAACAAGTATGGTGCCTAAAAATTATAACTTTCTAATACCACCAATGAAGATTGATTGTTATTGCAAATTGAAATTGTATCTCTCGGTCAGCAAAGAATATTCTCTTTGTGTTACTCTTTCGGAGAAAAAATTTGAGGAGATTGAAAAAGACGAGGTTTTTGGATAGAGTGAAGCACAAGCAGCACCTATTGCAGATGATGGGGAAGCACCTATTACCAAAGACAGTTTGAATGAAGAACTATTGCAATAATGTTTGAGATGCAAAAAGATTGGGACGGTATGGATTCAGAAAGACAGTATCTTCATGAAGATGCTCATGTGGTGGCTGAAAACATAAAGGAATTAATGACTGATTTAGGTTCAACTCTCTCTAATCGAGGATACTAAAATGCAAAGATTTGCAAAGGAAATAATTGTTCCCTAATAAAAAACTTTAATACCGAGGTTATACTTGCTTGCAATAAGGTGTCACTTTGAGTTCAAAGTTAAGAAGTCAAATAAGTCTATTTATACAGTTGTTTGTCTTGAGAAGAGCTATAAGTGACATTTGTGGGCTACAAAATTGAACGAATCAGAAATGTTTGAAGTTTATACTTACCATAGCCAGCACACATGCTCCATGAGTTTTAACCGCCGAGATCATAGGCATGCTACCAATTCACTAATCGGAACTCATATTGCCTCTAAGTTTGAAGATGCTATAGGATTTACAAATCGAGAAACATCATCAATGATGTCCGTGAAGAGTTTGGGATAACTATAACTTACAGTAAAGCATATTCGATTAAGTATTTTGGTTATGGGCTCGTCCAAGGAACATCAGAGGATAGTTATTTCGAATTGTCATCGTACTATCACATTTTAGAGCAAGCTAATCCTGGCACAATGACGTCCATTAAAACTGACGACAGTATGCATTTTAGGTACATTTCTTATATTGTCATATTTTATAATACGCTATTTTGTAATAATCTTATTCATTGAAACTGACATATATTTCCAATTCAGGTACCTTTTTGTAGCACTAGGACAAAGTATATGTAGATATCAGTCAATGAGACCTGTCATTTGCATACATGGTACATTCATGACAAGTAAATCACTCCATCTATCGACCTAAAGATGTGTTCAAACCTTCTTGAGGTAAATGGACGGAATGCAATCAGGATATCACCAGTTGAGTTTCAAGTTGTTAACAAGTCGAGATTATATGTGGTTAACTTGAAAAAATAGACTTCCACTTGCAGACAAATTGACCTTGATAAATCTTCTTGCCACATGTAATTGTTGCTTCCAGGAAGGATGGTACAGACACGTATGCTCTTTGTTCTGCCTTTTATACCACTTCTTATTGGAGAGCTGCATACTTGGAGTTTATTAACATACTAGCAAACGAGAATGAATGGCAACTTCCTGCAGAAGTGGTGTCAAGAGTGGTCCTTCAGCCGCTAACTAAACGACCTCCTAGATACCCATCGAAACTACGGAAAAAAAATCAATTTGAGAGGTATGCAAGCCCAACAAGTGTAGTAGGTGTTCGAAAACTGGCCACAACCATAATACTTATACAAACCCTTTGCCTAAGAAATGAAGACATTTACTCTTTGTTTAGTCTTGTAAATAAATTATGTTCTATTTCAAGTGAAGACATCTATTTACTTTAAAATGTACTGAATTTAAATTTTGATAATCACATGGTGGATGTTATGATGTGCATATACACCTTAAATCTAATCACGTGTAAACAGCGGTCTTTTTTTATTGAATTAGAGTTTATGCAAACATATAATAGAAAAATATAGCTCACCATAGCAAGCCACCATGATAGAACATTTGTCATGGCAAGCCGCTGTGATGATCATATACTCCATAAGTTTACAATATCATAAAAAATAATAACTTTATTTACTCATTTCAAATTAAAAACTGAATTAGAATTAGATACTAGTTGGAATAATGGAGTGGTTTTGATTTATACATCTTTAGCATAGAGATATATATTCTATTCCACTCTGTCCTGTAATAAATAGAGAAGTAACACGTTGTGTAAGCAATCCAATTTATAGAAATAAAAATTGTGTCATTATAACATTCAATTAGAAAGGGATTATTTATACACAAAAAATGACCACAAGTGATGATTTTTCTTAAATATTACTTATCACAACGGTGCTGCCTTGATACATTGCCTACCACGACTGGCCGCTATAATGAGAAATTGCTGCGTGAATTGAAAATGTTACTTTAAAAAAATACCTTTTAAGATGATTTAGAATTAATGTATATTGAAACTAATTAAAATTTTTTGGTGAACACAGAGTGCCGCCATGATAAGTTGTCTGCCACAGTAGACCGCTGTGATGAGCATTACTTTGTATATTAGCAAAATTATTAAAGCAACAACCTAAAAACTGATTTATAATTAGATAATAGTTAGAATAATGGACAAATTATGATCTACACATCTTTAGCATCGAGATAATATATTCTATCCCACTCTGTTCTATAGTAGAAAGAGCAGTAACATGTTGTTTGGGCAATCCAATTTATAGAAATAGAAATTGTATCATTGTAATATTTAATTGGAACATTTAAAGGATTTTTTATACACAAAAATGATCATAAGTGATGATTTTTCTTAAATATTGCTACTCATAACGGTGCCACCGTGAAACATTGCCCACCACGACTGGCCGTTGTGATGATAAATTGTTACATGAATTGAAAATGTTACTAAATTGAATACCTTTTAAGATGATTAGAATTAATATAGATTGAAACTAATTAAAATTTGTTGAAAAATTGCTCGTCACAGCGTGCCACCGTGATAAGTTGCCTGCCACAATAGGCTACTATGATGAGCATTACTCCATATTTGACCACTTCTGCTCATCACAGAGGGACACCGAGATGAACATCCTACTACGGTGACCTGCTGTAATGAAAAATTGTTTCGTGAATTGAAACTATTACTAAACAGAATACCTTTTAAGCTGATTTAGAATTAATATAGACTGAAACTAATTAATTATTTTTGAAGAATTGCTCATCACAGCAGCTCATCGTGATAGGTTGCTTGTCATGGTAGACAAATTTGATGAATATTGCTCCACATTTGACCACTTTTGCTCATCACAAAGAGACATCGTGATAAGCATTATACCACGGTAGCCTGTTGTGATGACAAATTATTTCATGAATTGAAACTGTTACTAAATCGAATACCTGTTAAACTGATTTAGAATTAATATAGACTGATACTAATTAAAATATTTTGAAGAATTGCTCATTACAGTAGTCTGCCATGATAGATTGCTTGTCACAGTAGCTGCTGTGAGGATCATTACTCCACATTTGATCACTTATGCTCATTACAAAAGGAAACCGTTATGAACATCCTAACACGACGGCCTGCTGTGATAGGAAATTATTTCGTGAATTGAAACCATTACTAAACCAATTACATTTTAAGTTGATTTAGAATTAATATAGACTGAAACTAATTAAATTTTTTTGAAGAATTGCTCATCACAACAGCTCACCGTGATAGGTTGCTTATCACAGTGGACTGCTATGATCATCATTGCTCCACATTTGACCACTTCTGCTCATCACAGAGGAACACCACCATGATGAGCATTCTACCACGGTGACCTGCAGTGATGGGAAATTGTTTCGTGAATTGGAACTATTACTAAACCGAATATCTTTTAAACTGATCTACAATTAATATAGATTGAAACTAATTAAAATATTTTGAAGAATTGCTCACTGCAACAGCCTGCCGTGATAGGTTGCTTGTCACGGTGGGTAGCTGTAATGATCATTACTCCATATTTGACCACTTATGCTCATCATAGAGGGAGACAATTATGAACATCTTACCACGACAGCCTGCTATGATGAGAAATTGTTGCATGAATTGGAAGTATTACTACACATAATGCCTTTTAAGCTGATTTAGAATTAATATAAACTGAAACTAATTAAATCTTTTTGAAGAATCACTCATCATAGCATGCCTCCGTGATAGGTTGCCTGTTACAAAGGGCTGCTGTGATGATCATTACTCCACTTTTGACCACTTCTGCTCATCACAAAAGGGCTAACGTGATGAACTTCCTACCACGGTGGCCTACTGTGATGAGCATTAATTGGTCATATGTTTGCAATTGCATGAAGAGAGATAATTTTTTGAGTTGATTTAGAATTAAGAATAGCTAAAATTATAGAATACACTAAAAGCAGACACCATCAATTTGAAACTTCTTTTATATATCTGCTAATTAAATTTATATATACCAAAAAAGTATCCCTAAACACCATCTAAATTAGTAAAATTATATATCTGCAAAAAGAATATTCCTATACACCATCTAAATCGGTAAGTTTATATATCAACAAAAAGAATAGCCCTATACACCATCTAAATCAGTAAGATTATATCTGCAAAAAGAACATCTTTATATACAATCTAAATCAGTAAGTTTATATACAAGTATTTCTCTTATTCTACGGGTCAAATTCTTGAGGAAAAATGTCGGCTGCCATCTTTTGCCTCCATGTATGTATAAAACTTTGATCATTCATATTCACGTCATGTCCGGATAAGTGAAATTCGATATTCTTTAACGTGAACATGTTGCAATCATTGCTACAAATTTAATGAAGTGTTAGTCTTTGAATATAATAAATATATAAATAATCATCTTGCTTGCATATTTGAAGAAAAACATACCTATTTTTCTATTGAGGAATTCTTTATTGCTTCTTAAATCTGAATGGAAAAGTAGGGTTGTATCCTTATCTGACTTTGCCATAAATGTGCCACAACAATAAATCTGTGAAGCATTGCAACTCATTCTTGAGCTGCTTCTCATGCTTAATCCATGGGGCACTATAAAAAAAAGTAACTCAGTGCTCATTCACATCGATTTCTAGTGTAATCCAATGTGAATGAGTGCAAACTGGCAAGTATAAAACTTTGCACTCCTTCCATGACTTGCCTAATGGAGGAGCTTTCCCACTGATATAATTGATGACAGCTTTATCAAAAATGAAGAATACCATGTGAGCTGTATACTCATCAGTTTTACTGTCAATATGCACATGCTTTATAAACTAATAAAATCTTGAATCTAAGATGGTATCATCTTGCCTAAAAATGTTGGCATACTTCATTGATCGTTCTCTCATGCAGTATAATGTGAGATCCACATGTTGTATTACATATTCAACATTAAACATTAGTCTATATCAGTAATTAACTATTCAAAAGTTTAAATTTGTTTTACTTACATCATTAGTAAGCCAAACGTCAGACTTGATGGTGACTTGAAAGAATATTTTGTTGACACACCGATTAGAGGAAAGCTAATAGAATCCCTAAAAAAATATCATTTGTTAGCATTAAGATATAAATGTACACAAGAGAAGAATGACAAAATTTAAACAAGAGAAATATACTCGATTGTTTCATCATTAAGCCATGCCTTCAAATCATCTATTTTTGCAGGATCAGTTGCCCGAAACGAATCAAATTGTTTGACCTCTCATATTTTCTTCTCTTTGAAGGGTTGATGAAAGGAGACTGCAATGGAGGGGCATCCCTCTTCTTGCGCAATCCTCTACCTAAAGAAGGATCATCCTCCACTATCACTATTGCAATCTCATATGCCATTTCAGTGCTTGTCACTGTAGCAGTCTGAAATGTCATTTCATTTTCTGACACATTTCAAAAAATTATCATTCATTAGAAAAATATTTCTACTTTTGATGCTTTAAAAAAAATCAAAAAAAAGAAAAGAAAAAGGAACCGACCTTCATCTAGGGGAGTAACAACAATGGCGGTAGTAACAACAACCAAGCTRAAGGCATTGTCATCATTAGTGATATCGACCTCAACTAGAGAAATAGGTAGAAGATAGGTTAGAATTATGTTATAAATTATAATTATAAATTTTATTATTGGAAAAAGGAAACCCACCTTTCTTGGCTTGTTCTTTTGTAATAGTGGGAGGGGGCTGTTCTCTTTCCTTTCTTTCTTGATCACCTCCTGAGGTCAACTGTGAAATTAACTTATCTAGGCTTGCCTCTAACCGATTCAACTGATCGGTTAATTGCTTCTCAACAACATCTAATTTCCTCTCAACCCCCTTTATTTTCCTATCAACTCCTTTGATTTTACATTAAACCCCTTCTATCCTCCTAACACTCACTGCTTGCATCCTCTCGATCAGTTCATCATTGTGAGAGAGGGATATATGAGGAGGGCATCATGAATGGGGGAAGCAGCCGGTGTATCTACCTCAGTTGTTGTGGCCTCAGAAGGGGAAAGATCATACTTTCTAGCACCTAAAGATGCCTCCTCATCCACATTCTCATCCTCGTCATCTGAGAATGGAACCAACTTTTGCCATGGACTAACTTCCTAATTACTCTAAAACTTCGCTCTTGAAAAAATTGGGAGATGGAGGCATAGTGGTGGGCTATTTGCCTTTTAAGTCCATTTTCACATTCTTGGAATTCTTTCTCCAAAGCAAAATCCAAACTTGGCGGCTAGTTCGGGGATGACTTTGAATGCTCGAATATGTAAAAGAAAACCAAAAAAAAAAAGAATTAAAGCCAAAGCATATTATATGCATCACAACAGTATTTAATACATCTATTTGGAAAAAAAAAAAAAAAGGATACAATAGAGTCTATACCATAAGGGATAGAAGAAATCCACAGTAGCTGATTTTATATGCTTTCTTTTCTTTGCACTTCTCCATTACCTCAGTGTAATCTCTTCAGAATAACTCAATAGTTTCTAAAAATGATTTCTTCCCCATTCATAACTATTGAATCTTTTCAAATCCACCAAATAGAACCACCACAAGTTGACAGCCGTATTCTCTTCTTTGGCATATAATACATATATCCAAATTACTAAAAGCCCAAGCTTATACTTATGATTCAGATCTTTGCATTTCTTAAATTTATCTAGAACCACTGATCTTTTAAGATTTCCTTTACACTTGAGAAAGTATTTCTTGTATAGCTCAATCTCTTCCCCTTTCTTCGGGTCCTCTTTCTCATAGGTTTAGCTGCTAGTAAGCTAGTCACAAGAGTGAACTCTTGGAATCCAAACCTACACCTCCTCTCCCTAAATTGAAACCGGACTTCATTCTTTTTGTGAGTTCTGAGGCACCCAAGCATCAGAGCATGAATAACTGGTTGCTAACCTTCAAACCCCCTATCTTTGTTAAGGGACAATGGAAGACTCAAATAATAGCTCACGATGATCGTATCAAGAACATCTATCATCTCATCAATTTTCTGCAAGGTACATCGACTAGTGATTATAGCCTTGAAATGCTTAGCTGGATCTACAATGAATTCCATGCCTAGAAAAACATTCAAAAAGTAATATACATTAGATCAATCTTTGCAATTATAGTTCTTTTAGCTCATCACAACAGGGCAGCCGTGATGTGATCCCTACCACGGTGGCCTGCTTTGATGAACCTACGCAACATATATAATCAAGATATAATTAAAAAAAATATTTTTACTGAACTCAAGTTAGTACAAATTAAACTCCTTAATATTAATGAAATACATGCATCATAGCAGGCCACCGTGATGGACACATGTTTATCACTTTGGCCTGCTGTGATGAGAATATTGGGTGTAAACCTTCATCACAAAATGCCATCGTGATGGACATGTCCTTACTGTGGCCTTCCGTGATGAAGGGTTGCATGCAAAATGCTCATCACAGCAGGCCACTGTAATAGATTTGTCCATCACGATGTCATTCTTTGATGAAAATCGACTAATATCACACATCACAAAAGGCAACTATGGTAGACATGTCCATCACGGAAGCACACTGTGATGAGTGTGTTGTTCGATTTTCATCACCAAAGGCCACCGTGATAAACATGGCTACCACGGTGGTCATTTATGATGATCACGCATCAATACACATGCAGCAGAGCAGGCCATCGTGGTATATATTTCTATCACGGTTACTTACTGTAATGTAAGTTTACTAATGTGTGTTCAACACAGATGCCTACCGTGGTAGACATGTCTACAATAGTGGCCTTCTATGATGCACATATAGTGGTGATTGTATTCATCACAACAGGCCATTGTGGCATGTCCACCATGGCGGCCTACTGTGATGAGCGCACTCACCAATATAATGCCAGAAATCAAAGTTTTGTGATGATCCATCCTTGTTTTACCAAAAAAAATTCTTGGAATCATTATATTAATCTCTATATCACTATTTTATTGATAAACCCTAGAAAAATCGATTTTTTTTTCATGTAGAGTGAGATTTTTACATTATAATAGAATGTGTTAAGATATCTGAGCTCTTTGCGAAGCTGAGACAACGTAAAAACCTTGAAAATAGGTCGCGAAGATGATGAATGTTCAAAAAGTGGAACTAAAAAGGTAGAGGAGAAAAAGAAGAAGAAGRGCTAAGAAGTGAAGTGGAGAGGTGCTACTAGATGTTTGTGAGTGGTGAAAATGGAAAGTCACGTAAGTTGGAGTATAAAACTATTCTATTGTATTCAAATGCACTAAGGGTATAAATGTAAATTGATTATTTAATTGAGTAAAAATAATATTTATTGGGCTATTTATTCGTTTATTTTGGTCAAGGGCCTTTTAGACAAAGTTTTATTGTGGAAAAGCCTTTTTCCCATATTCCCCTTATTCAATACCTCAGCGAACCTAATATGTTATGTATGGGACCGTATTTGATGGGTTGTGCAAAGTGGATTGAACCGACATTGTAACACCCTCAGATTAGAAACTATCCAAACCCCGAAATGTCACCAATTACCTTCACCTATATTGTGGAAATTGGGGGAAATAAAAATTTTGGATATTGTAATACAAAAGCTTTACATAAAAACTTTCGGCAAAGTTTCCTCTATAATATCAATATATTCCCCCTGTATACAATCAGAAAATTTCACAACCAACATTTCTAATAATCAACGTATAATGAAATCACTTCAAACCCCAATAATATAATTTACCAACAAAACACTCACAAATTTAAAATCCAACGGAAGCTTTTGGATAAAATGAATAAAAATTTAAGCATTTACTAGGTTCATAAATCAGTACAAAATTTAATTAGCATAAATGACTCTTGGGGGGTATCAAAATCAGCTCCCCAAACGATCTCCTCACACCATCTGACTAGTTATCACCTGAAACGTAAAATAAGAGAATATGGAGTGAGCTACTAAGCTCAGTAAGTAAATCTCATGCATAAATGCATGTATCATGCACTATATGTCATGAAGTTCAAAAATTCACTTCACCAAAACTTTCCAAAAATTTCCTTTTCAAATCATGAGCTCACTTGGTATAACGCCTAGCTATTAAGCTCTACAGTGAGCAATTATTATTTGGAACCTAATCACATTCTACTCGTAGAACCGTAAAGCGGTTAACATTTCTTAATCTTTTCTTTTCACTTTCACCTCGCAAGAGGTGAACATTTCATACTTTCCACCATACAAGAGGGTTGGGTTGGGTGCACCGGTCCCCCACGCTGCATTTCTCACTCGCACCTTTCATGGTCTAGGCCTTATACCCCTTTTCAAATTCTAAACATTTGGAAATCATTCAAAATTTAAAATCACATTTTTCCAAAATTCATACTTTAAAACATTTGTTTTCATGGATGTATGATTATGGCCATGCCAGAAATGGTGCAAAATACTGCAAACTACACGCTCATGATCATGGACCACAAGAACTCTTAACTTTAAAATTTCTAACATGTCAACCAATAGTAAAATCACACAATTGAAATAAACCATCGATCACATCATATAAGAAAATTCAATTAATACAACAACAACCATGCACCACAACGAATGAAGATGTGAAATTTTACTTACATACATTAATGTAAATTCTAAATCAACATTCAATTTATATAAGAGAAATCAAATCATCACAACAATACACATATATCATAACTAATGAGAATGTCAGAATTTACTTACTTCAATATCAATTTTGACTTCGCATTTAATTCACATATGATAAATCAATCATAACAACAATACACTTGTACCATAGCTAATGAGAATGTCGGAATTTACTTACTTGAAGTCCTTAGTAAATTTGGTTATTTTAAATCGCTAGCGGAGTGTTTTGGCAGCCCACAACGTCAATGTGCCACAAGTATCCTAATATTATTACACAAAAGATATTCATCTGAATTTGTTTAACGAAATACATTCATTTAACGTAGGTGTTCACCATTAATATGTTCATCATTTATCGTATGAGTGACATTAACCAATAATTTTTGAATTTAAATTTCATGTAAAAAATAATCGAAATACTAAGAGTATAAGTTAATTTCATGACTTCTAATCGTTCTTGAAACAACAATAATATTAATAATACAATCACAATAGACATGACTTTATCATACAAATCCTAAATTTCATATTAAATTATATTCCAACATACTTCTAGAAATATATGCCATTTTTACTTAATCGTACTTAAATTCCACATTAGAKATATTCCATATTTTTCATAATTATCAATGCATAATACAAAACCTAGGCTATTCGGTTAATTTAAACGAAGAATTAAGGATTCACCTTAAATCCCGAACCCTAGGTGTGGTATCGAATCTAAGGTGTAATAGTGTCAATCACACTTGAGAAGAAGATGCGCTCTGGGCATGCAAACGGAAGGCAAACAATAGCCCTGGTCGCACACGTGCTGCACACATAAAGCTGGTTCAAGGAAAGGCTTAGGGTGCCTAGTCGCCTGGCCGAACTTCGGGTGATTTGTATTCTGATTGAACGAGTTCTGGTGACGAACTCTGGCAAGAAGCAACCAGACTGCGAGCAAGATAACAACAGTACGATCTGGATGACTGGATCTGACCGACAACTGATGTAATCAACTCCGTCGAGCAGTGTGCAGCGAGCAGGACTTGCGGATCTGGAGGTGGTATTGCGAGCTTCAAGTGGCGATGCATGCAGAGGAGAATGAGAACGGGAACAAGACACACTGCAGGTGAGATCCGATTGTGGGTGGTGAGCTCTGGCCTGTCCGTCGAGTAGCAGAGTTCGATGAGGGTAGCAGCCTAACGCAAGGCGATGATCGGACTTGGCAAACGGRGAGCAGATGACGAGCAGAAGTCTCTCAGCAAGCAAATTTGCTGGAGACAGCGATGAGCGAGGAAAGAGAGAGAGAGAGAAGAGAGAGAGGAGATCGGCGTGAGGGCGTCGTCGATGCGGCAGAGGAAGGAGGTGACGGGGTTAGGGTTTGTCGAGGGAAGAAGACGAACAGTCATCTTCTTCATGTCAATTTATTTATTTTTTTTAATAGAACTAACTTAACCCTAATCAAAAGTCCTTCATGGATCATTTTTATTCCTTACCAACTAAGCCCATCTAAATTAGGATCTATTACTTTTCTTCTGGGCCAAAATAGAACTCTAAATCCGCTTTTAGGTTTTTATAAGAAGAAAACAAACTCTAAGGGATCAAGAATAAATTAATTAATTAAGAGTTTTAATTAAATTAAAATAGAAAAATTTTATATTTAAATAAATATYCTCACACATTAATGCATAACAAATAATAGATTAGAGAAATAATAATTTATTTCTAATTAGCACGTCGAACATTATGTCTTTCAAGTCCTTCCGCTGCAAGATAATCAAATCACTAATAACCATGAATATAATCTAATAGGGAATTAGAATATAAATTATATAATTATATAAAGTTCGTAAAAACGAAAAATAAATATCAAGTATTACATTCATCAAATAGGAAGAGGGAGATGCAAGCCTAACAATGTCGTGTACAACACTATCATCGAATATTTCACAAATCGCAATGAAAAGCGTCCGTTGTCACATGGATAGGACAGAGGTCTTCTAAACCTTAAGATGGTTTATGAAGCTCATTCCTTGTTAAATGAGATGATCGAGAAGGAATTCGTTTATGTTGTCACTTAAAATTCCTTGCTATACGATCTTTGTATTTTAGGCAAATAGGAGGGGTCAAGAAACTCTATGATGATATGGTGCAGTTCAAGATTTTTTCAAATGTTGTTGTTACATTCAGTACATTAGTTGATGCCTTGTGTAAAGAAGAAATATTGAGCGCGAGCATGTAATCGATTCATGATTCAAAGAGGTGACAATCCTAATACGATCATATATAATTTGTTAATGGAATGATATTGTTTACAGGGCTGAATAAAGCAAGCAAAGAGAGTTTTTGATATCATAGTTACATCAAGTCTGACTCTGGGTATTTATAGCTACAATATATTGATCAAAGGAATGATAGATAAGGCCATGCATCTCTTTCAAAAATGTGACATTGAAAGGTGTAACCCCAATGATTGAAGCTGACAATAACATCTTAAAGGTATGTCTAGTGTTGGATGGCCACTGCAGGTGGTCAAAAGCCCTCCCTCTGCTCCTATYGCATTATGTTGAATGGCTTATAAAAGAACGGACGTATTGATGAAGCCTTGAAATTTTTACACTCTGGAGAGCAATGATGTAGATATTGATATTAACATTACACCATCATTAATGGACTATTCAAATACGGGAAGATTGATAATGCACGAAGCCTTTTCAATAGTATTGTTGATGAAGGTCTATATCATAATGTTGTGATACATGCTACGATGATAAGGGGTTTTTTGCACGGGTTGCTAGGAGGGGCTGAAGAGTTGCTTTTGAATATAGAAAAGAGTGGTTGTTCACCAAATAACATGACATATAATATTATTATTTAAGAATTTCTTACAATAGGCAAATAGGATGATGTTCAAAAACATTTTAAGAAAATAGTTGCTAGAGGTTTTCAGCTAGATGCATGTATTTTATCAAAAAAGTCGAATTTAATTCCAGAAAAGGAGGACCATCCAGCAGTTCGTGAGATAATTGAGAAGTTTCTCTTTAGAAAAAAGTGAATTTGCTACAACCTGTTAAGGGTTAGTTGCCGCCTCTAGGTTCATCAAACAAGGATTTGTTGCTGATAGAGCAGCCAATATCATAGTAGAATCGACAATCAGTATTTTGTGATATGTATATGCTTTACAATGGCGATGCATCTCTTTCGAGAAATATCACTGATAGGTTTAACTGCTAATGTTCTTAATTGCAAGTTTTACGGGTTATTTAGGGAAAGCAGGTGTATTTCTGCAAGAGAAATTTCTATTGAAATGCACACTGCTAGCTTGAAACCTGATTTTCATACTTAGATGAATTATGCAAGGGTGGACATACTGATAAGGATGGAATATGAAGTCGATCTTCGTATAACTAAATATAATATTGTCTTGAATGGATTATGCAAGAGCTGAAAGCTTGATACTGCCGAGGTCTTATAATACTACGATGATAAGTTGCCTTTGTCTAGAAGGTCTATCGGTGGGAGCTAGAGAGTGTTGTCAAAATGAAAGAGAATGATTGCTTTCCTGATTCGATCACCTCTGATGCATTATCTAAGGATCAGTTCTAGAAGTCATTCTTGCTCTCCGACAAAAACAATGTATGTACATGAATCCTTTAAGATCCTAATTCAACTAGGCTAAGACCATATAAAGTGAATATAAAAGCAATCAGGAACGTCTCGGGGTTCTATTGATTCCATCCTTCTCAAGTTGGAACGCAGCTTGCATCTCAATGAAAATTTCAGAAATAAACTTGCTGTATGTAAAAACATCTGCAGTTAAACCATTCTGCGGTATCTCTCAAAAGAGATGCAGTCACATAGTATATCCTTTAGAACCAATGAGAGTAGTTTCATGATTGCATTAATCAAAGACTTAGTGTCTCTAATAAATAAACAAACTACCTTATTTACTGAAACTCAAAAAAAGGGAAACAAATCAATCCTCCTAAAAAAACCAAGCTCTACTTGCATGAAAAGGGAAGCAACAGCAGGGCTCTAAAGATTAAACATCACCTTGATTGCCTTTCCGCCACTAGCACTTGTTTCAAAGGCTTCAACTACTTCCTTCTCTGAAAACCCAAACCTGTGGGTGATTAAGGGCTTCACATCAATCTTTCCCGAGCTTATGAACTCGATGCACAAAGGCCATGTGTTCTTGTACCGGAAAATGCCAACAACATCAACTTCCCTGAACATATTTCCAGAGAAACCAAGTCCAAATTTAATGATATCAACTACCCTCAACATGTTTGCAGAGAAACCAAGTCAAAAACAACATTTACCTCGAAGCAGCAGGAGTCAGAGGAAGAGTCATATCGCAATGTCCCATGCCCACAAGGCATACTTTGCCACCATTGCGAGTCACGGCAAGAGCAGTCTGCATAGTCTTGGTAAAGCCAGCACAATCCAGACTCACATCAATATCAAAACCTGCTGCTTTCTTGATCATTTCTACCTCTTTCGTAACATCCTGTTGAGAACAAACGAAGCATATTTCTTGGTAAGAAGAAATACACAACTAAAACTCAGAAAGACATGGAAATAATTGAACAGATCAGGACCAATCAGCGGGGCAAACCTGCACACTATTAGAGACTTTCACAGTTAAATATGCCCCTAGCTTTTTAGCAACTTGAAGACGATAATCATCAACATCTACCACCACAATTCTAGGTGAACCAAATGCATGAGCAGCAAGCAATGAAACCAAACCAATTGGTCCTGCTCCAAGAATCAACACATTCTTCTCAGGACCAATCTCAGCACGGCGACACGCGTAGACACCGACACTCAAAGGTTCACACATTGCCCCTTCCTCCAAGCTCATGTTGTCAGGTAACTTGAAGCATAAGTCTGCAGGGTGCACAATCTGTCGCCAAAGGAAACTAATCATTAGTCTTAATACATAATTGAGTCAGACAATTCTTAGACATGGAAAACACAAGGAGCTGAATTCATATGACAAAGGGTACTAAATATCCTTATGCTGTTTGAACATAAAAGGGTATGAATGTCCTAAATATCATGGAAAAAGGGAAACCTTATTGGCCAGCGAACCATGGATCGGGGGTGTAGCAAAGAACTTCATGTCCAGGCATAGATTGTATCGGCCTTCCTTGCAGCGATCACACTTGAAACAACCAACTCCAGGCTCCATTGCAACACGGTCACCAGGGACAAGTGTCTTCACTTCACTGCCAACTTCATCTATGATTCCAGCACACTCATGTCCTATCACCATTGGTTCCTTAACAACATAATGTCCACAGCTCATGGTCTGAAATTTTTTCACAACAATCGATTATGTTAGAACAAGTATGCCTATGCAAAACATAATTGTTCTCATAAAATCATTTTGGAAACATCTCCTTTCAAAAAAGAGACTAGAACAATAAGGAGGCTATGACCTTGAGGTAATGAACATCACTCCCACAGATACCAACAGCCTTCATCCTCACCCTAACATCACGGGGACCTATATGGATATAGATACAAGGGTATGAGTGAATAAGGGAAAGACAAAAGAAAGAAAAAAGGGCAAACTATGTTATAATTACCAAGAGGAGGAAGCTTAAAAGGCTCGATCTTGATGTTGTTTATACCATGGAGCCAAGCAGCCATGTTTTCATCCGAGATGCCTCCCTTTCCCATATAGGCTATTCTGATTCTCCCGCAATATATTTTTGTAGTTGATGGAAGAGAGGAGTAGCTAGATGAGGAATGAGGAGTGCTTCTTAGATATTTATAAGAGTCCAAGATGTCAGTTCGAATTTGTTGGGATAAGATTTGCTATATTTGCTTGCTCAGTCAAATTGGGATTCAGATAGGTTAAATCAAGTTCAAATAAATGTGCATGACAAGATCTAACGTCATAATTATGGTTTCTCAATTACATCTGCATTAAAATTATGCGTTTGCTAACGGCAGCCTCCAAAATGCGGAGGCAGCAATTTTTTAGACACATTTTCAAAAATATACATGATATTTCTCTCTAAAAAAAATTCTCATTTTTTGCTTACATAGAAACAAATATGAATAAAAACAGTTAGTTTATGTTCTTATAATATTGTTATTCTATTTCCTACCATTTTTTTACATTTAAATTGGATGAAAATCGAAAAACTGAAAACATTTCAACAAAAGACCGTGCTGCTGAGGTAGTTTTAGATTGTATGCTTACATTATATCTCACTATATGCTTTAATAAGTTTTTATTCAGTTAATAAAACACAATTTAACTTATCACTTTTAATATTTGCAAAATAACATAGTATAAATGAATAAGAAAAATAAGCACATAGTAACTCAATATTCGTGTAGAATAGAAAAAGAATTTTGGAGTTTAAAAAAGAGATAAAGTCAGTAATCACTGGCCTATAGCTGCTCCAATTTTAAAGTAGACTCTTTCGCAACTGGTCCATATAGAAACAGTTTGAGCCCAGTACGAAAGCGAAACACCACCTTGCTCTTCAATTACTTAAATTCTGCAATTTCAAAAGCACGCGCACTTGTGTCGAGAGAAACTGAAACCAGGAAATCCCCGTTGGCTGATACAGCTAGGGATTGGATTGCATTCCGGTGACCCCTAAAAGTTCCGACACAATCGCCAGAGAGACTGTCCCATATTCGCACTTTCCCATCGACACTACCAGTGGCCAAATATCTAGATGCACCCAGCCATGATAGGCATGTTACACCTTCCTGCCAAAAGGATTCATCCCATTAAAAAAAAAAAAAAAAAAAAAGGTGGTGTAGTGAGAACCACAGTGGGATAATCAAACACGCTATCCTCTGAAATAGTATGTGCAACTGTGTAATAAATTAAAAGAAATAACTTGATTCGTTATTGGATAGAAGAAACTTGAACCTTGTGGTCACATGTGGTCCTAGCTGATGAATGTTGAAGATCCCAGACTACAAGCTTCTGATCCATGCCTCCTGTTGCAGCCCAAGGAGAGCTGTAAGGAAAAAGTTGCACGCAATATCTTACATCAGGAGTCAAAAGATAAGCTTAAAGAAGCATTATGAAAAGTTAATCTTTATGGGATTTCCAATTAAAAGGAAAGTCAATTGAATAATCAGAAAAGAAACCTTGAAATAGGACTAGAAACAAATCCCAGACAAAGGTTTCAGCAATCACAGAATGAGGTCTCCTTACAACCCATTAATTTCATAGCATGGCAAGAGCATATATGCTGCCCAAGTGATCGAAAATTCCAAATTTAACCAAAAGATGCAGAGATAGCTATGTTTTAATCCCCTACCCAAAATCTAGATAGAGAAAGCAGATGCCAAAAAATCAACGTCCACCTCTCAAAACCAACAAGATATCTCAGAAAGAGGAAACAACTTCAGTGTCAACCAGCAAGGATGTTGCCCTCTTGAGTACATAAGAACTCCTTAAATAGTCTGTCAGCCAGAAAGAACACATTATCAGGCACAGAGTTTTTGCACCCGAGAATGAGCCCTCACAGTTTACTTAGCAAAACCACATTCCATGATTGTTGAAAGAAAACTCTTCCTGCTCTAGTTTCTTCACAATTATCATCAGATAAACCATATGGGCTGAAAAAGCCATGAGCTTTTATAGCTCAATTCAATATAACCTGATGGAATAGCACAAAAGGTTATCTAACGCTGTTGCAAAACAAAATTGAAGCCCAGTATTTCCTTCCATAGCAATGGAAACTATGATCCGAGTAATTGAAGATTAAGACAGACTTCATTAATGAACCCTGATCATAAGTTGAACATACAGATTGTGACACCATAAAGGTTTGTAAACTCCTTCTAACCCTTGCAAGACCTAAAGAATGGTAAGAGGCTCATGCACTAAGTTCACCTATGAACCATTTGAGAAGACCCATCAAGAGCATCAAAATTTTCAGCATAGAATAAGAATAATTTAGAGTGTGTTATTTAATATTTGATACAAAAATATGGATGCTACATAAATTATACACCCTGAGCACGCTAAACCTAGCAACAAATGAGATCCATCAATAATTACTTGAAAGATACCAAAATCAGCAATTGGCTAGAGTTGAGCATTATCGTCTCCATGTCAATTCATTCACTATAGAAAATGATAACATTATGAACCAAGTGATATGCCTAACAAGCTTTTCATGAAGTATATCTCATCACATATATGGTTCACCACCCCCACACGCCACTTACAGGCAAGTCACTTTGCTCCAGTGGATGAAAATGCATCAATGATACTTGCTCTATCAGTTAGATTTGGCTATTGTGGAGAACAGCTGTCAAATATATACTCAACGCTTCAGAGTAAAAAAAATCGAAAGCGGGCCAAACCTGGAAGCAAACCCAACACATTCTATTGAATCTGAATGAGAAATCAGCGAATTAACAACCTGCCATCAAAAGCAGCCAGCCATGTAGTCTAATTACTGAAGAAATACCATCACGCTATCCCCATTAATCCTAACATAAAACAGAAGACAACGAAACATTAAAAGCATAACAAGAACAATATCTAGTACCTTTCCTGTGGTTATATTCACAATGTGAACAGAACCATCCTTTGAACCAGAAAGAGCGAGAGTGGAATCAGTGCTTATACTTAAGCACGTCAATCCATCAGTGTGATAGGGATGGCCTTGGAGGATAAAAAATGAATTTCAGTACACAAACAAAATGCAACTTTGAGTCTATCTCATTTTTGTCTCGGAGAAAATGTTATTGAATGTAGGCAAAATATTCCTGAACAAGAAAATTCATATGAGAGTCTGCTGCAATTTGCACAGAGGTGATACTTTACATAACAAAACTAAAATAAAGAGATGACAAGCGAAATGATGGTCTATTTTGCATAGCTACGTAAAACTTGATAGCACATATTTTGCTACGATTAACTTATCAAGTCTTGTTTCTCTGATGTTTACACAAGCTCACTAAACTCCTAGCGGTCCCCACCCCTTTCTGTGTGTGTTGAAAATAAAAACCAAATACACAAATAAAACTTAGACTGTAAAGTTGGAAAAGCCAGTCTAACAACCTTCATTTTTTCTAATAGACCCTTGAGCCCATATCCAGGCCTTCATGGGGTAGCCAAAGTTTCAATAAGGGTTCTAAGTCATTTCGTTTTCCTTGTGCTTCAACCTCTATCATACCTAAATCCAATAAGTGAAAATTATTGCCCCAGGGCATGAAGACAACGCAAAATCAGCTTGCAAACTCTCCTTTTAAAAACAGCTTTCTTAGCTTACAGGTCATGAATATATACTTTTCAGACTCATATCAGATGGAGATTTGGGTTAATGGAATACTGGACAAACTTTAAAGTCAAAGATCAAACGCTATAATTGGAAGTCCACCTAATTCCAATTTGAAGGAGGCAACTTTGACGAACCAAACAATGATCAATCAAAATATACTCTAGCATTTTCAAAAAGCAGTCTAAATACATCGGCCTAAGTTGCAAGTTGTGTAACCTAGGGCAAAATTTGTGTTCTTTATTTCACTAGAATTAACTTCAGCTATTTTATCTTCAAGAAATAAATTTATTAACATGTATGGAATTGAGCTGATTTTTCTTCAGTAAATAGCAAATAGTACCTCTAACAATGTGAATGATTGTGCCACTTCTCGGGTTCCATATCCTCATAGTAGCATCATCAGACCCAGTACAAATTGTCTTCCCTTCAGGAAAGACATTAGAAAGCATTAACATGAAGAGAGACACAAGTACGAACACACAATGACAGAGACAGATAGAGAGACAATGACTGCTTACCATCAGGGGTGAAATCACCACAGGTGATACTACCACCGTGACCAGCAAACATGTTAAGATAAGCACCCTTGTCAGCATTCCACATCCAAGCAGTCGAATCCTCTGAACCAGCCAAGACCAAATGTCCTCTTGGATGCCACCTTACCCACTAAGAATGAGGTTGATGGTCAACCCCAACTATTATCAATAAGATGAGAATCCACTAAAATAATTTGTAAGTTTTACCTCAATGCCCCCTGAAGGACCTTCAAATGTCCACTTAAGAGTTCTTGATGATACGTCCCACACTTTTACAATTCCATCGAAGCCTCCAGATCCAACCAATTGACCATCACTGCTGAAGGCTAAACTAGAAACAGAATCCGTGTGACCTAAATAAGGAACAATGTAAGATCATTAATAGAAACATAACTCTCAGGGACTCCATTGGAAATGTTAGAATAACAAATGGACCAAGCCCTAGTTTTCAGCAAAACCTAAACAAAACAAAGATTCTAGAAAGAATACAAAAAGTAAACAAAAGTAAACCAGTATTCCTTCCATCCAAAATTATAATTCCACATTTTGACTTTGCACAAAGATTTAGGATAGCATTTAACTGCTACACTTTACTGCTTTACCTTCAATGAATTATTACGAAACCCATATATGGTAGTGATTTTCACATCCATCCATTCATTTCAGGACCAACCACAATGGGAATGTGAATTTTCAATTTGGACAGGGGGAGTATTCCTAATTCATCAAATACCTTGTAACTCAAAAGCCCAATCTCCTCGTCCAATACTCCATAAAAATCCCTTGTCATCTCCACCCCCTGTAGCCACTAAGGTAGGATCTGTTGGGCTGCATGCAACAGAGTACAGCTCACCTGTAAAGGAAGAAATAAAGAAGTTAATGCAAACAACCAGAAAAATTTATATCCATAATAAGGAAAAAAATGTTAAAAGTAATATAAAGCAAAAGGAGGAGAAAAAGGCAAATAAAACTTAAAACTAGCAGCCAGCTTTAGATAGTATCTAAACCCTAATCTATGACTTCCCCAATAAGACGGACAAAGAAAAGGAAACTATTATTAACTAAAACCCTTAAGCAATAAGGTATTTAACTGAAGTCGTAAAGCATATAGGACACTAATAACTAGGTTTGTATTTGGAAAGAAACTTAAGTCAAAAAAGTTTCTTCACTTAAGTTTTCATATGTTTTGAAACTTAAGATAAGAAAACTTCTCAGTTCAAGTTAATATTCCATTTTGTTCTGTCAACTCAACTCAAGAAAATTTTATGCCATTAGCCACAAATTCCAAATGAAAAGTACAGCAAATAGTGAATATTCGTTTCTGTTGCCCTCAAACCTTCTGCCTCGACAAAGTCACACGTGTTTATCAGTTACTCAATGATACTACTCAACATAATAATTGATAACAAATGTAATGGTAATCAATTACCATCAATATTGATCCTTTGCGTAATTAACTGTATATTACATAATCGTGGTGGAATAATTGATCATTGCTGCAAAGACTAACTGATTATCATTGAACGTATGATATCGTTTCAGCCCTTTTTAATGGTATGTCCATAATTTATCATTGTTTCAGATTATGCCCTATTGTAACACTTACAAATCAACAAACATTATAGTTCGAAGCTACACGTTTAATATTGTGCCATTAATAGTAATAAGAGTATATGTCAGGAAATCTGATCAATAGAATATAGTTTTTTTTCTTCTAGTATACTTTCCTCGCAAAGTTTATCTTGATTCATTTAGTTGAATCAAGTCTCCTTTCAATCCGAATGACAACTCAAATTGAAATTCTTTTTTGACTCAAGAGGGAAACTCAAAATTGGAATTAACCTCTTCACACCCTTCTCCAAATAAGTTGAGAATTTTCAGCTCAACTCAAGTTGAGGTTCCAATCCAAATACAGCCTAAATAGAATAGGAAAAGAATTAAAGTTACCATAGCATGAATAGAGTGCTACAGTGACTCGCACGATATCAATTTAGGCTGCTTTCCCTTTTTCCCTGCATCATTATGTCACACCTAGCCACTGGCATTAGGTTATCACTCGGCCCTAGCAGAGAACTTGATTTTACAGTCTCATCCTTGCTTCCAAATTTGTATCCTCAGCTGTTTCAGGGTCCAGATATATAAGTACCCAAAAAAATGCCACCTTCTAATATGGGAAACTTAACAAACACAGTTAAGTCCTCTTTTTCTCTTTCTTGCCTTTTACATTCCCAACAGCTTGAACATTTTCTTCAAGCATTTCCCCATTTTTTCTTTCATCTACAAAGGATGTGCACAAGCACAGAAGCAACTTCTGTTTTCAGTCTCATTTTCTATCAGATCCATCATTCTCACTCACCAGACACTGCAAACTCCTCATAATATCAACCAACTCCTCTCCATTATTAATAGATTGACTTTCAAATCAAGTTGTCTTCCTCCAGTTTGCTATATGGGTATCCTGATCATCTAATCAATTGTCCCAAACGTCATACTGCAACCACCCTCAATTCCAAATTGAGATAAATCATCTCAAACCAGATAAAATCATGATCAAACTCCTTTCCACCTCCTTACTCCAAATCACTCTAACTGGACCCTCCATACTATTAGATGTGAATCTTTGTTATGAAAATTAATCCCCCAGTCACTTCTAATTTCGCATTTTACCAAGTATAAACTAAACAACTTAAAATTGTCAGAAGAAAAACAGACTACTGTGCCCAATAATTCATGTATTCATTATTTAGTTTGCTTACAGCAAAGTTCCAAATTAGGTCAACATCTTGTTTTCTTCAAATTTCATACTTTAGATTCCACAAAATAATAGGTAAATGTTAAAAACAAATACCATCTTTACAAATATATAGATCTAAAGACAAAAGGCTCTATATGAGGAGAAAGGAACGTATCATAACTGTAACTTATTCTATGCCTCTTTCTTCTCCCCCCCCCCCCCCCAAAAAAAGGCGAAATTATTGAAACAAATTATTTTGAGGAGGAGTTTGGTGAACTATATAATGTCTAAGATGAATCTTGGAAAAGTTTGTTCAAAAAAATCTTTATTTATTAATCATATGATCATATGTCAGGCAAATATGCAAAATGTCCTCCTTAAGTCAAACTAACCTGGCTTGCTTCTGAGTTTTGATTAGGAGTTTTGGCCCCTAAGCAATCTTCTCTTTCCTTTTTTCTTTTTTTTTTTTTTTTCCCGATTGGTAAAGGTATTCCTGATGCACCGTAGGAAGTGCACTCACTCTTTACAGAAACAATACAAAAACAGCAAAATAAAAAATGACGTAACTGTCAGAATACTTATCATATCTCTACTCAAAAAAATGTTAAAGTTAGATTTCATTATTTGAGAAAGCTGCAGCTTAAAACTTGAGGCATTCTACATAGATGTATTGAAGCTCGAAAGGAATTGATGATTCCATTATACATTTCCTATTAGCTTAATAATTGCCAAAATGTAAGTGTACAAACCAATTGTTTTTCTGAACTTCTCAAAACCATTATAGGTTTACCCTCCAAGTCCCAAAAGGAAGATAAAGTGCAGATTCCCGCATGCAGAATTTTACAGCTTTCAAAGACCCAAAGGGATAAAATGAATCAAATTCAGTTTGCTTTTATAGTGAACTCCACTGCCACACACCTCACCCATAAAGGAGGCAAAGTAAAAAAAACGAAACATGCACAATAAAACAAGGAAAACCAAGTATGAGGGAAGAACCACGACGTTGAAAAAAGACCTTTTTGGGCRCTGAGTTTGAGGGCGTTCACTGAGTTATGTTCTYATGAGTCACTCATCTCCTATCAACAGATTTAACAAATTATTGATTTATCATCTCACATAAAGGAAAAAGAAAAAAACGGTGTGGTACTGTAAGATGACTGTCAGTCTTACAAATATCACACTTGCAACAGAATCAAATTTCACTGCTACCTATAATCTTTTGAGATCTAGTCATCATTGAAGGGTGTTATACCTTCTTCAAGACTCATCCATTAATCAACTTGTCCTACAATGCTAATATGGTAAATAAAGAACCTGGACAAGACTAATACTTCTCTATCTTCCATATATTCTAAATTCTCTAAGATAAACAGGAGTCTGACTGATAATTTCCCAAGGTAAAAGACAAAAGCATGCGAAAGGTAAATTTTGAAAGACCTTGATACTGATTATGACTTTGGCATTTATCGGCCTTACCTAAAGTGAACTAAATGGTTTCCTTTCCCTCCAAGTTTCCTACTTGTCGACCAATATTCACCAAAATAATAGTAGAAGCCAGCTACACAACCCTTACAAAAAAGCACTAGAATAAACCTACCACACAAAAACCCAAAAGTGAAAACCATAAAAGGGGCATACCAGTGTGACCAGTGAAAGTGTGGAGTGCATCATCAGCTTCATCTGAAGACAGCAGCACAAAAAGAGAAATACCAAACTTATCATTRTGCATATTATACACGAAACTGAAAAAGGCAATTACTCCAAAGACCAATTTTTTCCTGACATTAACTAATTTCTTAAATGAATTGGAAATGAGAACTGAACAAGAATTAAAATGACCTCTTACCATAGACGTCAGAATCGGAAGCTTCCTCATCATCTGCTTCTGGAAGCTCTGAAATCAAATCAAAGGAAAATGTCAATCCATACACGGGAATAAGCTGAATAACATAAATTTGCATAAAAAAGTGCTTTTTTTTTTTTTTTTTAAACAGACCTTCATCATCAAGTGGGATTTCCTGAATAATATCACCCTCGTCAAGGAAAACTTCTTCCTCCACATCAACAGCGTCATCATTATCATGAGCGGCAGTGGGGGTATTCATGATTTTCTCTTTTTTATTAAATATATTTTCTTCGTCGACGGTGCGCTGGAGATGAGGAGGACAAGAGATATTTCTCAGTTTATGCAAGAAGGCGACTTCTACTAGTAATAGCTATAAACAAGTGAATTTAGCGGAAAAGAGGACAACATGCAAGAAGAAATACTTAAAGTGTTAAACTTCAAACTTCCAGGGAATTTACTATAAAAACCCCTAAAAGTGATACAAGGACCAAAATACGGGCCTCAGATGAAATGAACAAGGAAATATCTGGCTGTTCAGAAACCAACTTAGGCAGCAGCTTCCGCCAACTCTCTCTCTCTCTTGTTGCCAGTACAATTGGCTGAGGCAGCAATAAGACAGAAGTTGGTTAGACAAAACAGGGCCACAAAAGAAAAGTATGATAATCATGATCCTGAATGACCTTGAAAACATAGTAGAAGTGCAAGGTAAGGGAAACAGAACTTCAGAACATAGCACAAGAACCTATAAACCATGTATGCATTAGTCAATGTAGATGATTTCAATTCTGAGAGCTAAATTCACTTGTTCTTTCAGATTTCAGGAGAAGAGATAGAGGATTATTGCATCTTCTTTGAAACAAAAGTACTTATTAAATCAAACTTAGGCTTCAAGTCAAGCTACGGTCCAATTGAGCTCCTTTGAACAAAAGAATTGCTGACATGAATAATTTGTCTTAAATGCACGTACTAGTATATGAACACCAAAAGAAATTCTAAACAACAATGAATGAAAAGCATTCTTCATGCAAAGCAAAAGCTTAATTTATCTGTCAGCAATATAACTAATTGTTTTAAAATAAATTGGGACACACATATAATGAATGGGCGAACTGAGACATAAGTCCTAATTTTACATATCCCCAAATGATGTATACACTACGCAGGAACAACACTAAAACTTCTGTAACCATATTTTAGTAGATAATCAGTTTATGCAAAAACAAGAAAATTTAAGTCTTTTTCACTTCTCTTAGCCACTGCCATCCCACTATTTTGTAACAACATACACAAACAATTAGTGTGAAGATTCATTATTTGTAAACATATTTCTAATACAGATCATAGCCTTTCCTTCATTTGAAATATAATCTTAATTTTCAGAACATGGTTGCAGAATGGGTGAAGGGGATGAAACATTATAACAACAGGAGGCATCAAGGTACATGAATTCCAAAATGTGGCCCATCCAATGCTTTGTCGGATGAACTTACAGCATAAAAAATTCCACAAATTCAAAAAAGAATTGACAAACAAATACATGTTTAAGGAGTGTATATTTTCATAATCTGAAGAACAGAATGCAAGAAACAGAAGAGGGCAAAATGGTATAAGCTCAGCTTAGCACCGATTTAGTTGGCGATGCTTCTCTATGCATGCTTTTAGCTTCTATACATTGAATGCTGTGAAATCAAACAGAAAGCATGTGAATTCCATTACTTCACATGGAATTGACACTTCTTAGGTATCCAGATACGGCACTTGTTTATCTTAAAGATACGTACTGCATACCCATACCTCTCCTGAAGCATCTTAAGAAAAGGACAAGTAGTTTAAATAGAGAAGGAAATAAGTTTAAAATATTTAATCCCTCAACTCAAGTAGTACAAACAGAGAAGGACATGTGCTTCAAACAGAATGAATAACCCATGCACAGGTGCAGTGACTGAGTTAAGTTGTTTATAATTTCTTGTTGAGATTGTGACTACATGTTCTCCAAAAATTTTTGCTTCATAGTAGAAGTTCATTCTGTTTCCAGCAGTTCCCTGTACTTCTCAAAACATATCTCTCAATTTCTCGAAACATATCTAACCCACAAAAACAACAAGCCAAAAGAATAATTATGGTACAAAAAGGATAAATTAGATCGTATAAATACCTTCAAGGGACAAATTTGGTGCAACTAGAGCAAGGATTCTGATTTAGGATTTTCGGTTTCAGCTTGAAACTTGAATTTAGAGATCAGAAGAAATACTTTAGAATAGCAACCATTCACCTCAAATTTTTTGGGCAGGAAACGAATTCACACACTATAAGGCAGCTTCTTCGACGGATTTCCAGTGGGCAGAACCTCAAAATTTTCAGCTGGCCAGAAAGACAAAAGAACGTCTCCTTTGCCCTAGGATTCCCAGAAACGATCGACCATCACCGGTAGCCAAATCGACAGTGTAAATGAAGGTAGTTTGTTGGGTTGTTTGAGGTTGCGGGTGGTTTGCAGTGGTTTGACTGCACAATTTGAGGTTGGAGTGAGCTGCTAGAAATGAGAGAGAAAGGCTCGAAAGTGAGAGGATGAGAGCCGAAATGTTTAACTGCTGTCTGAAAATGTAAGGCCTCGTTCTCTCTCTGTTTCAGTTTCGTGTTTGAATTCATTTTGTGTTTTCTGCTTTGAGATTTTTGAAATGCAATTTTTTCTTTTTTTTTTTGGAGAATTATTTATGAAAATAAAAAATTACAAAATTTCTTTATTTTGAACGTTTTAAAAAATTACTTTATAATATTTTTTAATAAATTTTATATGAATATATAAATTTTAATTATCGTTATACGATTCTAAATAATTTATACATTTTTCATTTATTTCAAAAAAATATATAATTTCAATAAATTGTTCTTTGTAATTTGAATAGTCATTACACATTTATGTAGAGATTTATATCATTTTGAATAATGTATTCAAAGTACCTAGAGAATGAAACTTAATAGCCTTAGTTTTGTTTATGTCTATCAACACATGACATAATAAAATTGCATATTTTATGTCGAGATTTCGCTCGGATGATAGAGACGCCTATAACTTTTTCTTTTTATTTGTAGCAGAGTTCATATAAGCAGGATCAAAGAGGATATTTATCTCCTTAAATTTGATAATATTAGAATACCTTAACGATCTGTTGTTTATAATTTCCCTCTATACATTCTCAACAAAACAATCTGAAAAAAAGTATCAGTATCAACTGCAATCATTTCACAAAAATATAACCAATTTGGTCGAAATACCTAGAAGAGAAAAAAACCAAAGCAGGAGAGTAAATCATTCAATCTCTCATCCACATGGTGCCTCTCACATTTTACCTTTCGAGTTGAGGTATTGACCAAGCTCAAGAATAACAAATAAAAGCAGGTCCCAAACATTAGTCTACTTAGTTTTTGGTAAATTATTTTCTGTAGTAGCTTTTAGATTTTGATAGAGCAGAATTTAATATTATTTTTTTGCTCGATAGTGAAGTTATAAATTCTTTTAATAGAATTAATACTTGAATAATACATAGACTTCTGCAACGGAGTGATCTGTCAATGTCTAGTTCTCCAAATGAGTGGATTTTGCCACAGCATTCTGAAAGGCAATTGCTTGCTGCTCTTTGGTCAATTCTTACAGTTAATAGTTGAAAGAAATCCCCAGCCCTTCTTTTGCCTTTTACCCTTTTTGTTCTTCTGAATAGGTGTTTCATTTACCTGATTTATTGATCCATAGACATTTTATGTTAAGTATTCGGTACTTCATGGAGAGTTTCTGTAGTATCCCAATTTATTTCAATCTTCAGCTTATATCATACGTGACATTTGAGTAAGTTATTGCTTGAGATCTATCTACGGCCGTTTCTTCACTGTAATACTAATTTGTTTTATTGTATTATTACATTTTCTAATCTTTTGGGGTTTTCGAAGTTGGCATATAGCCGAAGTGGTTTCTAGATGTCACTATTTTGATATAAGTTGGTGCATCACTGTATATTTCTTTTTCATAGACAATATTATGTGAGGCAGTTGAACTAGTGCTACCTTTTTCTGCCCCGAGCCAAAGTCAGAATTACAGTATCAAAATTTCAGTGAAATTATTTTCTTCCTATTCTTTTATAATGCATGCTTTGATTCGGAAGAAGTAATTAAAGACTCAATTTTAGGAGAATGAAAGAACTCACACAGCGAGAGAATGCAAAAGGGCAAAAAGGGTTTGAAAAAACTTTATCGTAATAAGAAAGATGAAGATGTTTTCTCTTGTAGTTGGCGGCGAGAATAGCGACGACGAAGACAGCGGCTGGAGGTTGTCAAAGCTCAAGTGTGAAGTCGAAAATGGCCAGGTATTTTGTGAATTTGGTAATGAAGCAGATCAAGAGTCTACCAAATATGTTTACGTATACCATGTCTTCAAAAATATTTTCTAGGCCAAGTGGTTAAAATGTGTAAGATTTTCACCCTTKACAAAGGTTCAAACCCAATAGGTTGTAAATTTTTTCTCCTTTTTTAATTTTGATAATATAAAGTATACTTAAAATTATAGATTAATCTCTCAAATCTCATATATTACAACATTATCTCTTTTTCTTTTAATAATGGAAAAACATTATTTAAAATTGTAGATTAATTCATCTAAATCTATATACAATTAGGTATTTGAAAAAAAAATATATATATATATATATATATATATATATATATATATATTATTTTATTGTATTTATATTTATTTATCCCAAATACCATTCTAATTGTCTTCTAAAAATTCAAATGTAAGATCTCAAATTGATGCATACAATGTTTGATTCAATGTAAAGTGGAATCCTCAACTTTTATCCATGTTGATTATACCCATTTTATCCATCTCAAGGTTTGTGAATTTTTAATGTTGTAAAGTAAGGATATAACTTAAAGAAGAGATGATAAGAAAGAAGAACGGGAAAAGTGTTTGGATTATATGAATTTTTATTGGCATATGTTGGGATGTTTACCTTAGAATACATTTTTTTCTTGGCAATTTTGTTTGGAGAGGGAGAAAGAAAACGGATGAAGCACAAGAGATGCTATTAATTTCTTTTTTTCTTTTTTTTACTATAATAGCCATTGATTTTTGGGTTTACGCTTGAGTGCTAATGACGACCTGACGAGTAACTAGAATCCCTCTTTTTATTTGGTAACCTATTAGATTTTGTTTGCAGGTCCTCTACCGTATTTTGCTATAATTAATTCCAGCCAGTATATTTACAAGTGAAGCTATATATCTCTATTTCTATTGCTATCATGTTTACTTTTTGTGATTTTAATCCAATGAGGCATGTCTTAGAAGTGATTTTTAATTGGAATGAAGTTTCCATTTACCCACGATTTCCAATTTACATTTCCTTTCCACACAATGAACTTTTAGTCCCATATTTTATTGATCAATTTTGTTTAGGTTAGGCCTAGAGATTGCGCCTGTAGTATGTCATATTGGCCTTTCAAGGTTGGCCTAATGATTATGACTGAATGCGGTTAAAGAATAGGAGAAAAAGGAGATTCGTATTGAGTAATCTTTGTTATAGGATACAAAAGTTGTACATTTATAGGACTACTTCATAACAAATTATTAGAGAGCTATCTCACCGAAAATAGGGTTGTACATGATAATCTAAATTCGGAGATATATAACCACCTTAACTCTATCCTTATCCTAGTTTTAAATTTGAGTCTTTCTAACCTCCCTCAAGTTGGTTTGTAGATATCATTCAAATCGAGCTTGCTAATACAAGATTTAAACATAAGCTTTGCAAGTACCTTTTTGAAAATGTCCACTTATCCTCAGGAGGAACATAAGTTATGCAAATAATTTCATGCTCTAGCTTCTCCTTGATAGAATTCTAGCGAATCTCTATATATTTAGTTCGATCATGTTGCACCATATTATTAAGGACACTGATTGCATCTTTACTATCAAAATATAACTTCATAGAACTTTTAGGACCCATCTTTAGCTCGTCTAGTATTCTTTTAAGCTATAATAACTCACACATTCCTTGTGCTACTTGTAACAATAGTTTGCTTTTACTCTGTCATGAAACCAAATTACCTCCAACAAAAGTACACCACCTAGAAGTTGGCCTTTTGTCCACCATAGGCCCTGACCAATCTGCATGCGCATAACCTTCTAGGTGTTGACTTATTACCTCTTTTGAAAAGAATTTCCCCTCAAGAATTATTTTTAAGGTACCTCAAGACTCGAAATACAGCTTCAAGTTGTGCCTACCTTGGCGTGTGCAGAAATTGTTTAACAACACTTATTGCAAAAGAAATATTTAGACTTTTATTAGTTAAGTAAATCAATCTTCCTACCAGCCTTTAGTACTTCTCTCGATCTATTTTATCTTCTCCATCCGTTTTCCCCATCTTATGATTGAGTTCAACTGTGACATCTAGTGGTTTAATGTCCAACACACCAAATTCTTTGAATAAATCCAAAGTATATTTCCTTTGAGACATCATAATCTCTTCGTCAGATCTTGCCACCTCCATTTAAAGGAAATATTTCTACATAGTAAGGTCTTTTGTTTCAAATTTGGTAGCTAAGAATTCCTTCAATCTATATATTTCTATGTCATCACTCACAGTGATAATTAAAATTGTAACTCCCTTTCACTAGAGTGTCAATAAAACATAGTATGATCCCCTTGTCCTTGGATATATCTAGCTTTTAGAATAGCATTTGAGAAGTGATTAGATCATGTCCTTAGAGATTGCTTTAATTCATAGCAAGACTTAAATAATCTACATACCTTATTTTGCCCATAAGTACTCTCAAAACCTAATGGTAGCTGCATATACACCTCTTCTTTGAGAATCCATTTAGGAAGACATTTTTTACAACCAATAGTCATCCCTCATAACTACTAGCGATAACAAAACTCTCACTACCTTCATTTTTGCTACAAGTGCAAAAGTCCCAAAGAAATTAATGACGTTTGTTTAAGTTTATCCCTTTGCAACTAGACGTGCTTTGTATCTTTTCATGATTCCATCGGCCTTATTTTTAATTATAAGTACCTATTTGTAACCTARTGGCTTTACTTCATTAGGTAAAATAGTTATATTCCATGTTCTATTTTTCTTCAATGCTCTCATTTCTTCGAGTACAGCCTTTTTTGACTCAACATCATTTATAGCCTCAACAATGCTCCTCACCTCAATAGCTTTTTAAAGGTTAGATAGAAATGTTTGGTAAGCTGGTGACAATGAGTGATATGAAACAGACCTTCTTGACTAAGATTTTGTATTCTGCTTATTTACTTCATGTATCGATTGATTTGTGGCAAAACTCTGATATGTTGCTGAAGATCAGTCCCTTTTCTTCATCAATGGTGGGATTTGGGATTAGTTCTATCTTAAGGCAGTGCTAATTTCCACAAAATGGTCATTCCTCTATTGATACAACTACTTTCTTGAGTAAACATGAAGTTATGGGCCTTTAACTTCTATTCCCTTTCTAGTTCAAAGTTCATTAATGGTAGTGGTGCAGAATTTAGTTTGTTGATCTGAAAGAGGACCTAGAATAGGATATAAGGAGTTGATAGGACATATTGGATGAAACAATTGGTTAGACTAGATGTATGTTCCAAAAATGAGCTTCATCTAAATTCTTCCCCCTAAAGTGCGTTTTTGGGTGAAATAGAGCTGATTCTCAAAGAATGTAACATTATAGTTGACATACATTTTTTTCTTGATTAGATCATAACATTTGTAGCCCTTTTAAGTTGGAGAATAACCAAGGAAAATAGTTTGATAGCTCTAGGATCAAATTATTTCGATTGGGCATGAATATGGATAAAGGCAAGACAACAAAAAACTTTAAGTGGAATATAAGTGACCATTCTTGACATAAAAAAATGTCTTGCAGAAGACACTCAATGGTGTTTCAAATTTTAATATTGTAGATGGCATACGATTGATAATAAATTTKGCAGTAAGAATGGATTCCCTCAAAAAACGTTTTGATAAATATGTAATGAACATAAGTGTCCTAGCAATTCTATTAAATGTCAATTTTTCATTTCAGAAATTCCATTTTGTTGTGGGGTGTCAACGCATGATGAATAATGGACAATTCATTTTTCCTTAAAGAATGGCCCAAAAAGAGTAGAGAAGTATTTACCCACGGTCGGTATAAATCATTTGGATTTTTATTCTGAATTATGTTTCAATCATGGAATAAAACTATATGAAAATTGAACTTGCTTCTGATTATCTTTCATAAGGTAAACCAAATTTAATCTAGAGTGATCATCTATAAATGTGATAAACCAATGAGTATTCCATAAGTTAGGAATTCTAGATGGACCCCATATGTCACTATGAATGAGAGAAAAATGAAATGAACTTTTATAAGGTTTAGAATGAAAAATAGAACATTGGTGCTTAGCCAACTCAAACACTTCACATTGAGAATCAACAATCTTTTTATTCTTAAACAACAAAGGAAGCAATTTTTTTATATAAGGAAAACTAGGATGACCTAAACAACAATGCCACAACTTGATTTCATCCAACATGGAGGGAACTTTATTTACTACTAGAACTTGTTTCTCTAGCACTGCCAATCATCTTCCCTGAACTCGGATCTCACAATTCACAATGGGTAGGAAAGAGTTAGCAATACAATTGTTGCCCTTCTTGAATTTATTAATTGAAACTCAATTACAAGACCAATTGGGAACATGTAATACAAAGGCTAAAGGGAGACGTTGAAAGAGAAATATAATTCATTTTCTAGGAACCGGGTAGAACCATCTGTAGAGGAAATAGTGATAGTAAATGGAGATTGTTTATTGACAAGCCGACAAAGCCAATCGAATTGTTCATTGGAGAAAGGAGCGTGACTTTGAGACTTAATTTTGGATCTAACAGTGTAAGCTTAATCCCAGCCAATAGTAGTGTTCCTATTGATTTTTGTTTCTGATTGGGACCATAAAATTGGAGATTAGATGGCTTATCATGTAACAACTAACATGGCTCCTTTATGTGTCTTGGCCTTTGGCAGTGTCTTCTGATCAATATGCTGAGTAGCAAACTTGAATGAATTCCCAACAAGAGCTGTGCCAACAAGCGCAGGAATAAAAGCTTACTTCTGGTAGTAGGTTCATGTTGTCGTCCAGTCATGGCTTCTTTATGACACTCCTACCTGCGAGTATAAGAAAAAACCTCTCGAATAGATGACAAAATCTCCATCCCAGGCCAACACACATTGTTGAGCAGCACCAAAGTCTTAATTAAGTCCTCCAAGAAAATCACAAACTCCCGATCCTTCTCCACTAGCTTTTGGAACCAAGCTACGTTGTTGGTGCACTCCCATTCAACGATGGAGAACTAATCAAGCTCTTGCCACAGAGTGTTCAGCTGATCGAAATGTTGAGTAACATCTCAATTTTCTTGATGAACATCCAACAAAATTCATCTTTACAATGAATGCCTAAGCAATGTTGCCTTGATTCAAATAAATAGCAGCAACTGACCCCTATATTTTCTTAGATGTTGAGAGAAAAGAGATAGATGCGACCAATCTCAGAATCCATAGATTTTACCAACCATGCCATAACCATGGCATTCTCAGTTTCCCAAATAAAACGGGCTACTGAGTCATTTGAACTAAGAATTTTAACTATGCCAGTCAAATATCCCAACTTTCCTCGTCCGATGATGAACATTCTTATGGATTGAGGCCATTGGAGGTAATTCAATCCAGTTAATTTTTGTCTGGTAATCTATAATGAAGGGTTTTCAGAGGCACTAGGTGAAATACGAGTTGATGGTGTCTTGATGACTAAAGTGAAGGTGTTGGTTTGGGTGGTCACATTGCGAAATGTGCCATCTAACATTGTTTGCTATAGAAGATGACAATTTTCAGTGTTTAAAAGGAATTCAGGAACCAAAATTTGGCTCTGATACTATGAGTATAGAAAAAATATTAATTTAGAAACATATATTTGTATTGATTATCTCTTATATAGTACACAGATATTGTACTAAGATTTATAGGCCTAAGTTAAAACAAATAATTAGATAGCTATCCTACCTAAAAGAGGTTTTACATGATAATCTAAAGTTAGAGATATATAACAACCTTAACTCTATCCTTATCCCTAGTTGTAAATTCGAGTCTTTCTACAATGACATATAAAAAATTAAATTTCATCATTCCTCATGCTAAGATGAAAATCATATAAACTCATGTTCAAATTATAGTTGGATAAAGTTAACATTCTTGGATTGTTGTAGGTGGTAATGTACCTGAACATCTGCAACTATTAAAGACAAAAAGTGACAAAAGTAGCTGAACTCTTTTTGAATCTCAAGTATGTATATCAGAGTCTAAGCTATCTAGTTCCATTCATTTTGTAAAATGTGTAATGGTCTTGTAAAACCCTAGCCTTGGGGGTCAAAATGTGATATTTAGGTACTTGGGGATTAAAAGGGAAATAATAATATGTTATATCTAATAATAATAATAATAACAATAATAATGATAATAATAATAATAGTAGTAGTAGTAGTAGTAGTAAGGTTAGTGGGTTAGATAATTAAGTATATATATTTGATAACGTG
This sequence comes from Rhazya stricta, assembly GCA_001752375.1. NCBI lineage: Eukaryota > Viridiplantae > Streptophyta > Magnoliopsida > Gentianales > Apocynaceae > Rhazya > Rhazya stricta. The sequence continues at coordinate 2,138,453 of MEJB01000027.1, read as the reverse complement.
GGATAGTGGGGGAAGGAGTTAGATTAACGTTCATCTTCTATCCCTATACCCCTCATTTTTTCAAATGCTGAGAGATTCAAAGGGAACACCAGAGTTTAGAGGAGACATCAGAGCTAAGAGAAGAGATATGATTGCTGCCTCCCAATTCGTCGAGTCGAGTGAGCGATTATTTGAAGTAAATTGCGAGTTTTTATCTTTGATTAAGGTAAATGTACATAACCCTATCTTTTCTGAAATTTTAATTGAGTTTGGAAGTTAATTGAATTTTATTGTAAGGATTAAACACCTATTATATTTTTGTTGGGGATTGGACAATGCTTATATTTTGTGGCTGAGAATTTTCCTTGGGTTCATGTTGACGCTTCAAGTGTTCTCTTCTCTTAAGATTCTGTTGAATCGACATTCTCTCTATTCTCAATTGTCATTCTAGTTTCTCTTCTTTTATCAGTTTGTTTATTCTTTTCTTGGTTGGACTAGTTGATGACTTTAACTTGATTCTATAGTTTATAACTATTGTACAATATTTGCTCAATTTGACGATAATGAATTTTCATCCTAGCATGATTCTTAACTAGCTGCATTTTCTTCTTATTTCTTTCCTTCTATGCTGATAAAGAAACTTTACCATTCCTTTCTCTGTCTTACCCATTGCTGAAATTTTTTTAAAATTTTTTGTATCCAAGTTCGCCGATTTATTAGGTTGAGCCTTGTTTGGGCTTGAACTAAGCCTAGCTTGGGTTGAAATTATGAGTCGAAATTTAGTTTGAGCTGAGCTCAAGCGTAAGTATGTTTATGCTCAATAATCCCGACCCGAATCCATACACACACACACACACATATATATTACTTTTATTTTCATGTACTGAAAATTTGAAATTTGTAATATGTAATAAAAAAGAAAGTAAATATTCATTTTTCATTCTATAAACCCATTCAGGCCATTTGAATATTTACGTTTTGAATGATTAATTATAATTTTTATGCCATTTGGTTGAATAATTTTGTTTTTAAAAAAAAAGTTTCTCAACTTTCTTTTCCTCAGCCGGACTCAGCTCCCACTCACACTTACACTTGAGTGTTAGCTGAGCTCGCGCTCAAATTTTGAAAGCTTGCTCGACCTGAGCTTGGGCTTGAGCAGAAGTAAAAAACTTCGGGCTAAATTGACAATCGTATATTTATCAGATAGCTTTACAAAGGTTAATAAGGTTTATTGATCTTTTTAATGAGATTGAATTTTGAGCCTATTTGATTTTTGTTTTGATCTAAATACTGCTTTTCAACCCTGGTGTTTATGATTGCATTTCATCCTTTTCTCCATCTTCCTTATTTCCTTTTTCTTGTTCAATTTCATCTAATGAACACCTTTTAAGCACTGGAGTGGTGTCTTAGCTGATAGATGAAAAAATAGTCTAAGAAAAATTGTCTATTGTTGAACTAACTATAGTTTCTAAGCATAGGAGATAGTAAGTTCTTAACTATGTTTAGAATCTAATTGGAGGTCATCTTGTTGATGAGTTTAGACTTCTATTTGTTCTAATCGCGAGCTAACTGATACATCTTGTTTCACTTTTATGCCATTTTATTTATTAATTAGCACTGCAAGTAGATGCGATTTACTTATTTGATTTCTCTTGTTAGTTTATTTTTTCTTTTCCTTTTATGATTCAACATCCTTCGAATGGTGTGCTATCAATATACCTTCACAAGCTCTTTATTAGAGATTGATAGTCCCAAAGTCTTCATCTTTTCTCTCTCAAGGTTTATTATCAAGGAACTGCAATAAAATGTACATATTCAACATATATGTATATATATATATATATATATTTAGCAATTTCCTTGTCACTTACGTCGCAAAAACCAGTTCATTTGTGTTCCAAGCTATCAAATGGGAATAGATCCATTGTGCAGCTAAATGGCAAATAATGTGTAAAGTGATATTTCTAGGTTCTTTGCTAAAAGATTCATAAGTGCAAATAACAAACTCTATTGACAAGTCATTTTCTATTAAAATCCTACAACACTTGTTTGTTGGTTTATATATTTATTACTATGGTGTAGAAAATAATTTGCATGCTCTATGTATAATCAGATTTGTGAACCTTTACCACTTGGTTTTTCTTTTGGCACTATAAATGAGAGTAAATGAAATATGGCGGACACTTGCATGTTTTCTTTTTAATGCTCGTGTAAGGATAATAAAAGAAATTCTATTTTTTATAATTAGATTCCTAGCTGAACTATAGAAGAATATCAGAGGTAATTTAGTAGAGTCTGACCGTACATATTCACTTATTGCAAGAATCTATTACATCTTCATCCATTAGCCAAAGTTTCTGAATTCTCGTTCTACATCCTCCTCGATCTCTCATTAAGAGTCGCCTACGCCCTCTTCTTTATACAAGTCTCCTTCAACCTATTCAATTGTACTTCCTTCGATTCATGTTGAAACTGTTGGATACAATTGATGAGTATGTGCAAAAGGTGATTGGCATGCATATGGGAGCACTCAAGATTAATGAACATCTACAAATGGAGATTGTTGCACTAAAATAAAGAGTGCATCAACTAAGTGAAAATGATTCATCAGTTGTGACCTTTGATTGCATTTAATTTCTTGATATTTGCTTATGAAATTTCCTTTGTTTTTTTAGTACTATGTACTTTCTTATCACGATATTTTGGTGTGTCAAAGGATGACAGTTGGAATTTCTTTTGTTCATCAGTACTCCATTCTTAACTTGGTCAATTTGGCGTGTCGAAAGGATGACAGTTCATACTTATTATATTTTAGTTAAATAGAATCATAACAGGATTTGTGTTTATGTTAATGTAATCCTATGGTTTAATGTCGATTTGTTATAAAATTCCTATTACGAGTTTTATCAACATAAATATTGGTTAAATTTCGTGTGGTATTTGCATTGGAACTTTCATAATTATACTTTGTAATTACCAACTGAATTTATTAATCAAATAATTAGTTGCTAACTCATATAAGCATTAACAAAAATATTACTAAATCAAATTTTGGGACATATACGAAGCTCTAACATAATTGTCAATTAGTAATAATGAACTATTGTACTAACTCTAACTAAATTTAGTAAACAACAATAAAGTACTAACAGAATTGTCAATTGGTAATTACACATTAAAATAATAACTAAATTTTAGTTAGTAAATAACAATGAGGTACTAACATAATTGTCCATTGATACTTACAAATCAAAATACTAACTGAATTTTGATTAGTCAATAGTAACGGATTACTAACCAAAATTTTCAATTGGTAATTAAACTAATTTTAGCAGTGAGAAGTTACTATAAGAACTACTTTGTTGATAATAATAATATTCAGTTGGTAATTGACTTATAAATTACCAATAAAATAATTATCAACCTTCATTATAATYTACTAATAGATCTTTTTAATCACCAACCACATATCTGTATGTATTGCTAACAAAAAAAGAAAAAAAAATTGTTTAGTATAAGTACCATCAAAGGGTTTTTTTACAAACTATAATTCGTTACTAATCAGTTAGTAAATCTGCATTACTAATCGATTTTACACATTTACCACCTGAATTGGTTTGTTGGTACTAGCCATTTTTTTCTTATAGTAAATAAGACGTAATGAGCTGGAAATTTGATGAATTGATAAAGATTTGACTTGATTGGTTTGATGTAAATTGATTTCAAGTCATCTTCTTTTTTGTTTTCTTTCTTTTATATCTAGCTGAAGCAAGTCTTGTTGCTTGTGTGCAAAGTAAGCCAAGATCACTTATCCACTTTCTTGTTGATCTCCTATTTGTCAGCACATGTCCTGACATTACATAGAGTTGATAAGTAGTGGCCAAACATTTCGGTTAGGTGGCAAATTTCCTCTTCTGATTTTGACCAATCGGCTACTTTGGCTGACAGCTCTGCATTGGTAGGCAAAAAAGCATCGCACTCTATTCCAGCTCCTGTCGATCGAAAATTTCCTTGGCTATTGTTGATCATTACCAACCGATGGTACTATCGAGCCGTTGTTATCTTTCAAAATTCATTGATAATCAGTTGGTAGCTAATTTTCAATGCTTAGTCAATTTCATCGGATAAATTTTAATGTCAAGAATTACAAACTAAAATACTAAAATATTTAGCTCAAAAGAACATTTACAATAGTATATAATTTAATTCAATAAATTAATGATATATAGTCTATTTTGTATTTATATTACAAATTATATATATATATATATCTATCAAAGACATACAAGGACAACTATTTATACCTTACATAAAGAATTAATACAATTTTGTAAAATCGATCATTCTTTCTAATAACCATGATAGAAAAATAATAAATCTTATTATTAGCCAGGAAATAATAACCTTTAGTTTGGATTGTTGGGCATGTAACAGCTAAAATAATAAATCTTATTATCATTACAAGTAATTTTAATTTTCTCGAAGATAAAAAATACAAGATAGGTCACAATAATGTTTCACTGAGTATAAAGCCAGTAATGTAAAAAAACCGTTATATTGACAACGCATAAAAGGAGAGAGTTCAGAGAGCTTGAATATACAGAAAAGGCAAGATGCACCTTAAAGTGATCTCTTGTGTATAATAGCTATGCCAGTTATGCCAGTTTTTTAATATACAGTGAAATTCAGAGTAGAATGCCTCGCTAGATTCGGGGACTAAGGATATACACTCAAGTCATAAGAAAAGAAAGAAGAATGCCTCACTTGACATCAACTTTATGCAATTACAGGACAATGTGGATATTTCTCCTTCGTGAAGCAAACTGAGCTGTCTGGCTATGTCTTCCTTTGATCTGAAAAAGTTGATTTATAATATTGCTACACCATATCCACGAGGACACAATCTCCTGGTCAGTATGCACAAGGACACAGCCTCCTGGTGTGCTGATGTGAACCTTCACAACAAAGCCTAGGTATTTCCTCTGTGAATAAGCATGCTCCTGGATTCTGAGGCAGCAAACAAAGAAGCCAACTAAACCATCAACATGTTGCACAAAATTTTACTGCATTGTTTCTTAAAGAATGGAGAATTGGATATTCCTCAGTGGCAGTTGAGTCCAATGACATCATCGTGAAGTCGATTGCCAATTACAGGTATGTCAAGCTTGGACTTGTGAAATGACATAGAAAACTTGAATTATCTTCCCAAACGGTATGGGGAGCTGAATACCACCTTTTGGAAGAGAAAATGGAGCAAAAACTATATATCGCTGAACCAAAAAGTAAATTGAATTGATTGCTTACAAGGACAGGAAGTGCATAAAGCTAGAACTCTCGAACGCAAATCTGCATAACACCTGCTTCCTTCACTATATGATGCTAAATTTGTTGTTTTATTATATGGAACCGGCACAGCAAGGAGTGAGAAAATTAAGAAGTGAATTGAAGAGGAACTTGCTTGAATGAGTAACGAAATCATTTGCAGAAGAATGGACTGAAGCTGCTTTGCTTCCGAGGAGAAAAAGGTTTGTTGATAAGGTAAACGAACTTTTCATTACTGGGGAGCCCTTTAATGCCAAAGTCACGCAACAATCATCAATATATCTCATAAATAGTTATCATAGGATTATAAAAGAAATCTTGATTGAGTTTTAGTTCACTATTACTGAGATACTTTGCGTATTTCTTTTCTGCAATAACAGACCCTCCTCTGCCAGAATAGTAAACAGTAATAAGGTTACTATACAGAAGTTATTAAACATGAATATTGGTCCCAATAAACAATAGCCTTGAGCAAACGTAGGCCAAATGAATACAGCTCTAGCATTTACTTTATTTAAAAATAAAAAATAAAAAAAGGAACTTGGCTCTAGCTTTAAATAGTTAACAGAAACAATAAAAAGAATAAAGATTTAGCACATAAGCAAATGAGTACCAGATCTTTCGGAGCATCCTCYACTACTTCAGAAGGATGATCTGCTCCAAAGCGTTCCAAACATGATCCTTTGCAGGTAAAGTATTTCTGCATGCTACAGAAATAACAAAAGATAATACTGCAGGCAGCAAAAGAAATAAGGATACAGCAAATCAAACTGAGCTATAAATGTTGATGAACTTACATTTTACAGCGATTAAGAAGAACTAACTTCATGCGCACACAAGATTGCCCATTTGACTTGCATACAGAGTCACATGATTGCCCTTGCCTAACCCAACCAAATGCAAATTGTGAATACTGAGGGCAGCCACTAACTAATAGAAACACAAGATCAACTACAACCGACATTATTAACTTACCCTCCAATGATCATGTTTATGCCTATCAACCTTGGTTCTGTTTGCATATTGGAAACTTCTGTTACAACAAAAATACTCAATAAACACAATTAGAGAAATATCTCACATCAGTCAATATAGAAATTTAACAAGAATCTGAAATTTTATTTTTCATGTTACAATAAGCAATAAACCAGTGATTGTATTATTATAGATTTTTTTATTGGGCAGCATGCTTAAAAAATTATATACACGCAACATCATTCAAAGACATTTAGATATCCACATAAATTAACTAACAGAATCTTAACATATATACCCACCAGACGAGTTTGAAGGCAGTGAGAAACAATGATGGAAGTCACTGATATATTCACCTTCATGGACCTGAAAAGACAGGAACACTTGCTAAATTCAAAATAACCATCATAAAGTTTCAATAACTAGAGGTAATATAACTGAGAAACTAACAACAATTTGATAATTGAATCTAATATTTTCTATAGTAATTGAGTCCTGACATTGACGAATAACAAAAGAGGGGAGTTCTTTCAAACCTGCTGTTGACCAGCCTCCCTCACCTGCCCCCCTTCCCCCACCCAAAAAAGGAAAACATTTCTTGAAACACCTTTTTTTTTTTTTTTTCTCTTTCTCTTTCGGACAAGAACTACAGGTCAAGCTTGAATTTTTCCAATAGCAATTTGCATGCTCAACTGGAGGAGTGTTAGTTCATTTTCAAGCTCAAACTACATATTCCCAAAATACAACTAAAGTTTTTCTTAGAATAATTTGAAATTTGTTTGTGGTGAAATATTTTACTACTCATTGGAAAACAGACTCTAATCCTATGTGATTAATCAGAATCCAAATGCTCTTTCCACCCACTTTTAACAGCCTATCCAGACAAAGCGGCCCTAACATTTAAAATCAACATGCAAGTTTCAAGAAACCTATCCTCGCAAAGCAACTGGAGGAAAATTGATTTTGAAGGATTAGACTTCAAAAATAGAAAATGAATACTTCAAACAGATATAAGGCCTAAAACAACAAAATCTGTCATGAGAAGATACTAGAAGCATTTAAAAATTTTTGCAAGTTGTGCATTTCAGGAGAAGATAGGATATAGGTTACCGCGATAACTTTGGTACAGTAAATATCAATTGAAAAGAGTAAAATGAAAGGTCGAAATAGTACTCCTTTATCAATCCTGGTAATTAGAAGATCAATTGTCTTGATAAAAAAAGTTTAGATGAACCATGCACATATATCTTTCATTCCAAAACCTCTAAGCAATGACATTTATTATCATGCTTTTGGTAAATGGGTACAATTGGGGACTTTTGGGAAACCTCTTTGCAGTAGGACAATTCTAAAGGGCAAGAACAAGCAAAGCATAGCAGTCATACCACGCTCTCAGAATTATGACGGCACCTCCCAGCACAAAAATCAAACACACTTGAGTAGTTTCCTACCAAACAACAAAAAGCAGTTGTTAAGAAGAATCAAGGTCATGATTAGCAGACTCCAAGCTCTAAGTCCTAGAATTTCTTACTTGCAGTTACTGGACTTGCTATCTTGACCTTCAATGCTAGTTCCTTTTGTGTCTGCACAAAAGAATTGATGACATAAATCAAATAAGTTCCACATTTTTTAACTTATAGTATCAAATTGAAAACCACATTGACAGTAGATAAATTACTCGAGTCGGATTCAAGCAGCATGAAACACAAAATTCATAGGAGTTGCAACACTGTGAAAAGATATTGCATCCACTGCAAGAAAAAAGTAAGCATAACAGTGAGGCACTAAAAATATCAGAGGCATTACCATACATAATAAAGTTAATAAAAAGGAAACTAGAAAACTTAAAAGAGAGATAACTCACGAACAAGAGAATCGCTCTCCTTTTGAGGGACAACAGCGGGACTGTGGATCAAGTGACAGTGCATCACAAACGTGACCTACAATTTCAAATCCTGCTCATTAGTAATGGAACTCCGCAGAATGCTAGGATGATATAGTACAAAACAACAAAGTGCTGGCAGTTTTCGTGCACGAAACTCCACTTTTCAACAACACATGTAAAGTGAAAAATTCCCATTCGTCAGGACCCCTTTCCCAGTACTCACCACCAAAGAAGAAAAACATTTTCAAGTTTACTGTTACTTTCCCTGAAATTTCTAAAATGGAATCCCAAATCCCGCATACACCGCGAGACATCTCGAGGTAAAAAGAAAAAGAAAAAAGAAAGAAAAGAAAATTCTCATATCCAGGAATCAACCATTTTTTATGCCTATGGGAAAAGGGACATATCTTGTGTAAGTCAAAAAGTTGCTGGTAATTTTCGAATGCATAATTCCAACTTTTAATAATGGCATTAAAAGAAAAAAGGGACATTACCATTATTATCAGAGATCAAGTACCTCCCTTGAACTGTAGTTCTGCAAACACGCTTTTCTTGAAGGCTCGCATCTTTTCTGTAATAAAACAAAAAGGAAAATCATAAAAATGATTAAAAAAACAAAGAGAGAATTCACGAAAACTAACCAAAAAAGAAAAGGAAAAGAAAACCAATTCAAGAACGTCAATTCTCATACTAAATTACCTGATTGCGGATACAGTACGAGAGAACAGAAGAAGAAGGATATGCAATGTCAATAGTAATAGGTAAAAGAATTGGCTGATGTTTTTGGGGAGCTTGAGAATCTTTGATCTTGACATTTCTTTGATCTTTCACTTTGCTTTTAGAATTTCAAATGAATAAGAAGAGAGAGGGAGTTAGTAGTTTCATTTTCAGATAACTCTTAGGGTTTTTATACTAAATTCCCTGGCGTTTGGAAGTTTAAAAATTTACCCCTTAAGTATTTCTTTTTGCATTTTGTCCCCACTTATTTATTGCTATTAGTGTTAAAAGAGAAATTTGCAAGCGTAASAGCTGRACCATGTCCATATCTTTTAGCATTAGTAGACTAGTGTATTGATATTGTTTTAACAAGTTACTTAATCAATGGTCACATAAATAATTTAAATACTAGCTACAATTTAGATTAGCGATTGAACTATTGACCATAGGCTTAATTGTGATTGAGATTTGGCCTATGAAAAACGTCAATCTCATTATTAGATTAAGAAATTAAATTTTAAGTTAAAATTAATGATTTATCAATCAAATTGTTAATTTAAGAATCACTGCAAACATGATGACCCAAATGAACTGATCATTAATTGCTAACAACCAGATGATTTGCAACTGACTCCTACATCAACGATCAAAAGTAGCAATTTGACTCGTATCATTGTATTTTTCTTTTTTTATTTTTTTGAAATATATCCTACATAAATATATCAATTTCCAAATCATTCCTTATGCTCTTGCTCAGATCTGACTCTCTTCTTTGACAACTTTCCAACTTTGTTATTTGCAATCTTATCTATCAAATTTTATTATTAGAGGTCTACCGGTATTTCTTTTCTTGAGAAATTAGCTAATTATGTCATTRAWTTTTTTAATGATTCTTTGCTTTGTCCCTAATTTTTTCGTGTCCCTCAATTATTTTTGTTCATATCTTCTTGTCACTCCACGATGGAATCTGATGAATTGAGGTCATGTAACAGACAAAAATGTGAATTTTAATTCAGGGTGTAAATGTCATCTTTATATTAAAAACTAAAGGAAAAAAAAAGAGAAAAAAGTGAAGGTCATCTCCCTCTTTATCCTTTGGGTTATTGCTCCACTTGGCCCCTTTTAAAGGACCAAGCTACAAATCTTTTTATTCCCATCTTCACAATTGGCCTTAACTCATTTTCTAAATGCTCCTTAGTATGAAGGCACATTTAGAAAATGCTCTTCTTCTTGAGTTGAAATTATTCTCTGACATTTAAAAAAAATAAAATTTTAATTGAAGGAGCATTTAGGAAATGCACCTTCTATTAAGAAGGAGCATTTGCTAAATGCTCCTTCTTTGTCTTTTACAAACATTTCAATACTTGTAATTGTTTTAATGTATGATTTGAACAAAAGGCGCAAATATACATTTGCGCCTTGACTTAAGTAAAGAAGCAAAGTCTTTTTGTTCCTTCTTTGTCTTCAAAACATTTGAACACTTGTAAGAAGCAAAGTCTTTTTGTTCCTTCTTTGTCTTCGAAACATTTGAACACTTGTAATTTTTTTAAAGTTGGTGGATGTATTACAATAGTTTTCCTCTTTCTTTGAATTTGTTGTAATCTCAAATATAGTGAACGGGCATTTTGAACATGAGCCTTCATCCAAAACATGCGAAATTTGGCACAAGACATCAACAACACATCTGCTGTATATTCACAATACAATTTCACAATATCCTTTACCTCGACAATATAATATTCACAACATAACATTTCACAACACATCTGTACAACAAATTCACAAAATACTATTTCAAAACATTCACAAAATTCCATAAAAGGATACGAAATATTTTCATTATACATCATAAAAGTTACTAAAAAGTTAGAAAGCTTTCTTGAAGTACAACTAATGAAAAAAACTTAAATGACAACACTATGTTCTTGATTCAACACCCATGTTGTGGCCAGGGCAGTTTCTTTAAGTGTGACTCGACATATTAAAATTGGTGCATCTTCTAAGAGAGTCAGGATTTTGTATTCCATGTCACAAGGAATCCTCGTATTTTGAAGGGAGCCTAGATGATTTCCCTTTATATTTGGCAAAAAGTGAACAAGATTAAATGGTGAAGCCCTCCAAAATGTCTCGTTTGCAACTGAATAAAAGTTTCCTTCAGATGTTCATACTAGAATATCTTTATGTAAACCTCATTTACTAGATCAGCAGCAAGCTCACCACGTTCACGATAGATCGTAAATACATGTAAGTAATGAATTCCAGATATGGACCATTTATTGCAGGTACAACATTTTTCTCTCATTCTCATATTGTCAACCCTATTATCCCTTTCATCTCCCCTAAATGGAGTTCATACTATATAATCCAAGTTCCAAATTGTATTCCGTCACAATTTGACTACGTGACTTTACTTCATCATCTGAAATTTTTTTCCAAATTTTAGAGGGGAATGGATGTCTACAATGAGTCGCTGATTCGTGACGTTCAACAAAATACCGAACAAGCTTACGAAAAAACATCTCCATCATTGTCTTGATTAGCAAGCCATGCCCCTTCTTTAATACACTATTCAATGATTCATATAAGTTTATTGTCATGCAATCATACTTGTACCCCATATCATATGCTAATGTCCATTTTTTACCATCAATATCAGCCAATCAATCAAATGTAGCTCGACATGAAATTTTGATTTCATCTATGATGGCAATAAATTTTTCTTGTCTACATTCGGCACCCGCCTTGTTCATCGTCTTTGCTAGGTCTCTATTTTTTAACTTGACATTATAATTTCCCTTTATGTGACGTAAACAATACCTATGGACCACTAATGGGAGTTGCCACCCTATCTGCTGAGACAACGAACTAATATTCACTTATGGCGAACGGAAATTAAGCACACAAGTTGTTGAAGCACAAGATAGGTCTCAAAAGACAGAGAAACCACCCCCAACTCGCCAATGACTCCTCGTCTACAATCGCACATGCAATTGGAAACACATGGTTGTTTGCATCCCAACAACTAGGATTTTCAAAAGAGAGAGTCTTGCATACCAACACAACTACTATGCCACTAATGATGCAATCATATGAGGAGTTAGAATAAATAGAAACATGTAATATTATTATTTACCCACACAAACCTGGCAAGGTTTGTTGTTCTAAAATATAGAAAAAATTTATCTCCAATCAATCTCATTTTAGAGTTCTTTCAAGTTTGACCATTTTGAAATTAGCTTTTCTTCATGTGCAAAAATCCAATTCGCAACTTGTCTTGCTAACCTCAATGCATAAAGAGAGACCTTTTATTATTACATTTAAGTTATAAGTAACTTTCTTCCATATTCATTGACACATTTATACCCTTTCTTTACTGTCAAACTTATAGCACTACGAATAGATTATCCAATAGAAGAACAGGCTAGTCCTTCATGTTATGTTCAAATTCAAGCTCATTCATTCCCATTTAAACTCAAATTCCTTCTTTATATTTCAGAACTTTATACTAGTAGAAACAATCTGAACTTTTCAAAAGCACAACCCTGCTGAGGACTTTTCCTGCAATCTCTCCTAAGTAAATACATCGTATATACTAGATAATTCTTATTATGATAACAATAAGAATTTAAACTAATTGCAAAGTCTGACTCTATGATGCAAAGCCTGACTCTAAGGGAAAGGAGATCTTGACCTTGTAGTTGAGTATACATAAGTCATGTATACATGTTATTACCTTGTGGTTGAGTGTCCATATACACAGAGACATATATGCTTATAACCAAGTATTATGAGTTTATAGACTTGCACAGGAGTGAAGCATTAAAGCTCACAGAGTGCACATTATGAGTTTCTTTTTACTGTAGATGGGAAGTAGACTCTTTACTGAAATAGAAAAAAGAATACAGGAAGATAATATAAATCTAAAGAAAGCAAAGGGAAATATTGAAAAAGAAAGAAGAAAATTATCTTCCTCTCATAATTTCTACAATTCAATTAACTGCCAAAATAGGATGTCAAAATTTACAATTACAATTTTCTTAGTTATAGTTTCATAGACATAAATCCAATATAGATTTAAATTTAATGTCTAAATGCAATATAAATCCAATCAAGGTTATTATAGTTTCATAGAAATTTCAAATTTACAAATTAACTTGAGCACAAATTAACAACTTCAACTATTAAAATTGAATATAATCAATTTATGGAAGGCACAAAGTTAAGAATATTGCACGGCTTCAACTTATAGAAGGCACAAATTATGGATATTGAACAAATAAATCACTAAATATAAATACGATGCAATCCATATTAATCAAAGACATAAATTAAATATCAAAATTTATGCTTCTAGAAGCCCCATAAACTAAAAATACTTACCTACAAATGGGGGTGTTGTTGGTGAAGGAATGCAAAATAAAAATGGAGCCGCAAATAAGGAGTTTGCAAGGAAGAGAAGATGAAGGATCGGTTGGTGAAGCTAATAACCCTTGGACAATTGATTTCTAGATAGAAGCAAAAGGGGCGCACTGAAGAGGAAACACTTGTTGAAGAAGAATGTTTAAAGTTTGAAGAAGGGCAGTGAAATGTTTGAAGAAGACGAAGAAGGAGCATTTAGGGGTTTTGCCTTCTGAACCAAAATTGTAATTCCTAAATTCTCATTTATTTAAAATTTAGATTTTTTGAAATATCATATAATAATTTCAACTAATTAAGGAGAATGAGTATTTTCTATATGTGCCTTCATAGTGAAGGAACATTTAGAAAATGCACAAAGGCCAATTGTGAAGATGGGGATAAAAAGAAGGTTACATGCAGCTAGGTCCCCAAAAAGGGGACTAAATGGAGCAATAGCTCTCATCTTCTTTAGCCCGACCAACTCAAGATGGGTTTGGCCGGATTTCGCTGTTGAATATATGAAGCAAATAAGAGCAACTCAGAGTTCATTTTGATAGAAAGAAACTGATTAAATCTATGGCAACTCTTGATGACGTACTATCAGTAGAGCAAATAAGAGAGCATCTTTTAGGTTACTTTTCGCCTGCGAGATATTTTTGGCAGCAGAGATGAAGACTGATTGTAGAAGTAGCTTCAGCACCAATGATGTTGTTTCAGCATACTTATCTTCTAAACATTTTTCCTTATTTTTTAGCTTGTAGCCCAGATCAAAAATAAAAATTATACTACATTTGTTTTGATTTATATGTCGCAATGGGGTTATGCATGCATGATAAGAAATCGTTGAAATCTATGAAACACTAGATTAAAAAGACTAAACTAACCTATTTAGTTTCCTTCTCTCTAATTAGTATACTAATTGTCTTTCCCCTCATTAATTTTCTTCCCTCTCCAATCACTAATTCTCTCCCTCTCTCTCTTCTCCTTTCCCCAACTCGAATCCTCTGTCACTTCTTCAACCTCTCTCTTGAACAGAAGACAATAAAAAGCTTCCACCTTACGAGATCACTTACTGATTAGATTTTGTCAAGCTGTTAATCCCAACAGCAGAGTCATTGCAAATACATCACTTAATGAAAATCGTCATTTCAAGATTGAAGGCTACATACTAATGAACTTTTAGGATGAGTAAAAGTCGTGAAGTTGAAGGTTACAAGTTAAAAAGAATAAGGAATCGTCTTTTCGTTTGTATTACTTAAGTTAAGATGTTGCATTATCTTTTTATTTATTATATTTAATTTTATTGTTTCACTTTTAGTTTTATCTTTTGTTTATTGTATTTAATTTTAGTGTTTCATTTTTAGTTTTACTACAACATTAATGAATGGCTCATAAATTGCTTCTAAAGGGTAAAATGGAAAAATTTGTTAAATACTCCCTCGATTTCATAATGCAACAACTATTTTGAAACAAGAAAATTTGTCAATGCAACATGTGAATCAAAATGGAGATAGAATTAAAAAATAATTGCGATCTTAAATCTTGCTGTCATTTGCTCAAATCTCACAAAACTTGTGTTTTCTTGGGCATCTTACAACAACAACACAAAATAGGGAAACAAAAAGGCCTCTAGGTCTCAATCAAACTCTTCCCGTTCCGCTCAGTCATCGAGCTATGACTCTTCTTCAATCTCTCTCTCTCTCTCTCTCTCTCTCTCTCTAATTATTTCCATTCCAGATATGTAGCCAACAATACTACTGGTATAACTTTTCTTCTTGCTGTTATTTTCAACTCTACACTCTTCTATACCCAATTGAGTGCTACATGAGTTATATAAGAGGACATTTTTTCACTAAATGATTCCTTTTCTTGATGGGATGGAAAATTTGAATTTGAGAAGCAAGATGCCAATGGCGGATATAGACTTTAAAAATTAGAGGGGTACAATTTGCTAGAAAAAATTATAAAAAGATATAGAGTATTTCATTACATTTGTTCCAGCCTTCTCGATTATTTTAAGGTACTAGAGATGGTAAAGAGCATAATTGGCAAAGTTGTCTGAGAGAAAATTATTGTACTTTGTTCTTCAAATTCTTGAGGAATCCCAATCTACCTTGATATTTAAAGCAATTACATGAAGATGATTTTCAACAAAGATAAATTTGATCGTTGTGATACTTTGGCTGGTTCAAGCTTTCAAGTCGGTTGACTAATAACTACAGTGTGCAACTGTTTGACCCTAACAAGGATTCTGATCTATCTCAAATTATGTCCTTAAGAGTTTTTCTATCATTGTTTGCCTAATTTTCATTGCTTGAATATGACTATCTAAATTTGGGAAGAGAAAATTTTGTCTCTAGTGCGACACTAAGAAGAGCTGAAGAGGGATTTTATTATTTCTTCTTCTTCAGTTGAAGTTCTCTCTTCTTCTTCAGTCTTCTAAGGAGGGAAAAAGAGTTTGAGAAAGAGGAATTTTTTGAAGAAGAAAATAAACTTGAACGAGAGAGAGAGAGAGAGAGAGAGAGGAGAAAGAGAAGAAGTCCTTATAGACCAACCTAAACTTGTAGAAAAGATACACTTATAAAAAGTTCATGGGGCAGGTTCCCTAGTATGCCCCACCCTGCATCTGCCATTGATTACAAGAGTATTGGTTTTTTAAGGACTCGATCCTTATCACATTCCTTGAATATCTCTCTTCGATAAGCAAAAGTCCTTTTGCTAGCAGAGAGAGATAATAACCTCTCTCTCTAAAGTTGTTACCTCTTCAACAAATGTTGTTGCAGGAGATGATGAAGAAGATCTAAAGAAGATCTTCATTGTCCTTTTCATCTTTTCTTTTTCGGGGGGAGGGGTGAGGGGTGGTTGATTTTGTTGATCTTCATTTTTTTCAATTTTTTATTTTTATCTAAAATTGACTTTRATACCTAAATAAAAGTAAAGTTTTTGTCACGTGATCTCAACTCACCAGATTTCTTCATGGAGTGGCAAGAAGTGGTGAGGGAAAATAGTGATACTTTTGTATTAAGGACAAAAGGAATTAAAGTTTAATTTTTTAATGTCATAATTAGCTAATTTTTCTTATTTTATCTCTCCAAAAAAACTTATTAGAAATAATATTTTTATCCTTAAAATTTAAGTGGGGGAAAGAAGACTCAATCTTCTAAGGTAAAGGAAAAATAGCGAAAGCTTCATCATTTCTCTGCCAGCGCCACTGCAYTGAGTGGAAATTTCACTTTTYAGGTGAAGCTAGTYATGATGATGGTATTCTTTTTTCCTTCTAAGACCACTTAATATTCCTAATTGGTTAAATTAATTTGAGCTCAGCTTGGGTTGCGTCTACAAGCAACAATCTAYGATGGGACTTTGTTTTGGGCTTAACTTTCCACTAATCAACTACCTCAAGCTCATAGGTTCAACTTAAAAAAATCGAGTCATTTTGATGCTCAACAAAGCTAAATCCAAAAGTGCAGGAATAGATGAAGGCAAGAAAAATACAATATTTTGAAGAAGCACTATCACAAATATAAATTTATAAATAGAATGGGAAGTCTACAACAATTCAGACACCGCTTGGTTTAATTGAGATGCTTTTTCTCCCTTTCTAAAAGGGGTTATCGGCAATTTTTTGCTTTCTTCTGTTTTTCATCTTTAATTCTCAGTTTTGATTCCTATGGACAACAATTTACTTCTCTGATTAAAGAAAGTTTCTCTTATTCCTTTGGAGGAGGAAGAACTTGATCTTAGCGGTGAAGATATCTCTTTGACTATTCAAGTCGTACTCATAGTTGCGTTGGGCGTTTATCTTTGCACTCTTCACAATTTGATACTAAGGTGTGGAAACTAGATGGGCTTTGACTCACTCACATTGTGAGGGTTTGTTGCAAATTTTTTTCTTGATCTTACCATTTTGCATTTGGTGCTCAATAGCGGGCCTTGGTGCTTCGAACATTCTATTTTGGTTCTCTTTCCATAGTGTAGTGGTCATCCTTTTTTGCCTTCCGAATTTGTGTGCACTTGGATTTGGTTGCTTATGTTTTGTTTTCCCACTGAAATCTTTCCTGTGGAGGTTAGGRTATGGCAATCTTCTTGTTTCTTGGGAGTACAGGATGTAGAACTTTGCTAATGTATAATAAATAGTACTTTTTTCTTTCTTTTGCAGGTTTTGATGGAATTATCTTCCTCTCAGGTGAATCAATAAGCTTTCCTCTTCCCACTAAGGCTGCTTGTGTTAATATGAGCGCTTAACTTTTTTTTATTATTGTTGTGGGCAATTGAGATAGACTACTTTTGCTTTCCCGAATAATGGCGCTCAACCCCTCATAGAAGAGATAAAACGTTCAACTGGGTATGGCATGTGCTTACATGCATCACCAAACTGCTCGATTCTTTTACCACGTTCTCCATTTCCTTCATCAGAGTCTCCTTCTCCATCCTCTCCCCAACCATGAATAATAACTGACAGAGAGTTGTGCTAGTAAGAGTCTCACAAGTGAATCCACAGGTGACATTACCTATCGATACTCTTCCCTGGATTACACATGTTGTTGAGAATCCTATTTCGATGTCATCATTGATGCAATATTCGACTTCTGGAAATTCTTTCTCTCAAGGATTGGATTTTCCTGCTCTGAATTCAAGAACTTTACTTCCTCCTTCAGTCATCAATCCAAAGACTCTTTTTGTGGTTCCTATTGAGACAACCACACAGAGAATTTTGTCCAGATGCCAATGGGCCATCTCTGCCAACCTTTGATATTTCTTCAGCCCAAATTGAAGTTGGATAAGTGAACCTGCTAGCCCATTGGCCCAGATTAAAGTTGGAGTATGTGAACCTGTTGGCCCTTTTCCTATTTTGCCTCCTTAGCCCATATTGACACTATCCTTGGTTTTCTGGTACTCCAAACCAAAAAAAGGCATGGGCTGGTGATAAGTTTAGAACATATCCTATTTTGAACCCCTATTTTTGCTCATTTTGTGTTAATTATTTCTGTAATTTTAACTATACACAGTAGTATTTTCCCTTAGTATTAGATAAATAAGAGTTAGCATGCTTGTAGCTTAAAATAATCCTTGAGGTACTTATTTATTGCTAAAAAGCTTAGTCTTAAAAGGTACTTGTAGGAATGTCAACAATGCTACCATAGCCGCGCATCAAAGAACAAAGCCAAGGGGGATGTGGAATGAGAAAAGATCTTGCTAGATTTAAGAGGAGAAAAGGAAGAATTTTGGATGAGATAATGCTGTAGCAAAACTCATGCATAGAAGTACTACATAAATATCTTCATGACATGAGGCAATCAAACAAAGGACTTTAATGAAATCAATATGTCGTCTATAGGGCAGTTAAAAAGGACTTAAAAAAGATTTGTTCAAGTTGACCTTGGTCCATGTTGGATCAAGGGGGACAAAAAGGACAAAAGCAAAATGGACAAAAGGAATAAAACAAGAAGGACATCAATATCATGTTGACATCCAGGTGCCACCCGTTCAAAGAGTCAAAGTTATGTTTAGGAAGAAAAAAGCGCTACAGCATTTATATTTTTGAGCGGAAATGACATACAGGAATGTGTCATAGTTTACTTTAAAAAATTACCTAAAATAGTCAGACAGAGGAAAAGTATTGAGGATCACATTACCCAAAATGTACACTACAGGACAAATGTCTGCTGAGTCAGCACTTAACTATCAAAGAAAAATGCTATAGCAATTGCCAACTCATCAACATTCAAGCTCTATATAGGGAACAAGTCTTTAGTGGGATAAAGAGTTAGAAATCAGATTTTAGACTAGAGTTTAGTTCTTAGGGTTCTCTTCGATAGAACGAACCATCTTAGATAGCTTTATTTCAGTTTGTAGTTTAGAATAAAGAAAAGGGACAAAAGACACCTATCTCTTTGTGTAATATTTCTTCATCTTTAATCAAAATATTTCTTACATTTCAATGTAATTAGTTCGAAGCTTTGGTAGAAGTAAAGGTTTTCTTGAGTTTTGAATTCTTCATTTTTCGTGAAAGTTGTGGTTTATTCATCTAATTCAAGGGTAGAAAGCTTAAGAAAGCTAATTGCCCAAGATGAGGGTTGTCTATGTTTTTATTGAGTAAACTCCCTTGAGATATTAAGGGAATCCATTTAAGGTTTAAGAAGCCAAAAGCTCAACCTAATCATTTGGGATTCGACATTAACAAGGAAAGTAACTAAGTATCATAGTCATATATGCATGGTTTATGTATGAAGTGAAATCAGCAAAAGAGTTCTAAGGGTTAAAAGAACTATAATCTCTAAACCTTCATTGACTTAATGCTACAACATTCTAGTACCTAGCAGAGAAAATGACACTTATCTCACCAGTGAAAGATCCTACAGTATTATAGAATTGTTGGGAAGATTACCATAGAAATGTGGTCTCCATACATCTCCTACATTTGCACAACAAATGTCTTCATGTAAATTGCTCATTGACTCTAACTTCTAACTATTATCACTGACRTTTTATAGCTTTCTGTCTTACTTTAATTTTACATTTACTTCAGTCATTTTACTTTTATTTACTCGCTTTCAGTCATTTACTTTTTAGTCATCCCCATCAACTATCCGCTCTATTGCTACAGCATTATTATCTATTTTCATAGATTTTTCACATTGAGTTTTCATTAATCTAATCCTCGTGGTACCGATATTCTACTCACTCTTTATTACTTGTTGACCATATACTTGCATGTGTGTATTGCTATGATCTAATCTAAGATCCAACCTAACAATCAACCTTTATTTAATGAGTCTTTATTGACACAAAAGCCTAAGGGAGATTTGTATTAGATTGCTACTTTTTTCTTCTTCACATGGAGTTTCTCATGCATGCAACAAGTAGTCTATTCGGTTGGAAGTACCAGGGGCTTCGGAAGCCCTGGATAATTCAAATGCTTTTGTAGCATATAACTGCAGAAGATCTCTATATTGTATTTCTTTGTGAAACCAAACTCTCTGTTTTTTGTATGAAGTCTGTGAGCCATAAATTAGGATTTGATTGTGGTGTTTTTGTTCCAAGCAGGGGATGGGGACTTGCTATGTTATGGAAATCTATTTGGAATGTAGCTTTACCGACTTATTCCTCCAATCATGTTAATATTCAAATTACTAATTCTCATGCTTCTTCTTTTTGGTCGCTGGTTTTTATGGCCATCTGGTGTGGAGTCATAAGAATGTTACCTGGGAGCTTTTGAGCTTTATTGGACATGGTAGCCATGCACCTTGGATTTGTATTGGAGATTTTAGTGAAATTCTTTTGTCTTCTGAATAGCAAAGTTTGAATTTTTGTACTTTAAGTCAAATGTCGGCATCCCGACAAGTTTGTCATACATTTTGTTTGCATGATCTTGGCTTTTAGGGCACTTTAACTAATGGACTTGATGGGGGCGCACAGGCATGGGCACGCCTTAACAGGGCTTTGGGTAATGATAGTTGGTTATCCCTCTTTCCCAATTATTGATCACCATTTGCCACCCTATCCATCAAATCATGTTCCTCTTTCTATTCATGTTTGTCAGGTTGCTCCCATGACTTCCTTTTCAAGTGCTTTTTGTTTTGGGGGGCGTCCATTCCCTTTTTAGTCCTACTAACTCCAACATGAAGAATGTGCATAGTTGGCGCAATCTCATTGATGAATTCGACATCTATTGTGCAACAACTTACTTTCCTCCAACAAACACTCTCTTCTTAGAGTCAACATAAGTCATCTCCCAAGATAGATTAGGAGGTTAGAATGCCAATTGCAAACACTTTATGATAGACATGCTTTCCCAAGAACCATTCGTCAACTTAAGTAGTGCCAAGACCAATTGGTTGACATTTGGTGATAGGAATACTGGTTATTTTCATCATTATGCAAAGCAACGAAGACGTCGAAACCATATTGCCAGTTTGACAAATAATCCTGATCTTATTCACTCAGAGCCTCATGTACTAAAGTTGGTGGTCGAAATGCATCCTACGAAGGTACCAGGACCTCATGGTTATCATGCGATTTTTTTTAATAGAATTGGTCTAGAATGGCAACTCATGTCACTTCTTATGTTCTTCAGATTCTTAAAAAATGTGCGGATGTTGAGCCACTTAATGCAACATTTTTTACACTTATACCAAAGGTTGCTAATCTTATTTTTGTCGTTGAATTCTACCCAATCAATCCCTAAAATGTCTTGTACAAGTTGGTATATAAGACTCTAGCTAATTAACTGAATATTTCTTTTTAACAACTTATAAGTACCGAACAAAGTGGTTCTGTACTTGGCCACTTCATCACCGATAATGTTATTATCTCCTTGGAGGCTTTTCATCGGTTGAAAAGATCCAAGGGTCTGACTTCATTGGCTTTAAAGCTTGATATTAGTAAAGCTTATGATCATGTGGAATGGGATTACCTTGAATGGTCGATGACTCGTCGACATTTTTTGGACACTTTTAAGGGGTTCATTATATGGTCTGTATCATTTTAAGCTTTGATAAATGGTATACCTACTCAACAATTTCGACTAACATGTGATATTCAAGGAGATCTTCTTTCTCCTTTTCCCTTTGCCATTTGTACCGAGGGTTTGTCTGCTTTGATACAACAAGCGGTTCGCCAGGAGAGACTGCATGGGTAGAAATGGACCTCAGCTTACGCATTTACTTTTTGTAGATGGCAACTTATTATTGTTGAAGCATTCATTACACAATATTAGATGTATGACTAACTTACCTGAAAGATATGGCCAAGCTTCTAGTCATATGTTTAATTTTCAAAAATCTTCTGTCTGTATTAACTCTGCTAAAGATCAAACTATTTGCTATTCTATTTGCTTTCAGCTAGGGATACGAGAGATTACCCCTGCGGCAACTTACCTTGGCTTACCATACRTTATTGGTCGATCTAAGAAGGAAAATTTCTATTACATTCGAGATTGGATTTGGAAGAAAGTTCATGGTTGGAAAGAATGTTTCTTTCACAAGCTACACGTGTCACTTTGATCCAAGTTGTTCTCCCGATGATTCCCACTTATATGATGTCTTGCTTCTTGTTGCCTATGAATCTTCTATCAGATATTAAGTCTATGTTGGCAAGGTTTTGGTGGGGTATTAAGATGTCCAGTGGGGTATTCATTGGTGGAAATGGGACCTTTGTTGTGGATCTAAGAGGGACGGACGGTAGATTAGGGTTTTGAAATCTTGAGGTTTTTAACTTTGCTCTTGTTTAGCAATCTCCTAATTTGTTACTTAGTTGAGTTATTAAAGCTAAGTGTCATTTGGCTACAGATTTCATGTGAGCCAAATTGGGTGTTGGTTCTTCCTTTTTATGCAAAGCATTTTGGAGGCACTAGGTTTATTAGATTAGGGGATTAGATTGCGAACTTTGTCTATTTTGCAACATCCTTGGGTTGCTATTCCATATTCCTTTTGTCCACTTCCACTCTTAAAGCGACTTTCTCCTACTCTTTTAGTAAGTTCTATTATGATAATAGCACCTAGAAATGGAACTGACCTATACTGGATCAGTTATTCCAACAATGAGATGTGAGATTTGGAAGCTATTCTCACCATTTCATTGTCATTGGCGCCTCGTAGAAACGTGCATATTTAGCATTACGAAAGATGCAGAAAATTTCAGTTAAATCAGCTTAATATTTGGGAATGGGCTTTGTGGTGAACCCAGTGGTTCACTAACCCTTTTCTGCCTCTTCTTCTTCATCTACACATAACTCTATGTGGAATATGCTTCGGTAACTATCTCTCCTCCCAAAAATGAAAGTATGGCTCTGCAGTGTTATGAATGGCATTCTTCCTACTCATGAAAGTTTATTAAGGTGAATTAGAATTTCAAAGTTGCTTTGTTCTTATTGTCAAGTTGAAGTAGAATAAGATTATTATCTACTTCTTCGTTGCACATATGCTCTTCAAATTTTGAAGGTGGCGGGAATTTCATTTTCCAAGAGCTGCAAAGGAATGGCATCTTGTTTTGAGGTGTTTTCCCATTCCTCTTCTATCCATCTCAAAAGTTTTGGGGCTAATATTGAGTTTTTTATGTTGTTGTTAGTCTATATGGCATGCTAGGAATCAGAAGATATTTCAGAATCAATTTATCTCTGCCTAGTCTAATGTAGAACTTGTACATGCTTGCTTAATGAATTTTAACGGTCTCAACTTCATCTCCCACAACATGTACAATGCTAGCTTATAGTGCTAATAAGTTGGGTTCCTCCGTTTAAGATAAATGCTGATGTCTCTTGGAGAATGGGTTCCCTTTCAGCAAGGATTGATTTGATCATGCGGGATTGGGAGTGACTTATTAGTTAGTAGGTGTTTCCTCAAAAGAGCATGTAGAGGTAATTGGGTATGAACTTGATTCCTTTATGATAGAATCTGATTGTGCATTGGTGGTGGATAGTTTACAACATTCTGTTGAGGATCTTTCAGATTTAGGCCCTTTAGTCAACTTGCATCTGGTTGTCATGGTATTGCTCTACTTAGATARAGGGAGAATATTCCTATGCCACATGTTAGCTAAAGTAGGTTACCATGTTGATTCAGATGTAATATGGTGGGATTCATTTCCCACTGATTACTGACAGCTGCCCGAGCAGATTGGCTTCAGGTTCTTGCAATCTAATTCTCACTTTCTCTAAAAAATAAATAAATAAATAAATAAATAAATAAATAAATAGAATGGGAAGGGAAAGTGTAACTATTTCATCTAAACATATAAGTTTAAGGAAACACCAACAATTGCGTGGTCATTGGAAAGCCAAGAAGGGAAGGTATAGTTGGTCCAATAAAGTCTTTCACCCAAGTCATTCAAATTTAAAATATAAACTTCCATTTTTCCCACCTTTTTCATTGAATCCAATCCACATTCCTGGGATTCCTTGAAACCAGCTATCCAAATATAGTTCCTAGAATTGAAATTCTGAACCTGTCACTTGGCATCTTGGTTTTTGGATAGGGAATTAGGCTCTATTTGTATTACACTTTGGGGCGAGGGGAGGAAAATATTTTTCTTAAGTTGGAGAGGTGGGAATTTGTAAGATTTGAATTTCATAATTATTTCTGAAGTTAAGAAAATTCGTGAAGTTAAGAAACCACCGAGAGTAGAAAACATAAAACAAATTTTTTTCTAAAAAAATTTCACTGTTCAACATAATGAATAATTAAACAACACATGATTTTGTTTAATTAATCATGCAAAATTCAGTTGGGAGAAGATATATATCAGTACAAAGAATAATGAATAATCGATTAATGTCATTTGAACAATCGATTTGTAACAACCCCAGACTAGGAAGTGTTCTAAGCCGATAATATTACTGACTTTATTCATGTTCATATAACTACTGCAGAAAATAAAATCTGAATACTTTGTCTTAAAAGGTTTATAAAATTTTTGGCAAAGTTTGCTTTGTAATATCAACAACTATCCCTGTATACAATCAGAAAATTTTTCAAACATTTTCAATACTCGCAAATATCATGTATTCAAGCCAACAACCATCCAACATAAATAAATATTCCATTCCAACAATCTTTTACTAACTTAACTTTTAACAAAATTGAAATTTGCAGAACTTGAAAGAATTTAATGCTTAAATAGTTAAATAAAAAAATTAAACAATACATAAACCTTCTCTATTCAACCATTTGTCTTATTCATTAAAATTTATTTAAAATATCACATCGGGGTATCAAGGCTTGCACACAAACGACCTCCACGCACCATCTGGCTACACATCACTTGAAATGCAAAATGAAAAAAATAGAATGAGTATAAAGCTCAATAAGCAAATGCCATGTATGAACGTATGTAAAATGTACTATATACCATGAATTAAAATTTCACTTCATCAAATAAAACTTTCTAAATATTTTCATAAAACTTCCATTTTAAAATGTAAGAACTTTTTAAAACCTTTTCATTTCATTAAATCGTAAGCTCACTTAGGGTAACGCCTAGCCATTAAGCTTGCAGTGGGCCATTGTTCTTTGGAACCCAATTATATTTTCTACCGGTAAAATTGCATAGCGGTTCACATTATTTTAACTTTTCCTTTCATCRTTTTCACCTCCCAAGAGGTGAATATTACTTATCTTCCTACCCTATAAGAGGGTTAGGTCGGGCGTGCCGGTTCCCCACGCCTCATTTCTCACTCACATCTTTCATGGTTAGGTTTATATTCCTTTCCAAAATCTTAACATTTTCTGATAAAAATTCATTTATAAAATTTCATTTCTTTTCAAACTTTATTTCTTAAACCATTCACTTCCTAAATGCACGAATAACCCATGCTAGAAATGATGTAGAATACTATAACTATATGCCCATGACATGAACTACATAAACTCGTATTTAAATATATATATCGACAGTAGGAACACCTTACATGAAATAATTCAATACAATCATAACACATTACATAACACAGTCCAATACAATCACCACTTAACACACAACGGAATAAGTAGATGAGTATGGGGATTTACTTATTTGGAGTTCTTAACGTTAAAACTCTACTTTAATCGCAAAGCGGAGTCCCTCAACCGCTCTTAATGTTAATGTGCCCGAAAATGACCAAATTGTTATTACAAAAAGAAATTCATTTAACACGATTGTCCAACCTTAAAATATTTAACGATTATCCTATGAACGTTATTTGCCAATATTAACCTGTACTTAATTCCCATATCGAGAAACTATCATATTCTTAAAAGTATAACTTATTTCATGGCTTCCTACCCTTCTCAACAATTTATAATGATAATACCAAATACAATACATTTCTAAGTTAAAACATATCCTTCATACTAATTAAACTTGCTCTTGGATCCGATATTAAATATAGTCTATGTTTTCCCACAATTATCACTATAGAACATAATTACATAAGTCATTAAATTTCTAAAATCGAATAACAATGTTTTCACCTTTAAATTCAACAAATTCTAAGTGCCGTGGAAGCTACGTTACTCCCCGAGCCTGCGCTCAAGCAGCTCGCGGGTAATAGCCCTGGTCACCACGGTGCCTGGTCGCCTGGGCCTCTAGCGGCCTAGGCGTCTGGGCGCTCGGTTGCTTGGGCGTCTGATGGCCTAGGCTGCTGGGCACCTGATGGCCTAGGCGTCTGGGCGCTCGGTTGCTTAGGCACCTAATGGGCTTTGCTGCTTCTGGTCGAAAATACACTGATCGGAATAGAAACTAGATGGAACTCAGATAACACCGATTTAGAAGAGGAGAACAGCGTCTCTGTGTGGAAGCAGATCTGGAAGGCGCGGGTCGCGTACGTTTAGCAGATGGCTTCTAGTCGGCAACGGTAGAGGGCCGACAAGCAGCACGCAGCTTCAGTGCGCTAGACCACAGATCCGTCAGTCGAGCGCAGTGAGCAAACCCGTGACAGATTGCGCTTGCAAGCTCTGGTCACAATTGAGTAGGCGATGGCGAGCAGATTTGATCGGTACTGGTCGAGCACGGCATGCAGAGCGGCCGAAGCAAAGGAAGATCTATACAGCAGCAACTCCAAGCGTTGGTCGAGTCGACGAGCAACAGGCTTTGGGGTTACTCCGAGCAGCTGTGGCTCTGACGCAAGCAAATCTAGAGCCAGAAGGAAGCGAAAATCGAGCTGTGATGAGGAGATGATAGGGTGATGCAGATAGGGGCGATAAGCAGCCGGTTAGTGTGCTTGAGCACTGGCGAGTAGAGGCGGGCAGAGGATCGGCAAAAATCAGCGGCTCCAGTTGCGGTTTCTGGTCGCTATAGAGTGCTTGGGACAAAGGGCGAACCAGCTACGTTGAATGGGTAGTGGTGTAGTGATGGCAGGAACTCGGCGTAGCATTGGCAGCAGGGGAAAAGGGGGGTAGTGCACATAGCGGGAAGAGGGAGAGACGACATTAGGCTATACCGAATTAGGATTTTATTTTTTTCTCCATGTTTGGGCCTTAACCTAAACCTTTGGGCCTCCCCATCCCATAACCAATCCAATCCAATAAATTAAATTCTACGAGCTTTCCTTTCYYCCAAAATTAGTATTAAATTAGCTTTTAGTGTTCGAATAAGCAACAAATAAGCTCTAACAAGTCGAGCCTGCACCAACAAACCAAAAATCCTAATTCAATTAATACGATAATTTCATACTTACTTAAACGTATGATTAAATAACGATGACATAGAAATTCATAAATAACAATTATTTCACCTTTATCAAACCCTAGTTGGCCTACAATTCATACGATCATACAAAATTCATAAAAATAAAAAAGTAATATCCCGGGTATTACGCGATTATTTAAATATTTATGAAGAACATATTCAACCATTCTTTATTCAATCGATTATCCCACGTGAATAACGATTACCTTTATCTGATAATCAATTAACTATATCCAATCAATTGACATTTGACAATGACATTTGTGATATGAAATTGCATGAACTATCGATTACCAAATGACATCATTTGTAAGTGGTTGGATATGAATAATCGGTAACATAAAAAGCACTAATCGATCTTTATGTTATAATCTCTACTGAAATTGTGCAAAAATAACTCAAGTTTTAATTATTTCATCGATTACATTCATAATCAATTGAATCACATCATAATTCTTTCATAAACTTTTTTTGGAAATTGTAATGTATGAACGATCGATTATTCATACATTGCTTGTCGATTATTCATAAATTCCCAAATACAGAAATCCAAAACTTTAGCATGCAAAGTAAGAACAACCATAATTGATGACATATAATATTAATAAGATTACAAAATTTAAAACACTTAGTTACATAGTTCGTTTAAAAATCCAATTACTGTCCAAAATGAAGCATCAAATTGAGCTAACAGAGCACATTCGTCATGTCCACAAACATTCAACATTGCCTTCAAATATATTTTAAGCGATGCAATCTAATTTCAACTCTAATCTAAATAATAGCTATAGCTTAAACAAAAATCCATGTCAATTTTCTCATTTCCACCATCCACCAAGTCCTTATCCACCATCTTCCAAACCAAAATTCTTATCTACTTCAAGAGTCTTTGGTATGAACTTCTTTGTCATCAACGGATCTAAAATTTCACCAATAAATTGATCAACATTAACTTCATGTTCCATATTATCAGCATTAAATTGCATCACCCTTTCCATTCCCCACCTGAACTTGTTGCTCACTGCATTCTACTTCCTTCAGCATTTATTCATCTCTACATTTTTCCTATTCCTTCTCACCCTGGAATGACATCAGAATGTGGTRAAACTTTTCTTGCATAAACTTCTCTTGCTTTCTTTGTTCTCTCTTAATGGTCTTCATTTTCATTCTACATATTTTTCTTTTCAGTTTCTCTAATTTATTCACTAATGCACCATTGGTATCCCCAGTTTCAATAGGACCTTCATCTTCATTGGTCTCATCAACTTCCTTTTGAAGACCTGAACTTTTGCCTGTATTTTCAATTCTTCCTTGCAATTCCTCTTTATTACTTTTACCTAAAATTGCATGCAGGTTTTCAAACTCAAAGAACAAGGTTATCATTTCAATATCATCATCCTCAGCTGCAAAAATCTTATGCTTCTCAAGAATAAGAATCAACAATTGTTCGTAAGGCAGCTTTCTCTTCTTTGAAAGGGTAGTCAAGTCAATGTTGTGGCAAAATACATCCCCGAAGTTAATCTTCTCCTGCATCATTACCTTATATGTCAATATATAATCTGATTTCGTCATATCTTTTTCAACTCTACACATAGTGTACAATCACCATTGCAACTGCTCTTCCGTATATGTCCATTGAATTAGGACCCTCCTTTCCCCTCTTGAACAGATAACTACCAATCTCCTCTCTGCTCACAGCATGCTCATTATCTTTACAATCGTTAACCTTCATTTTAATGCAAAAGACCCCATCCTATAAGTCAAAAATTTCATTTACAATGGATGCACTTAATTCAATTTCTCTCCGTTTCACGTAGGACCAAATAATCAAGTCTCCAAGTTCATCCATAAAAGTATGCAAGTTAGCATAAAATAAATGAACATGATTTGGACAACAACTATGATGACCAAACAGATTATCCCATTGTTGGACTGCAAACCAGGATTTTAAGTTTGGCAGTTCAATTAATTCTTCATACTTAAGGTGGCTTCCTAAGAACAACTGGTCATTTTTTCATGTTCTGATCAAATCAATTTTCAAACAACTTACGTATGAGGTTACTGAAGTCGATTGCTGGAGTGTTTTTCAGCCTCTTCTCTGTATATGATTATGTATGGTAATTAGGCGAAAGGTCCATCCTCAAGCTTTCTACCAATGATAGATTCTTTTCCTTACCTTTTGGTTGATTTGGATTCTTTGCGTGAACCATCATTGAAGCTTTCTGCAATGTTGATTATGGTGATTTTACAAATTCTTACTGCTGACAATTGATTTTACAGTATTATAAAAAGGGAAATATAGGTAAAAGGCCTACCCACAATAAAACTTTGTGTAAAAGGCCCCTGACCAAAATAAGGAAATAAATATTTTGACCTAATAAATAACCAATTTATATTTATACCCTCAGTGCATTTGAATGCAAGGGGATACTCCAACTCACTTGACTTTTCATTTTCATCACTCACTAATGTCTTTCATATATTTTGGAAGTAGTGTCTCTCCACTTTACTTCTTAGCGCTTCTTCTTCTTCTTCTCTACCTTTCCAGTTTCACCTTTTTGAACATCCATCATCTTCGGACCAATATTCCGGGCTTTGCATCATCTCAACTTTGCAAAGAGCTCAGCTATCTTAGCACATTCATCATAACYTAAAAACCTCACTTTATATGCAAAAACTTCAAATTTTATAGGGATTATCAATAAAACAACGATATATACCTTGATACCATGATTTCAAGAATTTGTTACCCGTAAAATAAGAATGGATAATCATAAAACTTTGATTTCTGGCATTATATTGGTGAGTACGTTCATACCACGACGGCCTACTACAGTGAATGCACTGTCTACCACCGCGGCCTGCTACGATGAACGCACTCACCAATATATGTACATCATAGGTCACCATGTCTATCACAGTGGCCTTCTATGAGGAAAACCTAACAATAAAGTAATAACAAAAGGCCACTGTGATGGATATGTTCATCATGGTGGCCTGCTGTGATGAACAATATATGTGCACCACAAGTCACCGTGTCTATCATAGTGGCCTTTTATGAGGAAAACCTAACAGTAAATTAATAACAAAAGGCCAACGTAATGGACATGTTCATCACAGTGGCCTGTTATGATGAACATATTGGGTGAAAGCTTTCATCATAGAGAGCCACCGTGATAGATATGTCCATCACGGTGGCCTTCTATGATGACGCTTGCACACAATAGGCTTATCACAGTAGGCCACTATGATGGATAGCTTGCACACAATATGCTCATACTAATCACGGATGCCTCTTTTGATGAAGCTAGCACCCAATATGCTTCACACAATAGGCTTTTCACAGCAAGCCAGTGTGATAGATAGCTTGCACATAATATGCTCATGCTAATCACGGATGCCTCCTTTGATGAAGCGAGCACCCAATATGCTTCATGACAGCAGACCACCGTGATGAAAATGTTCATCATGGTGGCATTATATGATGCATGTATTTCATTAATATCAAAGAGTTTCATTTGTATTAACTTGAATTCAGTAAAAATAAGTTTTCCTTTTAATTATATCTTGATTATATATGTAGTATATGTTCATCGCAGCAGCTCACCATGGTAGGGATCACATCACAACTGGCTTGCTGTGATGAGCCAAAAGAACTACAATTGCAAAGATTGAACTAGCTACTGTTTCATGTCCACTATGAAATTTACGACGATTATTGAAATAATCATGGTCAGTTATTCTGTATACGAAGTATTGATTACCTGTTAACTGTAATGAAGAATATTGTTTGCAATGACAATAATCGGATTTCGCAAGTAGTACATCCATCTCATGCAAATTTATTTCGATTATTTGTATAACAAACATCGATTAGGAGTTACATTTCATATAATTTGAACAATTTTATTTAGATTATTGAACAAATACTAATCGATTATTACTACTTAACTAGTGTTATGATAAGCAAAAATGTTTCAATTATTCTAAAATTCAACTCTACAATCATATACGCAATGGTAACAATATCATGAATACAATCTTATATGTATAACAGTGAAAAAAAAAATAGAAATACAATCGTACACCACAATGATAAGAATATAGAAATACAATCTTATAATGTTGCATAAACAAATTTCTCAAACATTAGTAGCCCACATATCATTTTCAATTTACTCCCTAAAAGCATTCCATTCCAAAGTTTGTGATTGAGAAGCACCAAAGGTTGAAAGTTCATCAATTTGGTCATCATTTTGGACAACCAAAGTGGATGGTTGATCATTCACATTGTCATATGGCTTATAAAATTATGCACAATGCAACACGCCATAATAATGGTTCCATGTCTCTCAATCATGTAAAGTGGCATTGCTTCCTTAAGTATTGGAAATCTTTTCTTCAAGATGCCAAATGCTCTCTCCACTGTATTTCTACAAGAGGAGTGATAATGATTGAACAACTCTTTTGAACCAGAGAAATTTGTTCGGCCAGAAAAGTCGCTATGATGGTAACGTGTACCCTTCAGAGGTTCTAGGTGTCCAAATTGATTTTGATATTCGGAATCGACAATCTAATATTTACCTGTTCAATGCAATTTTAAAATTTATGCATAAATAGTTATTATTAACAAGAAATAACAAATATAACTTAATGGAATCATTAATAAATTTACCTATAAGTGGAAAAGAAAATCCATTAGATCGCTTGCTAATTGCATCTCTCCAAACCCTATAATCATGAGCACTTCCTTGCCATCCGATGTACACATACACAAACTGCATGTCATGATTAACCACAGCGAGAACGTTTTGACAAATTTGATTTTTCCTATTATGGTAAGCCTCAATTCGATCTGCAGGAGCCTAAGCAGAAATGCACATTCCATCCACTGCACCAATGTAATCCTGTAATAAATCGCATACATTAAAATAACAAATTCCTTAAGTATAGGGCATACTTTGAAGTACGAGTGGTATCTATCATCATATAAGATTCGAGGTCATGTGTCATGCATATTTCGACTATGGATGTACTACAGTGAAAGCTGAACCAAGAATCGAGGCATAAGTTTTATGTGTCGAGCACAAGTCTCAGTCGAATGCTAGAATCTTTCAGCAATGTTAGTTTGTTTGTTTCCCCTTGTCACACAATGCAAAAATATGGTAAGACTCTCAACAACATCAATGCGCTGTTGCTTTTCGTATCTCCAAATACCACTTCTTCTGACCAATAAATTACATAGATGCTGAAACATTATTTTTCTCATTCCAAGGTTTTCCATAATTCTTGTAGGGTTACCATTCAACAACTGTTGGATCGAATCTCTGTCACTGAAACGAGAATTTCGACAAGGTTGTTTCTGGGGTCTAACTAGTTTGGACATATCAGCTGTACATTTCCCATCATCCATATCATCAATATCATTGCTGTCACCTTCATCAAAAAGAAGATAATCTAACACCGTATCATAATTATCAATATTTTCCATATCCGTAGGTAGCTATAGTACAAAAAATAATCCAAAGATAGTATTAGGAGACACTGAGTATAGAAATGATAATGAAATATTTATAGATATATAGCACATTACAAATACTYTTTCATGTTTCACATATTGCAAACCACATCATTAACAGTATGCATTTGCGTAGTAACTAAGCCAGCCTTATCAAACAATTTCAACTCTAATTTAAGTTCAAAGTTTCGTATAAATATGATAGTGGCAGAGAGTAAAATCATAATGTTGTCTTGAAGGTAATAGATAAACAATATAACTCGTGTGCTGCCTAATGCTTTATCAATAGCGGCAGCTTGATAAGTAGGTTCTAATATCATGAACATGTTGCGCCAATTCTCATCAAAGGCAAAGCGCTTCAATCGCATCATCTCTAGTTAGGTGAGGGAAGTCTTGTTGAAATACGACAAACACATCTGCTACACTTGGAATGACATGTCTACTTTATTAAGCATCTTGAGATATAAGACCTTGCTTCAGTTTCTGAGTTTCTTTGATGGCTCTTAAGGTTCGAATTTGTGCATCCTCTATTCGGCCTTTAATGAAGATTGACTTTTATTTCTCTTGTCGCTTCAAGTCGACTATCTCCTATGCTT
Source organism: Rhazya stricta (assembly GCA_001752375.1). Lineage (NCBI taxonomy): Eukaryota > Viridiplantae > Streptophyta > Magnoliopsida > Gentianales > Apocynaceae > Rhazya > Rhazya stricta. The sequence continues at coordinate 2,104,900 of MEJB01000027.1, read as the reverse complement.
CCTTTTGGTTCCAGCAGAAGGCCTGTCATTGGTAATGACATCCTCATCAACATCTATCACCTCCAAATCATCGTTATCACACACAAACCTTTCATATCAATATTGGGAGAAGGATTTTGTTGCATACTGAGAATAGGAGATCCATTATCATCACTAACTGGGGGATGAGTGGAAGACCTAGCCTTCGAACCAGTGGTAGGCATRGTGAAATAATTCTTTCATTTTAAGATAATTTGGTAACCCCTACTTCTGGAATGCCCTCGCACCTTCCTTCTCCTATATTGCATTTAACACCAAAAGCAGTCATTACCATAGTCAAAAGAAAGATAATTCAGCAATATTGTGTCTACATATGCATTAAGAAATAATTGAATAATGTTACCTTAATCCATTATTTCCACTGCCATGACTTCGAAATAGTTTGTAACTTCAAGATCTAGCCAGCACCAGTGTGATAGGGTATCTTAATCAACCACGCCATAAGGTGATACTTGTCCCTCATTCTTCGCCACTTAGCTTTCAATTGTTTGAGATACATTTTCCTTCCAGTTTATTCGAGAACATCTTCTAAAATTGTTTTCCATGCAGTCGATACAAATTTCCCCCAACCCATATACCATTTATAGATTTGTAATTCATGCAAATATAAATGAAATCATTTTCTTGTTCAGTTGTCCAAAGACTTCTAGAATCTTATTGTAAATCTTCATAACTATCGGCATCTTCCGACATCCAACATTATTCAAAAGTTGAAAAATGAATACAATTGTGCACATACTTTGGACATAGTATATGGTGAATCATGCTCACAAAATAATTATGTAAGATAACAAAAATGAACTAATTTATAAATTCATATAACGAACAGTAATCAAACCTTTCTTTTCATTTTCCTAGATAGGTGTGGCTTAGTAGTATAGGTGTTGGATCTGATTTTGGATTACCAATTCTAATGGACAATATTGTACATTGACACAATAAAAACCATTTTGTTTATAGTATTGAAAGAATGCCAATTTAAAAAGGATAAAAACTAAGGTAATATCGGAATATTATTATGTTCTAGCTTGAAGATCAGGTGGGGAATAAGTAACTGCATAATTACAAACAAATGACCCAATTTTATTCTAAATGCGAGTTGAAAATAATTTAAGTAATAATTAAATGTTTATGTTTCTGTGTAGTACAAAGCATGCAATAAACATCGATTATCCATATATCAATAATCGATGTTAGCTAACCGTATGATGCTATGAAAATTCATGTTATAATCTACACATTCAAAATAAATAATCGACTAGACATGTTCCTGTAGTCAAAACTTATGATTCAATAATCGACCTATATATGTGAATTATGCTTGACAAAAATTCTCTTTCTCAGTCGATTAATGATAAAGACAGTCAATGTTGCCTAATCAAACCAACAACTTCTATCAAAAATTACATCATAATCGACACATGTCGAAGTCCTAATCGATTATTCTACCTTTTTGTTGCATTATCCAGTGAGGAAAAGGAAGAATAAAAATATAAAGAAACAACAATGTCTCTGTAAATTTGACAATGTACAACACAAGCAAGTTTATAATTTGACAGAATGTATAAAGTTCGCTTACTTTGTCTACTCCTCTTCTTTTTTATTTCAACTGAGCAGAGCTCGCCAGTGTCGACCAGGAAGATTCCCTGTGTAAAAGGATTTTTTTCCTTCGATTAAAGGGGTGAAGTTGGATGAGTGTTTAGTTCGAAGTTTCTGAAGTTATTGCATACCAGCATTGGCTCAACAACCATCCAGGGAATTACTGTAATTAATTAGTTGAAATTTTACTGTTTAAATTTTTAAATAAAGGAGAAATGTTACTGTAAATTTTTATTTTTTTTACCGATAATTGGAGGAAAATTGTTTAATTTAAGAGTAAGATTTCTTGATTGAAGGTGTAAAAAAAATATGACTTTTCAAACTGGGAAGTAAAATTTTTTTTTGATTAGAAGTGTAAAACAAATGATATTTGAAATTGGAAAKAAAATTTTTTTTTTTTTTTTACCTCAACATGTAGTCCAAATAGAGCCTTAGTTAGGTCCTTYGGAATGAAGATAAAATCAAGGGTTTGTCGATGAGGGGTAACTGGATGAAAAGGCTATAGGAGTTACCACTGGATAATTGTAATTTCATAGACTAGGGGTTTTGATTGTCCTAAGTTTACCTTGGAATGTCAAGAAAGATTAGATAATGTATGGTGCAAATAGCACCTAGCACCAGAAATAAGCTCTAACACAGAAGAGGATATAGGATCTGATTAAACGTCAGAGACAATGAGGATGAGGAGGGAGGAAAATCAAGAAATATTTTGTTAACCCCTACGAAAAATGATGAACAAGCATAACGATGAAGCAGAAAAGCAGGCAAACAAAATTAGCTCAGAACAAGCTTCCTAATAATGTACCTATGTATCTGCCGCTAGCAATTCAGATAAAGGAACCAATGTCTATTATCCTAGCTACGCCTAAACAACATTAGAGAACCAAAATGGGGCTTATAGCAGCAAAATCTGCCAAAACTTTGGCTTACAAATTAGAATACCAATACATAAACTCAGAATTTTGGAAAAGGAAACCTATGGTTTCAATTCTCCAATTGCTTGGGAGCAACATCAAACTTATACTTGTTCAGCGATGCATCTTCTACCATAAACACCATCTGATCGCCAGGCTGAATGCCATTTTCTGCAGTGATCTTGTCACATTGAGCTAGAAGATGAAAACCAAATTTATCATGAAAATGACCTCTCAACTCAATTCCCTTTGGATCTTTCGGGATGACATTTGCCCTCCTAGAGTCACTGTGGAATGTAACTGATGGCAAGCAATCGGGTAAATCCTGCACAAGCATGGAGATGTGAATAGAGTCCAGGAAGTTTTAGGAGAATAGGGTAGCAAAGTAGGTAACTAATGAGATTTCCTCAACTTATATTATACTTTGCCTTTTACTTTGATGTCATAGATTTCATGGCAATTTTCAAATCCATTGGAAGGATGAAAAGGGGTAAAAATTTAAGAATTAAAACACATTTTAAAGTATAACATAGAGAATGCCCAGAAAAGAAAAAAAAAAGAATGATGCACTTTTACCAATGTGCATCTCCTTTCTCGATCGCGGGTTTCATATGTCTAACAAACTAAACAATTAAGAATACAAGTTTAAGTGTCTTGATGTAAGGAATTCCAGATTGAAAGAAAAACAGTCCATTGAGTCCCTTGCTATTTGTTTCCACAATAAGGACTATCTTCAGATGAAGAGATGTTAAAAAAGCATAGAGTAGTTGTATTGTGACAGGCTGACCACATTAAGTTACTGTCACAAGTAATGCAGCTGCAACAATGACATTGTTATTTAGAACTCTAATCTTGTATTAGAACAGGTTCAACAACTAGCCTTATTTGTGTTCATTATTTCTTGAGGTGAAATAGTAATCACGTTCCAGAATTTCAAACTAACAAAACTTGCACATTGCTATAAGTACTTCTCACGAAGAACGCTTCAGTACTGATGCTTTGTACAATTTCAGCCTTCACTACTGATATTAGTCATCAACTTGACCAATTGTAGCAAGGTGAGCTCAGTCATGCTAATATGAATACATGGTTCAGCGTAAAGCAAAAGCCTATTGTACACCCTAAATGATAATTCCAAAAATTCTCTGTTCCACAGTAGGTTTATCAAAAAATTTGCTTTATTTATACACCTCTACCTTACCAATTTGGCTTCCACTACATAAAAACCTTCTCCTCTACCCCTTCATTTTTTGTATAACATCAGCCAGAAATGTTCTCTTAAATTTCAACTTTATAGAAAAATAACAACAAAGAAAGTTATCTGCTATAGTTCTTTGCTAGAGATGTTTCATGCTTTCGTGGACACCTAAGTAAAAGAATAAGAAGAGGTTCAAGACATGTCAAAATTCAAAAACCAAATCCCCAGAAACAACTATCTTAAATGAACTTACTCCCAGCTGCTAAGTAGAAACTCATGGGAAATATATGTACCTAGCTAACCTTTAAATGAGTAAAAACCAAAATAGAAAACCAAGGGTTGCATAATCCAACAGGGTTCTGATTATAATCTGCAGCTATTCTTTTCCAACCTTCCCGAAACATGTCATCACTTGACGAAGAAGATAAATACTTAAATGGACCAGGTCTTTTTGAAGAAATGCATAAAAAACTTGCCGTTTTCTAAAAAGTATACCATGCAATAAATGTCGAACAAGTTTCTGATACAGCTGCCCATGAAGATTGGGTCTAGCTAAGTATTTTCTGATAAAGCAAGGGTAGGTATAAGCAATAGTTTGTGAAAAAGTGCTGGCTAACATGGGAAACTATTAAGAATTGATTAATACATCAACCTTACTTTCAAGTGTACCTTAGATAGTTATTTCAAATACTTTTATGTGTTTTCAGGAACTATTTATTCTCATAATCTATAATTTTGACTTAAATGAAGCTTGATTCAAAAGATGGAACAAAAGAAAATAATGATGCTCTGCAACTGATGTTTTGTCCAACAAATGGATCAAAATGGGGGGAAAAGGAATATAAGTCAATGAGAAAGATAAGATATAAACACAGCCGTCCATCAATGGCAAAGAAGTAAGGTTGCTTGCACCTGCTAAAGGCACATCAAGTAAATAAACTGGCACAATTTTCGGAACTTTGTTCGTCTTTGAAGCTGCCAAAGAATTGCCACCCTTAGCTTTGGCAAATGGCTCCAACACTGCATTTAAGATGATATTAGGAAGTACCAAGGTCAACTTCACTCTGATTTAGTGAGAAACATTTGCATACTATGTTAAGGTGCATCTATTAAGAAATACACTGTAGATGTCGATAAAGAAGATGAAGAAAACATGAAAGGAAGCTGATACCTCTCTTTCGACCACCACCAGATGCTTGTTTCCTCATCTCAACTTTATCTTCCCTTACAATTTCAATTTCTTTGTCTGCAAAGGAAACAAAATAAATTGAAAAGGATATTGGAAGCATGAAACATAAGCTGAAACTGAGAAAACCAAATGGTACGTGTATAATAAAGAATAAGAAAGAAAAATTAATGATTGCAAGTCTATATAGGATTAATTAGCGTAAAGATCATCAAGATCCATAACTAAAAAGCATGAAAATAAGGCCGATATCTCGACCACGAGATGCTTGTTTTCTCATCTCAACTTTATCTTTCATTACCATTTCAATTTCTTTGTCTACAAGGAAAAAACATCAAATTGAAAAGAAATGTAAAACATAAAAGATAAACTCAAATTGGCAAAACCTAAGATTGTAAATGAATAAACCAAGAATAAGAAAAAATTAATGATTCCAAGCCTATATAGGATTAATTAGAGTAAACATCATCACGATCCAGAACTGATCCAATTTGCCAGACCTGGAAGTGATTATATAAATATCACCAAACTATAATTTATTAAGTTTACAGGACAATATGTACATGAGAACTCTTAATATATGTTTTGTATGCATCAAATACTTAATAAAACTGGGACAAAAGTAATCTTTATGTTGATCGATGAGTCCATGTCTAGATCTAAGGTTCTGAATTAGGTTGAACCTTTTTATGCAGAGGTTCCAGTGGAAATGAAAGAAAACAGATCACAACAAAGAGACCTAATCTTTAAACATAGAGATGGTGATGAAGGAAGATCAGTGTCTTTCCACGATTCTATAGGCTTTCATTGTTTCCTTCATTTAGTGTCTCCCCAAAACCTTTTGAGTGTTAGAACTGTATGCCCTAAAGGAAATGTATTTCTATAATTTGTAATAGAAAAGAGTAATTCCATCTATTCATTTTAGAACATATACATATTTTATTGGAAATAGGTCCAAGCTATTAAGTAAATGGTGTATGTGATGGGTCGTTTTTCACAAATAGGCATAAACCCCATGCTTAATCAGCAAGACAAATTTGCCTTGGTCTTTTGCTAGAACTGGGCATTTTATCATGATAAGATCATTCTGCAATGAATTCTAATGATGAATGACTTTCCTTAGTCAGTGGACGATCCGTTTATTCACTCCAATTGTGCAAGCGTATTTGATATACATAGAGTAGGACCTGTGATATTGGTTTATGTTAAAGTACTATTTTTATAGAAACAAGAGTAATACTGCTACTGTGTGGATGAATATCCTAGTACTCGAGTACTAGCTGGTGACCTGGTGAACCTAGAGCTGCATTATTTGATATACTATATGTAAGATCCTTGTGTAGATCAATAATAACCTTGTATGTTAGGAGTATGGTGTTTACACGAATCTTCGTCTATAAAATAATAAGAGAAAACAAGAGGAATGCAAAAACAAGTGTGTTATCTTATAAATTTGATAAGATACGCATTACAATCTCTGAGACGTTCTTGTGGTGAGAACTTAATCTGTTGATTCTTCTCTTTGGAATCTTTTGAGGGCTTCGTAGCTTAATCTTGGGATCTGGATTCTTTGGAGTTTTTTGAGGGCTTTACACCTTGATCTCAGGATCTAAACTCTTTGGGAGTTTCCGAGGGCTTCGCAGCTTGATCTCAGGATTCGGACTCTTTGAAATTTTTTGAGGACTTCGCAGCTTGCTCTCAAGATTTGGAGAGAAATTTTTCTTCTTTCAACTTGAATTTCTAGTCCTCGATGTGAATTTTTGGACTTTGATATGAAATTCTGGACTCTTTGGAATCTTCTGAGGGCTTCACAGCTTAATCTCAGATTTTCCACTCTTAGGAATCTTTCAAGGGCTTCGCAGTTTGATCTCGAGGTTTGGACTCTTTAGGAGTTTTCGAGGGCTTGGCAGCTTGATCTCCGAATTTGGAGAGAAATTTGGCTTCCCTCAACTTGAACTTCTTCTGGTCCTCAATACTTGATCATCAGAATTTGGAGAGAAATTTGGCTTCTCTGAGCTTGAACTTTTGGTCCTTTATGTGAATTTCGGGACTTTYYTATGAAATTCTAGACTTCTTGCTCTTGTGCTTTGACCACTATTTATAGGCAAAACGAATTGATTTGATTGGTCGAGGTAACACTCGGAGTGATGTGGCGTCACCTAATTCGGCAAGCTTTRCTTGATTTTTATTAGTTGAACCTTATTATTACTGACACATGTCACCGTTTCACTGGTTGACACGTCATATACTCCCCAATTTAATGGGTGTATTTAAAATTAATTTTTAATTATTTAAACAGATTATGAAAATCTAATTTAATAAAATTTTCATATCCACAAATTGCCCCTGGAACGTAGCCACTCTACAACCCAAAAATGAGTTTATGAGTGGACAAGTTGCAACTTAATTTTTGTCATTTGGATCAATATTGCAGGTCCAATAATTAGATTATTTTTCTTGGACATACTTGAAATATTTGGGCCTCCTTCGTTCTTCAAAGAGTAGGTTTTTTTTCTTCAATTTGCTGGGCTTGCCCCATTTCTTTCAATTTGCTGGGCCCATTCTTTTTCCATCTCCTTGGGCTGGAAGTCACCTAATCTAATTTCATATAATCACAATCTTAATCTAGATAGGTCTTACATATTGGATACATATTGAAATTATGATATATCTTGCATATTGATATATATTAGAGTTGTGATAGACTTAATTTTTTTAATCCTAACACAGCTCCGTATTCTAAATATCTATCAATAATCTAAACATATCTTGCCCACTAGAGTTATGACAAGGCTTGTTTTCCTAATCCTAACCCAATTTTCTCTCTTGTTCTTTTGCCTATAGACATCCCATTTACATGAGTTTCTCTCATTTTATTTTTCTTTGCATCACCAACATCGATACTTTGGTAAGTCATCTTGTGTGTTTTTGTTTCTTCCTTAGTAAGTCAACCTACTATTGTTTACATAAGTCTCTTATATTCGATATAGCACTTGTCCTTACATTTGAAGATTTTTGAGGGAGACTTTAACGAGAGGTGTCGAGAAAAAGCCAAAAAAGAGGTGAAACTTCCATCTTCTTTTATCATGAACATCTTTTCCTTTTTCTTTTGTGCAAGACTCAATTTTGCTTACTTGTTATTTCCTTTTTTTTTTGTGCAAGACTCGATTTTTTTCTTTTTTTTGCTTGCATTACTTTTTTTTTCCTTTTCACTTTTGTTGCTCTTGTTTTTGTTTCAACCCATGAATTGTGGGCCTCCGTTTATTTTTTCTGGTGTTGTTTCTTTGTTCTGCCCCTTTCCACTTTTCTTCGTGGACCTGTTGTAGCGTAGCCTAGACCGACGACCTATTCTTTCAACCCTATTGCTTCATGGGCTAAGAGACAACGGCCCAAGACTCGGAAGGCCAAAGCCCTGAGTTCCTACACTTTACGGCAGAAAGTGACCTAGATTGATGGCCCATCAAATGGCCAATCTGATAGCCCATTCTTCTGGTTCACTTGATTCGTGGGCTTTGAAAAGACGGCACAGACCAACGACCCAAGACCGACCTAGACGCAGCAGCCGAAGCCTTCAATTCCTTCACTTCATGGACCAGAAGAAAGTGACCTAAGACCAACCCAAACCCAGTAGCCCAAGCCTTCAGTTCCTTCCCTTCATGGGTCAAAAGAAAGCGACCCAAGACCACCCAAACCCAGCAGCCCAAGCCTTAAGTTTCTTCGCTTCATGGGCCAGAAGAAAGCGATCCAAGATCGGCCCAAACCAAGCAGTCCAAGCCTTCAGTTCCTTCACTTCGTGTGCCAAGAAAAGGCAGCGCAAGACCTGAAGCCCAGATTCACTGACCCAGTCAGCCAAGCTCACACATCTTTGCTCGTCTCCATTCTTATCTTTATTGCCGGCGGCAGAGCGGCAGTGGCCAGAGGTTTCCAGTGGTGGCCACCGAGTTTTCTACCATCTATTCCGCGGTGGCCTCCGGCTTCCAACATCGGCCTCTTGGAGATCTGCAGCAATGAAGATTTTAGAGTTTCTTTCTCCATGATGGCTCTAGCAAAGAGCAATGGTGAAAATTTTAGAGCTTCTTCCTCTGCGACCAGATGATGCTTCCCCTTCCGTTTCCTTCTATTGGCGACCGCAGTGATATTGAGTTGCAATAAGGAAGACGATTACAACAACCCTGTGTCTTCTGACCTGAGTCCAGCTATAACGTGGGGTAATCACAGCATACAGCGAGAACGGAGCTCTCAGCTTCTGCTTTTTTCGGAGGTAGCTATAGCAATGGTGGCCTCTTCCTCGAGTTCACCTTCTGCCTTGCAGCTCACTTTCCAAAGTGATGCATAATGCCCTAAGACTACGCCGACGAACGGCAACTAGTATTAGCGACCAGACTGGCCTTTCCACCTTCCTTTCATTTTATTTCAGTGATGGCCGCAGAGATGACTTCAAGTGGCGATGAAGATGGAGCAGCGATGGCAACAAGCAGCTACGACGTCCTTCTCTCCGAGCCACAGCAATGACTTTAACAAAGTCGACAATGGCCTCTGCTTTTCTCTTTCACCTTTCGATTCTCGAGACATAAGTTTGAAGCTGCTTTTCTATTTTTTCTAGTTCGTGCACATGGCGAAGGGCAGTGACAAACTTCGCTTTGATGATTCCTGAGGAGACTGGTGCAACGCTCTAGCAGTCGATTAGTAGCCATGCTTGGGCTGAAGCATATTTTTTTTGGCGCTGGTAAAGAGATAACTTGGTTGTTTGCAAATTGGGCAGCTGAGTTGACTCGGTTTAGGGATAACCCTTGGGCATTTTTGCTGAGGCTTGAATTGGGTTTAACCCTCTTTTTTTTTTTTTTGTGTGTTTCTAAGTGGGTTTGGGCTTGCTTCTCCATGGATTTGGTGGCCTTTGGACCCCTTTTATTCTTAACCAGTGCAACCTTTGGCTTCACAACAGCGGTGACTATGCGAGGGACTTTCTGCCTTCTACTTCTCCTCTTTGGTATGGTTCTGGCATGGCTTCAAGTATTCATCTTTTCGGAGCATAATCACCCAAGTGCAACCTATGCTGCATCTAGAACAACTTCAACAGTCGCAAAATTTGCCTCATTTTTGTACAATTTCAGTTGCAAATAAATCTAATTCGATTGTTGAAGGGAGATACAGGGTCCTTTGAGCCTGAGACAACCATTTTCTACCTGCCGCCTGCCTTAAAGCACTTTAGGTAGAACTCCAGCAACTTAAACATTCTCGAATATAGCACTATATTTTATTCTTTTTTTCTTTGTTTAATTTTTTTAACTCTCTTTCTATTTTTGCTTACTTTGAAGATTAGAGTTCAAGGATTCGACTTCGAGCCAAGGAGAGAGGTCATCTTCTGCTTCAAGCTAGACACCAATACCAAGAAAGGGTTTCGATTTGAGGCCATAGACCACCAACATGGAGCAAGAAGAGGGTTTAATATCATGCCATGGAACACCAATTTAAAGGGAGAGAGCTTCAATTTCTAGCCATGGATTATCAACTTAGAGGGTCCATTTCACATCATCGCTATTAGGGACATCAACTTTGAATGCTTCCAATTTAACCCTTGAATATATTCGAGGTCCCAATTTTTGCAAGAGGATGGTTGATTTATGCCATTACTACGAAGGACATCGACTTTGAATACTTCGAATTTAAGCCTTAGATTTCTTCGAGATTCTAATTTTCTGCAGGAGGGTCTTGATTCCAGACCATTGTTGGACTTCAACTTGAATAATTGTTAAAGATTTAACTCTACTATAAGAAGTAAAGAAAATGATATATTATTGAAGATGTAACTGAACTTAGATGTTTTTCTAAACTGCCTACGTATCCAAAGAAGGAATCAAGTAAAACGTAGTTCATCTTTACATATTTTGAAGTTGCAGTTTAAGCTTATGCAATCGAAGGGCAATTTGATCTTTTGTAGATAGTTTTAACTCTTAATCAAGGAGTAACATGCAGTTTAGGCACGTGCATTAAGGAGCAATTTGAAGTTTTATTTGAGGCATTTAGATACTTTTAACTCATATCAAGGAGCAATGTGCAATTTATGCTCATACACTAAGGAGCGATTTGCAGTTTAAGCTCGTGTAGTCGAGGATCAATTTGAAGTTTTATTGGAATTTGCAGCTAGTTTTAACTCTTATCCAGGAGTACATGCAGTTTAGGCTCATATACTAAGGAGCATCATATTCAGACAGTTTAAACTCTTATGAAGGAGTAGCATGTAGTTTATGCTCGTACACTAAGGAGCATCTTGAATTTTGTTGATGTTGAATCTTTGGCTTCAAATTCTGATAAAAGTTTGAGCCTACTTTGAAATTTCAGCTTCTTCTCATATTTGGTTAACTTATTGACATGAATTCCTCGACTTTGATTGATAAGGATACTTATTTCCATATTATGAGCATGGATAGCTAATTCTTTAAAGGTTCTTGGCTGGATCCCTTTTAAAATATATTAGAGGCCCCAATTCATGCCTTTGATGGACATCTCGATTGCAGATTGTCCGAAAAGGCGATCTCTGGAACTAAGACTTAAACTTCTCCATGGATTGATGTAATCAATGATGGGCTTATCATTCCACTACCGAATTTGGCTTAATTCAAGCATGCTAACAGTTCTTTGGGTGCTATAAAATCGATTCATGAATTCCTGCTCGAGTTCACTCCAACTATCGATTGATCCAGGAGTAATATCCATATACTAATCAAAAGTGTTACCTTTAAGGGATCTAACAAATTACTTGACCAGTAGATTACCTTCAGTATTTGCATTGTTGCATGTTTCAATAAAGTGGACTATATGCTATTTTCCCAATTAGCAAGATATTACGCTTGTTTGATTGTTGAATCGCCTTGTGATATTGGAGAAACAAGTCAAAATGCTCCAAAGCAACCAGAAACTGCAAATGATGTTGAATTTGCTAAGGTTGCTCAAGTACAATATCAATCTGAAGCCAAATCTAAAACTACAATGGAAGTACAAAACATCCAAGTTTCTTCTAATGGATTCATCGCAGTAAATCACCTAAAGAATATTATTGCAAAATAATTGAAGAAAAGCACAAAAGAAGCGCTAGATCTTCTCAAGAGTACGCCAAACCATATATTCAAAGGATATGCAATCTTCAAATGCCAATGGATTATCAACCTCCCAAGAAGCAACAATTTAGCCAACTTTGCGATTTGTTCTTCAATAGTGGCAATATCAATCATCATAACTAATATGATAGATGAAGTTGTAGTTGAATCTTCATGACAGAGCTTTCCCAATTGCAGATCTTCTTGGTGAACAATAATTGTAGATTTTGTAGAATACTTACCATCATCTTGTTTAGGTATTTGTGACTTGGGTCCAAGATTCAACAAGGACATGGTCGTTTTTATGGTAGGAACAACTTCTTCATTTCCTTCTTGAACATGGGGTTGGAGAATTTGTAGATCTGGTCGTATAAGAAGTACTCCACTTCTTTTTCAGCATCAGATAGTGCTCTATTCTGAGTCACAGGTCCGGCATATATGGCTAACATGGTTGATTTGGTGGTAGCACCAATTGTTACAGATCTGAAAGGAGTAGCCTTTGAGATGTTGTTCTTGAGGGCCATTGATGAATTTGATTCGATTTGATATGAAGAGAAGAGATGAACGACAGAGATAGTCCCATTGGACGTGCCAAAGTTTGTTTACACGAATCTCTCGTCTACAAAATTATATAAGAAACAAGAGAAATTCGAAGAACAATATATATATTGATCTTATAAATTTGATAAGATGTGTGTTACAATTTCTAAAATGTCCTCGTGGTACAAACTTGATCCGTTCATTCTTCCTTCGAAATTTGTTGAGGGATTCATGGCTTGATCTCAAGATTTGAGAGAGATTTGATGCTCTTTCTTCTAAGCTTTTCTCAATTTTGGACCTTGATATGAATTTCTGAACTTTGATATGAAATTCTGAACTTCATCCTCTTGTGCTTTGGCCACTATTTTTATAAGCAAAGTGAATTGATCTGATTGCTCAAGGTAACACTTAGGAGTGATGTGGCATCGCCTGATTCGCCAAATTTTTCTTAATTTCCATTGGTTGAACCTTGTCATCACTGACTCATGTCACCGTTTCATTGGTTGACACGTCACATACTCCCCAATTTAATGGGAGCATTTAAAATTTATTTTTAATTATATAAATAGATTAGGAAATTTTAATTTAATAAAATTTTCATATCTACTTGTGGTATTTAATTAACTAAGACAAACTAGTATAAGATAGTTTTCGTGGTTCGTTTTGTGAAGGATTAATCACCCCCTTGTGATTGTCCAAAGGATAATCAAATGATCCAAGGCCCCGGAAATGTGACTTAAGAATACTTCTGTAAGAAAGAAAATTCGAATTAGTCATGGCTTATCAGACTAGCTATTTAAGGATGGTAGATGTCATCGAGAAGGTGTCATTACATTATTCTTCTCTTAATGATYGGTGATACACAAAAAAGTATATTCATCATTTCACTTGTATGTCAAAGATTATGCTCATATAAAGTTGTTCGAGGAGTCAATATATCCATATGGCGATAAATGGAACACTTAAAATGATAAAATACACTTACTAGGTAGTAAGGGTATTTTGGTCATTTTAGTAGTCATGAATAATTTATCTTTTGGTCCAGGGGTATCTTAATATTAGCTAAATACTTCATTGTACAATTGGGCTTCAAGGATATATTTTTCTTTCTTTTTTAAATTGTTTTGATGAGACATATTATTTTATTTAGTTTAAGGCCATATTTATTGGGCTAGATTTTGGGTATTTAATTAATTACTCTGATTGATTGAAGAAAAGAATTAATTAAAAAATGGACTTATGGCTTAAATTAGACTGGAGAAGAACTATAACCTGGCCCATGAAAGACCAAGAATTTTGGCCTCATAAGGTGTAATACCCAATATTAATTTTCCTATTTTTATGAATTTTATATAATTATATAATTTATATTATAATCCACTAATTAATTTATTCTCATGATTGTTAGTGTTTTAGTTATTTTGCAGCGGAAGAACTTGGAGGCAAGGACATTGATGTGCCAAATAGAAATCAATAATTTATTTGTGCATTATTGTGTGAGTATTTTTATTTAAATGTGGAATTCTATTATTTGAATTTAATTAGAGTTTTTATCTACTTAATTAATTAATTTTGGTTTAGTCCATTAGAGCCCATTTTCCTTTTACCAAAAACCTAAAGCCTTATTAAATGTTTGGTCCTGGCCCAAAGGAAACCCATAAACTTTAATTTAATTGGGCTTAGATACTTAATTTGTTGAAATGGACCAAAAAGTTTTAATAGGGCCCACATCAGAGTCTACTCAAAAATGGCCCAAAGTAAAAGGAAAAAAAAGTAAAAAACCCTTAAATTTTAGCTGCCATTCTAGACTTTGTGCTGTTGAAATAGGAAGGAGAGAAGGGTAAGGAAACCGGGAGAAGGAGAAAAGGAAAGAAAGAAAGGATGCCACCATTTTTTACTTGCACACAGAGAGAGAGAGAGAGAGAGAGAGAGAGAGAGAGAGAGAGAGAGAGAGAAGACAAAGAAGAAGGAAGGAATTGGAGGAAATTAGCAGCCAGTTTGGGGCTGTGTTGCATCTGAGAGAAGGAGAGAAGAAAAAAAAAAGAAAAAAGAGAGAAGAGAATTTGAGGGGAAAAAGGAGAGAAAAAGGAAAAGAAGGAAAGTAGCTGCAATTCTTGACTTCCGGAATTTAAGAGAGAGAGAGAAAGAGGGAAGAAGAAAAGAAAAGGGTAGCTACAACTTGGCTTGGGGGAAGAAAGGGAAGAGAAGGAAGTGCATCTTTAGCTTTATTGGGGTAAGTTATCTGATTTTTCTTCTTGTGCCATTTAGTTTGGTGATGATTACTTTTGTTAATTTTCTGGAATTATGAGATTGCCAATGATTACATTAGGGCTGTGATTATAATTATCCTAACTGGATTTATTATGTGTTATTTAAAAAAAAAAAATCAATGCAAGATGCTTTTTTTTTTTTTTTTTTTTTTACTTGGAGGATAACATTGGCATTTGGTTGTTATTAACTAGCTTAATCATTACATTCGGATAAGTTAATACATTGATCAGTTGGAGAGTCAGATACAAAAAGAAATAGTAAATTATTAAGTTGTTGAAAAAGAAAGAAGATTATTCAATTGTACCAATTTCGGGAAAACAAAGAAATTATAAGAAGACAAGAAAGTCCACGCTAATGAGGTGGTTTGTCTTATTGTCTTCTTTTAGTTTGTACGCTATCTTGTTTCTGAGAATTCTTCGATTATATAGTATTGTGGAAATTTTAGCAAGGTTCTTTGTGAATATCCTTTTTGCAATGAAATTATGATATTATTTGGCACATTGATGTCGTGGGCAGCCAAAACACTCCGCTTGCGATTTAAAGTAAGCTATATCTATTAAGGAAACCAACTAAGTAAACACCCTTTCTTTATTCGAATGAAGAACTTCTTTTGTAAATATAATTTGAGTTTATGTCTTTAAAGTATGCAAAATACTACTTGTTGACATGTTTGAATTTTAAATTCAGAGTTAGTGTGGTCTATATTCATGAGCATATGTCTGTTATTATTTTGTTCCATTTTCTGGCATGTGGCATGATCATGCATCCAAGAAGGAAAACATTTTAAAGAATGAGGTTTGGAAAAATGTAATTTTTAATGTTGAACAATTTTCAAACATTAAGGAACAAGAAAAGGGGTGTAGGCCTAAGCCATGAAAGGTGTGAATGGGAAATTGGGCATGAGGGACCAGCACACTGACCTAATCTGCTTTGTAGGGTGGAAATGCAAATAAAGTTCACCTCTTGTGAGGTGACGGTGAAAGTAAGCTTTGGCGTGCTATCGATAGAAAATTTATTTGGTTCCAAATAATAATTGTCCACTACAGAGTTTAACAACTAGATGATAAACCAAGTGAGCTCACGTTAGAAATGAAAAATTTTAGAAAAGTTAGACGGAATGAATTTTGAACTTCATAATGGATATGCATGTCATAAGTATTCATGCATGGGGTTTACTTACTAAGCTTTATAACTCACCCCTTTCCCATCATTTTTCATTTCAAGTGATGATTAGCCAGATGGTATGTGGAGATCGCTTGAGAGCAGGCTTTGATACCCAAATTTTATTTCTTTAGTAAATTTTACTAATTAATGGAGTTGGTTGGATAATTGAAATTATTTATTGATTTATTGAATAATTCTTTTAAAATTTTTCTTCATTATATGAATAAATGGGTTTATTTTGTTGGTGGATGGATTTGTTGGGAGTTAAATTTTTGTAAACCTCTTTCTACTTAAAGTTTAAAAATTTTATTTTCCCTATGTGAGGGGCAATTTGGTAATATTTTCGTTTTAGGATAGTTCCTAATCTGGGGGAGTTATAGTTTGGTATTAGAGCTTAGTGTTTTAAAAGCAATTCTATAAACACTATAAGATATAAAATATACATAAATTCTTGAAAGGTATATGGGTATTAGGTCATGCCATAAGCATTTCTTTCTGAACCATTTGGTAAGTTTTATGTTATGGTTTAAATTTGTGAATGATATTTAATGTTCAATTGTTATAAATACGTGTATTTTTTATGTTTAGAATTCTTATGCAAATGGATTTTTTCTAGTTTAGTAATGGCCCATACCAGTCATTCCCAAGCTCAAGAAGGGGTAGCTCAAGCCTAGAATGAAGGAACCCGGCAATATCCCCACTGCTCAAGGAACTCCAAAGACCGTGTAGGTATTTATGCAAGCAATGGCTGCTTTCGGGCAAGCTAGCTAGTCGAGAATACGAAAAGATTTCTGAATTCAACAAACTCACTCCATTATCGTTTTTTGGCATAACCGATCCATTGGAAGCTGAGAAATGGTTGACAGAGATCCAGAAAGATTTCTCTATCATTCAATGCACAGATAAGGAAAAGGTTGATATTGCTGCTTACAGCTCAAGGAAAGGCATACAACTGGTGGCTGATAGTTCAGCTCCAGCATGAGGGGGACACTAGCCCCTTCACTTGGGGAATGTTTACTGAAACCTTTAACAACAAATATTTTCCTAAGAGCGTTTGTCAGCAAAAGGAGCGGGAATTTGCGAGGCTGGAACAGGGATGTCGAACTGTGAGTGAATATGAAGCTGAGTTTGCACGGTTAGCTAAGTTTGCTCTTGACTTGGTTGCTACTAAAGATAGGAGGGCAAGGCATTTTGAAGAGGGAATTAGGTCTCAAATTAAACTTGTAGTGATTCTATTCGAGCTCTGCACACATTGGTAAGTTCTCAATAAATCTCCGGTAGTTAAGAAGTTGATGAATAAAAAGGAGACCAGAAGTCAACCGATCAGCCATAAATTTAGAGGTGGGAACTCCAAAGGCTGGGTTAAGGGCGGTAAGAAGAGGAGACATGACCAGGGAAGTAAATAGGGTTATCAACAAAACAAACAGCAGAGGAAGGCTTGCACGAAATGTGCTAAGAAACATTTGGGTGAATGCCTTCTAGGCAAGGGGGTGTGCTTCAAGTGTGGAAAGCCTGGATATTTTGCAAATGAATGTAATCCTACCTGCTTTAACTGTGGAAAGTTGGGACATTTAGCCAAGGATTGTAAGGAGAAGAGGAAAGCTATGGAATCACGTGTCTTTGCAGTGATGTGGAAGGAGGCATATGAAGCACCGACCGTGGTATCATGTACTCATAGTTTTAATACTGCATTAATTCAATTAACATAATATAATTACATACCCATAAGAGTAACTTGTCATGTAGGAACCTTATATATCTTTAATGCACTTGTTACATGTTATTCGACTCTGAAGCTATCCATTCTTTTGATCACCCTACGTTCACTGAGAAACCTCAGAACTCATATCCACGTCTGCATACGCAGTTTAGTGTGTCTATACCTTCTAGGATAATCATGAACTTAGAGTATGTGTTGATAAATTGTCCGATTGTACGGGATGCCAAGGCGTTGATGGCGGAACTTATAGTATTGGACATCTAGGAATTTGACATTATTCTAGGGATGGACTGGATGTTGAAGTATCACACCACTATCAATTGTCTTGTGTTTGAGCCTCCTAACGAATCATAATTTTGCTTTGTTGGATCTAAGATAAAGCTATCCATTTCGATAATATCAACAATTAAGGCTCGTCGAATGATGAATAAGGGTTGCACTGGTTACCTAGCTTCATTAAGTGAGGTTTCTAAGGCAAAGCTTACTATCGAACAAATCCTGATTGTTCAAGAATATCAAGACGTGTTACCAGATGACCTCCAGGGTTTACCACCAACAAGGGAGATTGATTTCGCCATTGACTTGGAACCTGGAATAGCTTCGATTTCTAAGGCACCACATCATATGACTTATGCTGAACTTAAGGAATTGAAGGAGCAGTTATAGGATCTCATATTCGACCTAGCTTTTCACCATAAGGTGCTCCTGTTTTATTCGTGAAGAAGAAGGATGGATCCATGAGACTATGTATAGATTATAGAGAGTTGAACGAGGGTGACAATAAAGAATAGGTACCTATTACCTAGGATTGGTGATTTGTTTGATCAGCTTCAAGGTYCTAGAGATTTCTCTAAGATTGATCTGTGATCTTGCTACCATCAGTTGCGGGTTAGAGAAGAGGACATCCCAAAGATCACTTTTCGAATTCAATATGGACATTACAAGTTTTTAGTCATGCCTTTTAAGTTAACCAATGCACTAGCTGCATTTATGGATTTGATGAATCGGATTTTTTAGGAGTACTTTGATCAGTTTGTCATAGTCTTCATTGATGATATATTGGTGTATTCTTGATCCAGAGAAAAGATGAAGAGCACTTGATTATGGTACTTCAGGTACTTAGGGTCCAGAAACTCTTTGCAAAATTCAAGAAGTGTGAGTTTTGGTTGGATAGCATGCCATTTTTAGGACATACTGCGTCCAAGAAAGGTATTGCAGTTGACCCGAGTACAATTGTGACAATTTGAAAATGGCCAGCACCTACAATGTCGGAGAGGTTTGTAGTTTTCTTAGGTTAGTTAGCTACTATCGAAGGTTTGTGGAGGGATTTTCTAAAATTTCCTCGCCTATGACCCAGTTGACTAGAAAGATACGAAATTTCGATGGAGTCTAGATTGTGAGTGCAGCTCTGAGGAATTGAAGAAACGACTGACAATTGCTCAGGTCTTAACAATTCTACACGTTGTGAGGGGTTTGTGATCTATAGTGATGCCTCAAAGAAAGGGTTGGGTTGTGTCTTGATGCAACATGGAAAAGTAATTGGTTATGCCTCAAGAAAATTAAAGAAGTATGAGAAGAACTATCCAACTCATAGTCTAGAATTGGCTTGTGTTATTTTTGCATTAAAGATTTGGAGAAACTATCTTTATGGGCAAGACGCGAGATATTCACTGACCATAAGAGTCAAATATTTTTTCATTCAGAAGGAATTGAATATGAGACAACGACGATAGAGCTCATGAAAGATTCTGATTGTGTGATAAACTGTCGTCCCAATAAGGCTAATGTGGTAGCTGACGTGCTTAGCAGGGAGGATCATAGGGTTGTGGCCACTCCGCAAGTTTGTCAAAAATCATTATTGTTAGATATTCAAAAGCTCAAGTTGGATATTATTTTTCAAGGCACATCAAGCTACCTCGCAAATATAACTCTTACACCCACTCTCTTTGAAAGGATAAGAGCTTTGCAGGTGGAAGATCCTCTAGTGTTAAAATGGCGAAAGGAAGTTGCTAATGGGAAACGTTCGGATTTTGTGATCACAGTTGATGGAGCTCTTTGGTATGGCGACAAGCTTGTAGTTCCTAATGATAAGGGTTTGAAGGGAAGCCATAATACACCTTATTCTATTCATCTTGGAAGTACGATATAGAGATTTGAGAAAGCATTTCTGGCGGGTTAGTATGAGCTGCAATATAGCAAATTTTATTCAGCATTACCTTACTTGCTATCAGGTTAAAGCTGAACATCAATCACTCTCGGGCCTTCTGCAGCCCCTCATGGTCTCAAAGTGGAAATAGGAAAGAATCGGTATGGATTTCATTGTTGGTTTGCCTAGGATGAGGAAAGGTTATAATTCCATTTAGGTGATTATGGATCGTCTTACAAAGTCAACGCACGTTTTGTCCATGAAGACTACTTATAATATGGAGAAGTATGCCGAATTGTATATGGCGAAAATTGTCAGACTTCATGGACTCCCACTATCTATTGTGTTAGTTTGTGATCCAAAAATATACTTCATTTTGGAAGAGTTTACATAAGGCCATGGGTATTTGGTTGAATTTTAGCACGACTTTTCACACACCAAGGGATGGACAATCAGAGATGATGATTCAAAATCTTTGAGGATACGTTGAGAGCTTGTGTAATTGACTTCCGAGGAACTTAGGATGAATTTCTTCCTTTGGTGGAATTCTCCTATAACAATAGTTATCAGACTACTATTAGTATGGCCCCTTATGAGGTACTCTACAGAAGGAAGTTTAGATCATCAGTTCATTGGGATGAAGTTGGTGAGAGGAAGTTATTAGCCCCATAAATAGTGCAACAAACAGTCGAGATGGTTGAAAAGATTCATCAACGAATGAAAACAGCTCAGAGTAAACAAAAAAGTTATGCTGATAGGAGAAGGAAGCCTTTGGAAATTGTAGTTGGAGACAAAGTCTTTCTAAAAATGGCACTTATGAAAGGAGTTATGAGATTTGGAAAAAAGGGGAAGCTAAGCCCCAAGTTCGTCAGACCCTTTGAGATTCTCAAAACGGTGGATGACTTAGCCTATTAGGTTGCATTACCACCAACTCTATCCGGCATACATAATGTGTTTCATGTCTCCATGCTAACGAAATATGTTTCGGATCCCTCCCATATCCTTAGTTATGAAACGTTGCATCTTCAAGAAAACTTGTCTTACGAAGAGTTGCCAGTGAGAATCTTAGAAAGGATAGAAAAGTTGTTGAAGAGGAAGACAATAGCATTAGTCCAGATTCTCTGGAGGAATCATGTAGTTGAAGAGGCGACTTGGGAACAAGAGGACGAGATGCACACTAAGTACCTGCAATTTTTGGTGAGTTTTAAATTTTGAGGACAAAATTTATTTTATAGGGTAGAGTATTGTAATACCCAAGATTAATTTTCCCATTTTACAGTTATATAATTTATATTCTAAACATTAGTTAATTTATTCTCATGATTATTAGTGTTTTAGTCATTTTGTAGCGAAAGGACTTGGAGGCCATAACATTGATGTGCCAATTAAAAATCAATAATTTATTTTTCTTATTTATTATTTATTATTGTGTGAGTATGTTTATTTAAATGTGAAATTCTATTATTTGAATTTAATTAGAATTTTTATCTACTTAATTAATTTAGGTTTAGTCCATTAGAGCTCATTTGCTTTTTATCCAAAACCCAAAGTCTTATTTAATGTTTGGTCTTGGCCAAATGAAACCCATAAGCTTAGATGGTTATGGAGTGGGAGTTAAAACGGCCCAGAAAGTTTTAATAGGGCCTAAGTTAAGTCTACCCAAAAGTGGCCCAAAGTTTAAAAAAAAAAAGAGCAAAAAAGCCCTCAAATTTCATCGCCATTCTTGACTTCCAGAGAGAAAGAGAGAGAAAGAAGACAAAGAAGAAGAAAGGAATTAGAGGAAATCAGTCGCCAATTTGGGGCTGTGTTGCATCTGGGAGAGAGGGAGAAAAGACCAAAAAAAAAAAAAAAGAACTTCAGGAAAAAAAAAAAAAGAGAGAGAAGAAGGAAAAGAAGAAAAGTAGCTACAATTCTTGACTTCTAGAATTTAAGAAAGAGAGGGAGAAGGAAGAACAAAAGAAAAAGGTAGCTGCAACTCGGCCTGGGTGAGAAAGGGAAGAGAAAGAAGCGCATTTTTAGTTCTGTTGGGGTAAGTTATCTGATTTTTCTTCTTGTGCCATTTGGTTTGGTGATTGATTTCTTTTGTTAWTTTTCTGGAATTATGAGATTGCCAAAGATGACATAGGCTATGATTATAATTATCTTAACTGGATTTGTTATGTTATGTGTTATTTCAAAAAAAAAACATCAATGCAAGATGCTATTTTTTTCTTTTACTCGGAGGATAAAATTGGCATTTGGTCATTATTAACTAGCTTAATCACTAAGTTCGGATAAGTTAATAAATTGATCAGTTGGAGAGTCATATACAAAAAAAAAAAAAATTAGTAAATTATTAAAAATGAGACACTGATTTTGCGAGAGAGGGGGGAAGAGGAACACGAAGGAGATCCTCTGTTCAATTACTCTTTCGATTATGTAGTAATCATTCACAAATTTTCCTTGTAATTTCTCTCATATGTTGCCTTTGATTGAATTGGCACACGTTGTGTACAAGTTGGATTTTATTTATGAATTCTTCTCATTGAGCAAAATTTATTTATGGACTCTTGGTGCATTTGTTTTCTCAATGCTTTGAATCTTCACTTGAAGTTTCAGGAGGGAGGAGAAGACGGCGAGGCGATAAAAGTTACATTTCTTTTTTTTTTTCCTTTCACAAATTACAATTTTAACTCTTCAATCTACATGATTTTTCAATGATTTTTTATTTAAGAAAAAATTATTTTCAAATTTTTATTTTCCTTTTTTTTTTGGTTGAATTTTTTTTTTTTTCAATGAAAGGATTTTTTTTTCCATTAAAAGCCAATCCAAATATACCTGTAAACTTACATCTATAGTTTAGATTGTCTTTAACGTTTAACTCAAGGGAAGTATAAATGTAATTGTGGTTAAATTAAGCCAGTATTTCATTATGGTTGACTTTTGATTTTGTAGGAAAGGATTTGAGAAAATTTGATGTGAAAATGGGTACGAAACTCAACGAAACTTACATAGACCAATGGAAGCTAGAAAGAAGCTTTGAAACATATACTTAGTAAACTAAGTATAGATCTGTGGTATATTGGTATTATATGTCATTGGATATATGAAGATTGGAGTATGCAAAAAGCATTTTGCTTACCTATAGAATGTTTAATGAAGATTATAATGCTACAAATATTTGTAAGATGATTGTGCTGGTTTTAGAAGAATATAAGTTTGTAAAGAAAACTTTTTCATTCTCTTTTTTCATGCTAGTTTTAGATGCTAAATCGAATTGTTAACTATAGAAATATTAAGAACCAACGTTTAAGATGGTAAGTTTTTCTTACCAGATGTTCACGTCATGTTTTCAATTTCTGATATCCAAAATGCTTTGAAGTTTCTCAAATCTTCATATAAATACAATTGAAATTAGTTTTGTTTGGGCCCAACACTATAACAAAGGACTCATGCAGCACTGTTTTTTTTTTTTTTTTTTCCCTACCTTAACTAAAAGTGTAGTCATATTAGAAGAATTATTGACATTAAGATAAGCCGTCGTTAACTTTGGGATGTTTAAGATCAAAATGTCATTAATTTTAAGGATGCTTAAGATAAAGTATCATCAATTTCAAGGATGTTTAAGATAAAAATGTCATTGACTTGGGAATACTTATGATAAAGCACCATTGGTTTTGGGGACTTTTAAAAAAAGTGTCATTAAGTTTGTGACACTTTTCTTTTCCTAGTGGGTTTAGGAGTTAGTCCTACAAAAAGAGAGTTTTTTATTATATTATGTATGCTATTTCTTACATTCATTGATAAATGAAGCTGCATGAATGTCATTTCTGAAGTTACAGTGGACAAGCTGAAGCTATGTACTGAATCACTTCTAGAACCCCACAAGGTTGCTTGGATTAATTGGTTGGTGAGTCTCACTCATGGATCCTATACATATTCTATCTGGTGTAATGTTATTTCAATGACGATTATACATATTCTATTGGGACATCCTTGGTTACATGATCGAAAGGTAACGAATGATGGAAAGACTGACACTTATTCATTTCCTTTTAATGAGAAGAGATCGTTCTTAAACCCACGAGTGTAGAAGAGCTGAGTAGATGTTGTGTAATTATCAGGGAAATCTAAGGAAGAGTAGCCAAAACCTAAGGCTTTGCTCGAGAGAAAGGTAATACGAATTCTCAACAAAAAATAATTTGAAAAGGAAGCTAAGAAAGCTGGAATCGTAGTTATGGTTGTGGCTAAAGATAAGAAAAGCCTTGTCGATAGAAATTCAAAGGTAAATCTTCCAGAATTAACCAAAGTGCTAGTTGATTTTTGTGATATTGCACCTAAAGATTTGCCGAAGGGACTGCCATAAATGTGTAAGATTCATCGTGCTATTGATTTTGCACCTAATTCACAATTTTTTAACTTACCAACTTATCGTATGAGTCCTATAGAACATGTAGAACTCAAGAGGCAAGTTGAAGAATTGCTAGAAAAGGGATTGATTTGTGGAAGCTCAAGTCCTTGTGCTGTTTTAGCCCTACTAGTACCTAAAAAGGATGGATTTTGGAGGATGTGCTCTGATTGTCGGCCAATCAATAAAGTAATAGTTAAATATAAGTATCCTATACCATGACTTGATGATATGATAGACGTGATGGTGGGCTCAACTATCCACAACAAGAATGAGCTAATCAAGGATACTATCAATTGAGGATTCGATCAGGAGATGAAAGGAAGATGGCCTTCAAAACAAAGGATGCACTCTACGAGTGGCTAATCATGCCATTTGAGCTTACCAATGCTTCAAGTATATTCGTGAAATTTATGATACGAGTATTCCAACCATTTTATTGGGTGATATTTTTTGGGTATATTTTGATGATATTCTCATGTATAGTAAATTTAAGGAGGAACATATCAATTATTTACAACAATTTTTTAGAGTACTATGCCAAGATAAACTATACATTAACTTGAAGAAGTGCAGTTTTCTATCTTCTAGTATGGTATTCTTAGGCTTTGTTGTATCTACTAGAGGGATGAAAGTTGACCCAAGTAAGACACCGGCCATACTAGATTGGACATTGCCCACAAATTTGCAAGAAGTTTGAAGTTTTCATGGAATGGCTACTTTCTATAGGAGGTTCATTAAAAATTACAATACTATAGTAGCCCCAATAACTGATTGTTTTGGAGAATGGGTAGTTTATTTTGACTAGTGCATCAACTACAGCTTTTGAAAAAATCAAGAAAAAGATGATTAAAGCTCCAGTTCTGCATCAAGAAAAAGATGACTAAAGCTCCAGTTCTGTATTTACTTGATCTTTCTAAGCTATTTAAGGTGGCTTGTGATGCTTCAAATGTGGGAATTAGAGGTGTACTAAGCTAAGTTGGGCATCTAGTTTCATGTTTTAGTGAGAAACTTAATGAAGCGAAGCAAAGATATTCTACTTATGATAAGGAGTTTTATGCAGTAGTTCAAGCCATTTTTCATTGTCATCAGTACTTAGTTTTTAAGGAGTTTGCATTGTATTTTGATCGTGAAGCTTTGAAGTACATTAACTCCTAAAGGAAGCTAAGATTTTGGCATGGAAAATGGATTTCATTCTTATAGCAGTACACCTTGTTCTAAAGCATAAACTGACCAAGAAAATCAGGTTGCGAACGCATTAAGTGGGGTAGAACACTTCTTACTTCAGTGGTTGTTCATGTTCCAAGTTTTGAATGAATTAAGTGAGGTTATTCAAAGAATCTGAGTTTTATTTTACTCAGATTGCCTTTGAGTTTTCTTCAAAAGGCAAAACTAGAAAAATAGAAAGAGGATAAGAGAAAAACAGAAGAAGATAGGGAACCAAACTTGAGAAGAGTACCTCTATTATTGATGATTGTAAAAAAACAAAAACCATTGNCAGTCCCCTTTCTACATGTACATTTCTCTAGCTTTGTAGCCCTTTTCATTAGCCTTTCATCAAACTTCTTCAGCATCTTTTAGCTCCATTCTACTGCAAATGCTTTGTTTAGCATCTGCAGCCTCAATCCAAGCATCCGGTCAGTCTGCTGCAGCTTTGTAGCCTTCCTTCAGTATTGCAGCCTCTCTCTGCATCATTGCACCCTCAGTTTCAGCGTTGCGGCCTCACTCTGCAACACTGCAGCCTCACGTTGCAGCATTGCAGCCTCAGTTCCAGCATTGCAGCCTCACTCTGCAGCAATGCAGCTTTATTTTCAGTATTGCAGCCTGCTGCAGCTTCCTTGTGTGCAATGCAGCTTCATTTTCAGTATTGCAGCCTGCTGCAGCTTCCTTGTGTGCAATGCAGCTTCATTTTCAGTATTGCAGCCTGCTGCAGCTTCCTTGTGTTCAGCTTAGATGTGTAATATAATCTTTCAGTTATGGGAGATTGCAAACCTTTTTAGATTATTTATACTGAATTAGAGGCTAGACAGAAGGTTGAAAATTCCAATTCTTCACTATTTGATGGATATCTCTTCAACTCGACTTTGTTTATCTAATACCTCTTTAAGGCAGCAAATGATATGGTAATTACATAGTGGAGGTTTTGCTGGATAGGATGAGATAAGACCATTGCTTTTGTGGAAGATCGCTTTTATTGGCCTAGCATCAAGAGAGAGGTCACGAAAACAATCTCTCAGTGTTGTGTTTGTCAATTTTATGAAGGGTAAAACCAAAATACTGGCCTTTGCATGCATTTATCAATTTCGCATGCACCTTGGGAGGCTTTAAGTATGGAGTTTATTCTAGGATTGCCAAAAATATTCTGAGGGCATTACTCAATATTTGTTGTGGTGGAAAGATTTTCTAAAATGACTCACTTCGTGGCTTATTCTAAGACCAATAATATAGTAAATATTGCAAGGATATTCTTCAAAGAAGTGGCAAGACTTCATGGGTTGCCAAAATCCATTATTTTTATCGAGATACAAAGTTTGTGAGCTATTTTTGGCAATCTTTATGGGATTTGCTAAGTACAAAATTGAAATTTTCTTCAAGTATGCATCCACAAACCGAGGGGCAGACTAAAGTTGTTGAAGCCTTGGAAATTTGCTATGATGCTTAGTTGGAGAACCTATTTCTAATTGGGATCAAGTGCTTCTATGGCAGAATTTGCTTACAACAGTTKTGTGAATAAGACTAAATCCTCGAAAACCAATTTGTAAGAATATAATTGTGCTTGATTATAATTTGTTCTTTTTTATTTGTGCACACAACAAAAATATGTGTGTAAACACTCAAGTATGATTTATATGCACATTAAATTTTTATGGGAATTGATATATGGAAATATCATTTGAGTGATTCATGTGTTATCCCTAATTGCCCTGAACAATGTGAGGATCAATTAGAAGATGACCAATCATTTAATTGAATATTAAGAACAATAACAAGACTTTAATATAATTTAACACACCCGTAATGGAAGAATCTAATCAAATAATATAAAATATATAGATGTCGATTACATCACGGTATTAGAATAAAATATTTGTTCAATATAATGAAAATCAAACACAAAGAATATAAAACTTAAAGCTAAGGAAAAAGAACATTACTACATAAGTTTAGGCGCAATTCTTCTTGATCTTCGAGCCTAAATCCCCTTTTGAGTGACAATTCTTCTTGATCTTCTACCCCAAATCCCCTTCTGAGTTTCGATTCTCCTCTTCTAATGTTTCACAAACTCAAATCATGCATGAAAAATCCTTTTCTCTGCAAAAAGCAGACTTAAATAGCGCTGGAAAATCCTAATAGGCCGGTATTCCATATCTAAATCGAAGTCGATTTAGACACTTTTTGGGGCTAGTTGCTGGACCTTTTTTATTGTTGAGATCCTTCCTATCAGGCTCCGATTTGACTATAAAAATGATGTCTAAAACTATTTAGTTAGATGGAAAATTATGTTTTCTCTTAAACTGATGCTGATTTGATGCATTCACGTCGGTTTTGATGATTTTCGGTCCAAACATGTTCGAATTAGGTCAAATCAAGTCGTTTAGAAGCTCTTTCCATCCTCGATCCGTTTATATAAATTTTGTAGTGTTTAGTTGTCATTTTCACATCAAATATTTACAAATTCTTTCCTAAGGAATTGAATTAACTATACTGAAATATCTACTTAATTTGACGATAATAACATTTATATTTTCCTTGAATTAAACCCTAAAGACACTCTAAACTATAGATGTAAAGTTCACGTATCAATCATTGTGTCTGAAGTGATAACTGAAATATCAATGTGTTTTAGATAAAATAGTTGCACTTCACTTCCAAGTCTACTTAAGTTGGTACTGTTGGTAATGCTTCTTTCCTTCATCTTCTCCTGCCCTTTTGGACTTAGCTTTCTTTGATTGTCTTGAAATTCAACCTCTGTATCGCCAGCATCCCCTCAAAAGTGAAATTGCCACTCACGGCAGCTGTGCTGGCCAAGAAATGGTGAAGCTTTCACCATTTTTCCCTCACCCTAGAAGATTGAGCCTTTTTTTTTTTTTTTTTTTCTTTTTCCCCTTCTTAAATTTGAAGGGTAAAAATACTATTTATAATGAGTAACTTTTGGAGAGAGAAAAAAATATTATTAGAATTCTAATAATAAAACTTGATAGATAAGATTGCAAGTACCAACATTTGAAAGTTGTGACAGAGATGAGGGAGATTTGAGGGCTTTGAATCTTCTAATACACTCCTTGTTATGGAGTATAATAAGAAAGTATACTAGAAAATTTCTATCCAAATTTAAGCAAGAAAGTATACTAGAAAATTTCTATCCAAATTTAAGAAATAGCATGAGAGAAGAATGCCATGACCTGTCAACCACGACCATTGATCTAGGAGTCACTGCAAAAGTAATGGCAAAAACAACTGTTGTTGGCCATAAACGATAAGTTGTTTTGAGTCATTACGTTTGTAACAATTCTTGAATTAACAACCTAATTGATAAGCCATTGATTTCGGCTTAGGAATTCAATTTTTCTCTTTCTAAAGAAACCACGCGATTGACGATTCCTCAAGAGGCCAGACCTCAATTGTAGCTAAGGACATGGCCCAGCAACCCTTGGGCTAGGTAGGGCTCTAGCCCCACCCAAGAATCCATGTTAGCCTCCTAGTCCAACTGTTTMMAGTTCAGCCCAACTAATTTTCAAATATAGTGGCATTCTCAAATGGTACTCAAACCCCAATCTTGAGAATATAGCTGGACCTCTATAACTTGATGTTCTTGGTCATAAAAGATTTAAGGATTTATAGCTATTTTTGAATTAGGTCAAATATTAGTTAAGATAAATAAGTCAAATAGTTACAATTTGATTGAGATGTGCTTTTCTCATTTGTTATAGATTATAAAATATAGTTACATCTACTACTTATCTGTCGGATCTAAAAAATTTATTTAATTAACATTATGTTTTACCTTATTTTAACTATTRCAATTTCTACTTAAATATACTAGAACGAGTGTTTCAATTATGAAACTCACAAAACAACTATATGTACYATATGGAAGGAGAGTTCTCAYGAGGTTTTATGATCATGTAAATTCCATAAGGGTTGGTTGAAAAAGTAGATAATGATACAATAACTAATGAGTTTGATTTTAAGAAGAATAGGAGAACACAACTTTAGTATAACTTTTGTTACCATGTTTTGTAATGTATTGACTACTTAGGACCTTTGTTTCATCTTTTTTTGAAGTTAATATTTTTTCACATATTTTTTTATTTATATTTTTAAATAATTAATTTATTACATTAGCTTAGAACCAATTCTTGTGAGCTTATACCTTTTTTATTGCATACAAAAACAATTTTGAAAAAGGAGGTTTGAAAAATAAACAAATTATTTTTATTTTTTTAATATCATCAATAATTAAAATTTATTTTAAAAAAAGTATCTCCAAATCATGTGAGATTTGGGTTTATGTTGAACATAAATTAATGTTGTGCAAATCTATTTAATCTTTCCCAAATCTTTATCCTTCGTTTAGTGATCCAGTGGTTAAATACTGGAAAACAAAATCTACATTGATGCACCAAATCAAAGCGATTAAACTAACTTCAGCAATAGCTTGAGTCTGGTGAGAAAGTTCAAGAAGGTAGAGACCAAACTGACGTGCCGCAACAGATGAGAGGGGAAAAAGGGGCAAAGCAGGGAGACAAAGTTTGAAGATTTTATTTTTATTTTTATTTTTATATTAATATCAAAATATTTAACTTCATTAATTTGATTCGAAAAATAAATATTAAGATATTTATCAATAACAAATTTTAAAAATACTTTATTTTTCTTCTCCTCTCTCTTTTTTTAAAATAGTTTTTAAATATAAAGTGATGATTAAGTTCTTAGATTCATGTCGGTGGAGAAGCACCTGATTTCTTTGGCTAAAAACTGCTGCCTTAGGTAATTATGGGAGTTTAATATAAATATTTTAAAATAATTAAGTAATAAAATAAATCAAGACATTTTTGAAATGAATATAAATAGTTGGTAACTTGAATTTTTTTTAATTTTAAGATTAATTCCTAATTGGATTGAATATAATAATTTTTTGATGGGTAATGCTTCTCCTGAAAATGAAACTACAAAATCCCTCTTCCTCTTGATTTGAAAATTCCCAATTTGAAAAGCAAAGTGAAGGATCGAAAAATGTCAAGATCAAATTTTCTCATGCTCCCCAAAATCATCAGCCAATTCTTCTACCTATTATTATTCACATCGCATCTCCTTATTCTTCTGTTCTCTCGTACTGTATCGGCAATCAGGTAAATTAGTATGAGCATTGACGTTCTTGAATTGCTTTTCTTTTCCTTTTCTTTTTGGTTAGTTTCGTTGAATTTTCTCTTTGTTTGTTCTTTTTTATGATTTTCGGCTTTTTTCTTATAGAAAAGATGGGAGCCTTCTAGAATACCGTGTTTGCAGAACTACAGTTCAAGGGAGGTACTTGCTCGCTGATGATAATGGTGATGTTTCTTTTTCTCCTTTGTTTTTGGATAAATTTTAAATTTTCATTTCTCCTTGTACTGTCATTATTATAAAATAGGAATTTTGCATCATGTTTCTAGTATTAGAAAATTACACAAGATTTTTCCCTTTTCCGTAGGCATAAAAAATAATGGTTAATTTCTGGACATGAGAATTTTCTTTTCTTTCTTCTTTCTTTTTCTGGCCTCGAGATGTCTGGCGCTGTGTGTCTGTGTGTGTGGAGGTAAAGTGGAGCTTCATGCATGAAAGCTACCAACACTTTCTTGTTTTGGGTTTTAGATTTAGATGAGGCCTGTTTCATGTTGCTTAATATATCCTCTTGTTGCAAATCTAATTTTTTTAAGTAAAAGTTGGTAGCTTTTAGCCTAAATCTTTGAAGGTTCTTCTTTAAAAAAGAAAAAATTATCACCAAAAATTTTGTACTGTGTAAGCTTTTTAAATAAAATCTTTTGTTTTATTTTATTTTAGGTATTGCATCATGCAATGAATATGACCTAAGGGAAATGGTGAAAAGCCCAGAGCATTGATTTCGTTAATCAATTTAGACTCTATCACTTACCACTCCCAGCAAAAATCCTGCGGCTGCCATTAACCAGTTAAAGATAACCTGAGTTGGTAAAATCTGTTTGGTTGCTGACTCACTTTATGTAGTGCTTGTACCAATGCAATGTACTGCAAACACTTTATCGAGGTTTCATTCCTTCGCTATGTACTATATCATCTAATCATTCTGCTGAGTTCCATCCTTCGTTCCATTGGCATTACTAATGAGCAGGATTTGCAATTGTAGGTCACGTGTGTGATGCACTGGCACTGGATCCACAGTCCCGCTGTTGTCCCTCAAAAGGAGAGCGATTCTCTTGCTCGTGAGTTATCTCTTATTTAAGTTTTCTAGTTTCCTTTTTTATTAACTTTATTACGTGTGGTAATGCCTCTGATATTTCTGGTGCCTCACTGTTTTGATTCTTACTTCTTTCTGCGCCGTTTCACCCATCTTACAGTGGATGCAATGTACTGTCACAGTGTTGCAAGTCCTACGAATTTTGTGTTTCATGCTGCCTGAATCCGACTCGAGTAATTTATCTAGTCTCAATCTGGTTTTCAGTTTGATATTAGAAGTTCAAAACTGTGAAACTTATTTGATTTATGTCATAATTTTTTTGGTGCAGACACAAAAGGAACTAGCATTGAAGGTGAAGATAGCAAAGCCAGTAACTGCAGGTAACGCTCTACACTTTGATTGGTAAGAAATTCTAAAACTTAGTCTAGAGCTTGTTAATCATGACCTTTGCTTCTTACCAACTGCTTTTTGTTATTTTGGCAGGAAAATACTCGAGTGTGTTTGATTTTTGTGCTGGGAGGTGTCGTCATAATTCTGAGAGCGTGGTATGACTCCTATGCTTTGCTTATTCTTGCCTCTCTAGTATCGTCCTACTGCAAAGTGGTTTCCCAAAGAGGCCACAATTATACCTATTACCAAAAGCATGATAAATTCATTGTTTAGAGGTTTGAAATGGAATGAAAGATATATGCGCATGGTTTATCTAATCTGTTTTTATCATGTCACTTGATCTTTTAATTACCCGTATAGATCAAGGCGTAATGTTTTGACCTTTCATTTTACTGATTTCAATTGATATTTACTATATCAGAATTATCATATAACCTATATCCTATCTTCTCCAGAAATGCACCACTGGCAACAAATTTTAAAAGCTTATAGTATCTTTTCCTTAACAGGTTTTGTTGTTTTAGGCCTTAATGTGTTTGAAGTATTCATTTTCTATTGCTGAAGCTTAATCCTTCGAAAGCAATTTTCCTCGAGTTGCTTTGTGAGGATAGGTTTCTTAAAACTTGCATGTTGATTTTAAATGTTAGAGCTTCTTTGTCTGGTTAGGCTGTTAAAAGTGGGTGGAAAGAGCATTTGGAGTCCAATATTTGGCAAACCTTAGGCCAAATGGCTGTTAATCATATCGAAATAGAGTATTGTTTTCAATTATTAGTAAAATATTTCACCACCAAAACAAGTTTCAAATTATTCTAAAAGAAACTTTAGTTGTATCTTGGGTATATTTAGTTTGAGCTTGGAAATGAACTCAGACTCCAGTTAAGCATGCATATTGCTATTCAAAAAATTCAAACTTGACAGTTTTTGCCCAAAAAAGAAAAAAGAGAAAAACAAAAGGTGTATCAAGAATAAATTTTTTTCTTTTTTGGGTGGGGGAAGGGGCAGCGGGAAGGAGATGGGTCAACAGCAGGTTTGAAAGAGCTAAAAAATATTCCTGGTCATTATAGCCACTCTTTTGTTATTTGTCAAAGTCAGGACTAAGTTATCATAAAAAATATTGCATTCAATTATCCAAATTGTTGTTAGTTTCTCAGTTATATTACCTCTAGTTATTGAAACTTTGTAATGGTCATTTTTAGCAAGTGTTCTTGGCTTTTCAGGTCCATGAAAATGCATATATCAGTGACTTCCATCATTGTTTCTCACTGCCATCTAACTCCTCTGGTGAGTATATATGTCAAGATTCTGTTAGTTTAATTTATGTGGATATCTAAATGTCTTTGAATGATGGTGCGTGCATATCATTTTCTAAGGATGCTTCATGCTTGCATTAAATATTTGTATGATAATACAATCACTTGTCTATTGCTTAATGAAACATGAAAAATTTGAGATTCTCGTGAATTTCTATATTGACTGATATGAGATATTTCTCTGAATGTGTTTATTGAGTACTCTTGTTGTAACAGAAGTTTCCACTACGCAAACAGAAGCAAGGTTAGCAGGCATAACAATAAATATTGGAAGGTAAGTTAAAAATGTTGGTTGTAGTTGATCTTGTGTTTTTATTAGTTATTGGCTGTCATCTGTATTCACAATTTGCATTTGGTTGGGAGTTAGGCAAGGGGAATCATGTGACTCTGTGTGCAAGTCAAATGGGCAATCTTGCGTTCCCAACAAGTTAGCTCTTCTTAATCACTGTGAAATGTAAGTTCAACAACAGTTATAACTCAGTTTGATTTGCTGTATCCTTATTTCTTTTGCTGCCTGCAGTATTATCTTTTTGTTATTTGTGTAGCATGCAGAAATATTTTACCTGCAAAGGATCGTGTTTGGAAAGCATGGGAGCAGATCAGCCTGCTGAAGTAGTTGAGGATGCTCCAAAAGATCTGGTACTCATTGGCTTCTGTGCTAAAATTGTTATCTTATTATTATTTTTTTCTGATAACTATTAAACTTCAAAGCTAGAACCACATTCCCTTTCTTTTTTTTTTTTTTTTCCCTCTTTTCTTTAATAAATTAAATGCTAGATCTGCATTCATTTAGCCTGCGTTTAGCTCAGAGCTAGTGTTTATTGGGACCAATATTCTCATGTGTTTATTAACTTTTGTATAGTAGGCTTATTGCTGTTTACTTTTTTCGGTAGAAGAGGGCAAGTTATTGCGGAAAAGAAATATGCAAAGTCTCAATAATAGTGAACTAAAAGTTAACAAGAATTGTTTTGCAATCCTGTGTATAACTATTCATGAAATGTATTGATGATTCTTGCATTACACTCTTGCATTAAATGTCTCCCCAGTAATGAAGCATTGTCGTTTACCTTATGAAAAAGAGCTTTTTCTCCTTGGAAGCAAAAGCAATTTCAGAAACTATGTTGATATCTGCCAGTTCTATATAATAAAACAAAGACAAATATAGCATCATATAGTGAAGGGAGCAGGTATTATGCAGATTTTCTTTCAGGAAGCTCTATCTCTATCCACTTCTTGTCCTCCTATTCGTTATAGGTATCAGATCCTTGTAAGCAATCAGTTCAATTTACTTTTTGGTTCAGCTATATATAGTTTGTGCTCCATTAAAAAGGTAGTATGGAAGATGATCCATCTCAAGTGTTCTGTGTCGTTTTCACAAGTCAAAGCTTGAGATACCTGTAATAGTTAATTGACTTGAGGATGATATTCATTGGACTTAGCTGCCACTGAGGAATATCCAATCCTCCTTTCTTTAAGAAATAATGCAATATGTGATTGCTACATTAATAATTTTGGGCAACTTGGTGATGGTTTAGTTGGCTTCTTTTTTCTGCCTCAGAATCCAGGAACATGCTTATACACAGAGGAAATATCTATGCTTTCTTGTGAAGGTTCACACCAGTACACCAGGAGATTGTGTCCTTGTGCATAGTGAATTAATTGTTTACCTGCCATGTATTTTTTGATTTGATGTGTCATCTTTATTATAAATATGAATGGAAGAAATTTCAAAGTTTGTTAATATTTTGTGGTTGAACTGGTTCTTAGAAATTCAAACTGTGACATCAATTCATTCAACGCTGGGTTATTTATCCAAGAGGTCACTTGTACTTAATTCCAAGAGCTAGCTGTTGTGGAAAAAACATTGATTTAAACTCCCTACTGAAGAAGACGATGGATAGAGGTTTGCTTACATTAGCGGCTTTACAGTGCACTTGTCAAACCAAAGTCTTGATATGTGAACTAGTAAATATGATAACAGAACAGATATCTAATAAAAAATTCTCCTATCAAAATTACTTGTTTTACTCGTCAAAGACCCTTTAATGGAAGCTTCAATTATCTACTTGCTTCATTTTGCTGCTTAGGGAAATTGGAAAGAAAATGGAGGCTGAAAGGTTACTTTTAATTTTTTTAATTGTTATTGACACACCAAAAAGAGGGAGGAAAAAAAGGAATAAAATCATTATGTTGTCTAAAATTATTAATTGAACTTGATGAGGGGATATTGGAAACTTAAGGTCACGTACTTAATTGTTGATGAATATGGAGAACAAAACTCAAAATCCACGATAATGCAAGCTTGAACATGGTGCTTGAATTCCAACTTAAATTTAACTATTTCAAAATTGAAGCGAGTTTGAATGGTCCAATAAAAGCTTTAATATTGACGGATTCAATAAGAGCACAACGCCTCCT
Source organism: Rhazya stricta (assembly GCA_001752375.1). NCBI lineage: Eukaryota > Viridiplantae > Streptophyta > Magnoliopsida > Gentianales > Apocynaceae > Rhazya > Rhazya stricta. The sequence continues at coordinate 2,069,110 of MEJB01000027.1, read as the reverse complement.
ATTAAAAAAATTTAAAATCTCGACATCTTATTTTAAATTGAATCAATTAAACTAAACCCAAAAGTTATTTTCTTCATYTAACTCATCATCATACGCTTGGCGTCTCAGTAACAAAGGTTGCCCGAGTCTCTCTGCTTCCAATAAAAGCCTTTACTCGAACTCCGAGACTCGCAGTCCATGCATCGCCAGACATCTCCCCATTTCCMTCAACATTACAGTTTAAAGCATAAAACAGTGTCTCTGTCTTACTTTTTGTCATATGGAAGAACTAATTACATCATATAACCATATCAAAGTTACAGTTCCAAGATTAATAAAGTATCTTGAAAAAATTAAGTAACTTTGGGATATTTGACTGTTAAGCTGGAATTAGATTTTACGTTCGATTATATTTATGATGTGTTAGTCATTTTTTTTAATAAAAATTAGATTTTGTCATCGCAATTCGAACCTTTTTTAAATTAAAATTGAATTTTAAAAGAAAAATATATATTTTGAAAATTTTAAATTCATAAAATTGTTATTAATATCATGCCAGTTTCTCCGTACTTGTTATTATAACTATTCAAATTTTTACCTAGAAAAAAATATAACTTGCGACAAAACAATTTGACATGAAATTACCTCACAATTTAAGTGCGGTATGAAGTAAGTTTATTGAGACAGAGATATTTTACACTCGGATTAAACTATAATTTTTAGTTTTGAAGCTCATCACAAGAATAATCCAATGATTGAAAATATCAATGCATCTATAATATAGTAATTGAAAAGGGCAATCACATTCTTGTCTGTACGGTGAATAATAATCTCTCATCACATCTGACTAATTAAATTAAAAGCTGTAATCTGTTTTGAACAATCTGCTCTTGCTCAGTGCTTTTTCACTGGAACCACTACTCCTTACCGCTCCACTTTCAGCTCCGTTTTCTTCACTTTCTTCTTCGTCGTCGTCATCATCATCATCACCTTGAAAAGCAGGATGGCTGAGAATGCAGTTCAGCAACTGAGTCCCTCTGAGAGCATTTGTCAGTGGCAAATGGCCTTCAGGAGTTTCGTTAGTCATTTCCCACATGAATTCATCAGGAAAGGATCTGTAATTGTACTGCTCAACCTCTGTGTCAAGCTTCTTCATCCACCCCACTTTAAGGAAGAATTTTGTGAAGTCTTTGCTCACTTTCTTCCAGATTTTCTTCTGCACACTGTATCCAAATTTGTTATCGCTGTATTTTCTCCAGAGTTCATCTATGGTCTTGATATCAGCTTCTGAGATGAACTGGACTTCAGAGAAGAACACGTACCCACGGTTCTGTGCTGCTTCGCCGGCTAGAAGTATGAGAAGACGGCGGGTTTCTTCGTCAGCTTGCCGGAAGTTTTTGGTGGAGAGATGTTGTTGGAGTAGGTCCAAAGAGATGGTGTTGGATGTAGACGGGGTAGTGATGGATGAAGAAGTGGCTGCAGATAATGAAAAAGCAGTGGAGATGGAATGAAACAGAGAWGGGGTGGTGATGGTGGAGGTTTTATTAGTTGGCTTGAGAAAGAAAGAAGTGGAGGATGGAGGGCAGTCTATGGAGTGGCGCCTCCMTAGAGAGCCCTGGTGGTGGCGGTGGTAAATGGCCTTGAAATAATTGGTGGCCATGAAATGAAAACGACTGTGTTGTGTGTGTTCGTAAGTGGGAGCTTAAGAGGCCATGACGGAAAGGAACCTGTAGCTATGTTGGGGGCGGGGCGGGGGGGAATGTAGATGGAAGTAAATGGGGGATAAGAAATGTGTGAAGAATGAAGTCAACAGGTCATCAAGAGAAATAAAAAGGCATAATGTGATTGGCTAGAAAAGGGTGAGGCAAGATACTCTCTATCATCAAATCTCTATGGAAAAATACTTTTGGAAGTATTAAAGAATTGAGCTACATAAAGAGTTCTTGGGAGCAACTTATATGGGGACCTCTTATGAGTCTTTTGCCAAGCCTCCGCCCAACTATTGAATTAATTGGCGAAAAGGAAAGAAATAAAATACGTTTCCTTCTTTACTTTTGTAGGGAGGACCTGCAATTCTTTCTATCAATAGGGTTGCCAATAGGTTCCAATGAGCAGGACTATGTGGTGGATTTGAATTTAGTCCGCTCAACTCAAATTTGTTCAAATTAAGCCTTAATACAGTTCAGATACAAATTTTGAGTTCGAGTTGAGCTTTAAACAAGGCTTTATTTGGATTACACTWTGGAGCAAAAAAATTTTTTTTCAATTTCAAATGTCATTTATTTTACACTTTTTTGTCCCAATTTTAAAAGTTATTTGTTTTATAACTCGGGTCAAGAAATGCTATTCCTAATAAAAAAATTTCCTCTCAAAAAACTCATGTAAAATTTCCTCTCGAGTCATTTGTTTCTTTCTCCAGTTTCAAATGTCATTTGTTTTCTCTTCTTCCAAAAAAATTAAAGAGTAAAAATAATTAAAAATGACTACTCTTATCACTTTCTATTCTAAAAAGTACAGTAATTTAATCCTTTTACATGAGTTTTTTGAGTTTCTTCAAAAATTACCCGTTGAATAGTTTCCTTATTGACTCATATTGATRTATGGCTAGTTATTGAGTCCATGTTGGTTTGCAATAACTTCTACACTTCCTACTAATCACTGATACAACTTCACTCCTTTAACTGACAATAAAATTCGTCTTCGTAGGGATTTTTCTTGTCAAAGCTGGCAAGCTGTGCAAAATTTTTCGCTTCTTGGAGGAATCTATTCACTATCATTTCTAATATCAGTGTGAAACATGGAAGCGTCTTTCCAATGTGCTATATATTTGAATGGTTTCACAATCATTTCTAATCTCAGTGTCTCATAATATGATGTTGGGATTATTGTTTGTACTACAGGTTCCTATGGATATGGAAACAATTAATAAGTATGATACGAGGTACCCGCTTTCTGATGAGGGTGACAGGGATGATATTGATGATCTCAAATCTGTAGCTGATATGTCCAAACTAGCTAGACTCCAAAAACAGCCTTGTAGAAATTCACGTTTTAGTGGTAGGCCACCGTGGTTCCAATTGTATGTCACGGTGGTCTGCTGTGATAAAGTAGCACACAATATTATCTTCACAGCAGGACACCATTATGCACGAATCAGTCGCAGCGGGATGCTGTGAATAGCATATTGGGTACAACCTCCATCATTGTAGGCCGCTGTGATGGAAATGTACATCACGGTGGCCTTTAGTGATGAAGGTAGTACCCAATATGCTTTTTAAAGTAGCAAACAGCGATAGGTAGCGTGCTGTGATTAGCATATTGTCTACAAGGTTCACCATAGGGGGAAATCCTGATAAACAAGCCATCACGGTGTGCTATTGTGATAAGCATATTGTTTGGGAGCTTGACCACAGAAGGTTACGGTGATAAACATATTTACCACGGAGGTCGTCTATGATGACAGTTTATACAAATTACGGTATATATATATAAGCTTCAATTTTTTTGACATAATTACAGTATAAAGATAATTACCCACATGTCGATTAGTGCCTTTTATGTACTCGATTATTCATATCTAACCATTCAGAAATAGTTCATACAGTTTCATATAGAGAAAAGTCACTGTCGAACGCGAATTATTYGATATAATTAATCGATCATAAAACTAAAGATAATCGATATTTAGATGGGGTAATCGATATTCGCATGGGATAATCGACATGAGCATAATCGATTATCATACTAAAGATAATCAACATTCGCATGGAGGAATGGTTGAATATGTTCTTCATAAACATTTGAAAAATCGATTATTCAAATGTTTATAATCGATTATTCGCTATTTCTTGTACCGCTTGAAACTGTGATAGACCAGATGGAATTTGCATGTTTAATTATCTAAAATCATGTTTTGTAAAAGTTAATCATTATGTTGAACAGTGAATATTTTTTGAGAAAAGATACATTTTATCATTTCTAATCCAAGTGGCTTCTTAACACAAAAAATTCTTTAACTTCAGAAATAATTTTTAAATTTAAATCTTACAATTCTCTCGCCTCTCCAACTTAAGAAAAAAATTTCCTTCCCTTACTCCAAAGTCTAATCCAAATAGAGCCTAAATGTGCTCAAGCCTGATGAGCTCGATTATTTTGTTATTTTTAATTCTAATGTTAACTTTATTTTTGTTACGTACAAGTAGGATTATATTATATATTTATCATTGTTGTTTGAAATTATCTTTATGATTATGATGCTTCTTTTTATTTAGATTTGATGAAAAAAATAATATTATTTTATTTTAAATAATTGATTACTTGGTGTGAAAAATGATAATTTGATTTATTTGGATGATGCTGATTGATGTTTCAATCTTCATATTTGAATTTTTGTTTTTTTAAATTTTTGGTATTTTGATAAATTAGAGCTGAGCCCAAACTCAATCTTAGCTTAACTCGACTCAGCTTTCTTGAGTCTCTTCAAATTGAGTTTAGGTTTGATTAAACTTGAGTCATCATAACAGTGAGCTAGGATTGATTTATGCCCGAATTTAATCCTATGGTAAAAGAAGAAGTTTGATGGAAGTAAAATTCACCCACTTGAGTCAGAACTCGACCCGATATAAGGTACATGAATTTCAGATCGAGTTCAATTTGGTTGAACCCAAATTATGATTCTTTTCATTAATAATTTTTTATTATATCAATTAAAACAATTAAATTAATTCTTATGAAACAAAGCTACTTTTTTTGTTATTAGGAAGCTAATTTTAGGAACTTATTTGCAGTGGAACAACTATATTAATTTAAAGAGATAGTAACGAATCGATAAATTATTGGTAAATTATTAATTAATTAATTTATTGTGTGTACTTATCATTCAAAGAAAAAAGTACTTTACCTAATTACAATGAGATAACTTATTATGATCAGAAATAGATATTTATTATATTATTTCCTAATTAGGGATGAGATTCAGATAAATTTAAATGGTAAGAAAAGATAAATAAATAATAGACTAATATCTAAGAAAACATATGATATGTAATGTTAGTGAATTATTAATTTATGATATAAATGGGACCAAAATATTGTATAAGGTTTTAAAAAAAATATTTATTGATTTTATGCAAAATGTAATTTATTTGGTTAGCGCAAGGTAGGACCCTGAAATTTTATTATCATAAATGTTATTAATTATCAAGTATTTTTAAAGAGTGTTACTAACTATTTATAAATAGATATTTTTTGCTTTTTTCTTTTAACTCAAAGCTATTTGAGTTGTTTTTCGATTATCTTTGAAAATAGAGCATAGTCTAAAAAAAGCTCAAAAGAATCATTTTTGGAAAAAAATATTTAGAAATGAATTTTTTAAAATAAGTTTTGCTTACTTGTATTGTTAAAAAAATAAAAATACTTATATTGAATTTTAAACAATTATTTAAAACATTTTTATTAGAAAATTTAAAAAAAAAAAAAAAGGCATTAGCTGAGAAGAAACATGCTCATTGAACTAGACAGAATCATTATTAATATATGTTGAATTAGAGTTTCCAATTAATATTTGCTTATTGGGGCAGCACGCAGAAGAAGCAACACAAAGTACTTGAATAGAAGAAAAATTAACAAGGTAAACCAAACTAGAAAACATCATAATACTGTAGAAAGACCATTTGGCAACAAATAGATGCACAAAAGCATCACCAACAATTAAACTCCAGTCGAAGAAACCAACAGACAAGAAACACATACTCAAATTCCTCTACCTTCACTGATTAGCTCTATCAACGATCTCAGCTCAGGAACTACAATACGTTTGCCTTTCCCCTCTTTTGCTCCTTTGTTGAACTCCAAACGAGCTAAAAAGTGCACTTCAATAGTTCAATAATACCTCACCTCATATCGGTTCACTAGAATAGCACTTCGACTACCAATAATTTGGGTGCCCTCACAATTCTGGTCTCTTGATTTTGAGTTAGAAGACAGACAAGAGAGGTATTTGGGCAAGTGACCATGAATTTTTGGCGCCTTCGGTACAGAGACCATTTGGGGTTTCTAATAGAAAGTTGGGATCTTTAATTAAGTTCAAAACCTTGTAGAGTGCACCGTCACATAAGCCAAATCCCTAGCAATGCTCATAGACCAACTCAGAATTGCCTCACTGATGTATTCTATACTGTGTAGTGGGGTGGGATGCCGATGGTAGTAGGCGGTTGTAGGAGAAGGTGGAGTTTCCATTTGTTGATGATAGTGGGCTGCGGTAAGGTTCATTTGGAGAGGGGTTGTGAGGGAGACTGGCGAGGTTCGATTGGAGAGCGGTTGCGAGGGAGAAGTGGAAGGAGAAAATAATATAAATATTAAGTCTAAATATTAGGTATTTTTATAGTTTTGATTAGGTCCCATCGTTATATTTTTGTCCCCTAAAAATAGCACCTGCTTTTCATAACAGCTCCCATAATTGCTATTAGCGAAAGTTAGATTTTATAATTTTTCCTTGAAATAAATTTTGTAATTTTTCCTTGAAATAACTTAAAAGTACTTTCCCTTACAATAAATCAATTCTATCAAACACCATTCTTTGTTCTGACAACTTCTTTTGGCCTTATAAGCTGCTTTTTTGGGTTGGGAAAGCAATCTGAAACGCAGCCTAACTCTTTTATCTTCTCTTCATATAATTGGCATGCCTTAAAATGGGATGTAAAATTTGTATATAAGACGTGACATGATGGTATTCTCTAAGGTTTCTACTGAAACTACTATGTTAAAAAAGGTCTAAGGTGACGTATGCCAATGTTATCTTAGGCCTACGACGACGTTTTTTGCAAAAGTTGTTATTGTCATAGTTGTAAGTTTCCCCGACGCTTATAGCCAACAACGATACACCATCTAAGGCGACATTTAAGCATATTTCTAACAATATTTGTTTGTGTTGGTATAGATAGAGCTTATTGCAACATTTGTAAAACATCACTAGAATACTCTTGTAGCCACGTATATTTGTAAGATGTGGCAACATTTATAAATGATGAGATATGATTTTTAAGCTAATATTTGCAAATATTTGCATAGCGGTCTATGTCGACACATGATGAAGAGTTATAATGACTTAATTTGTGGGGCAAGTTAAGTTCGACAATGTTTGTAAGCTCGTGCTATGGTTCATGTGGCAATATTTGTAGATAATTTTGACCAACATTTAAAAACGGCGGCACATGAGTTTTGTGGCGACATATTGAAAACGTCATTATATATTATGTAAACTGACATTTATGCATAGTTATTGTTGTTGATTTGTCTCGACGTTTGTACTGACTTTTAGAAGTGTTGTGTCAAAAACATGTCCCAACGTTTGCAAAACATCGCCACAATGCATTTGTCATGACTTTCGTAAGAGTCGTACAATAGATAGTGTGCCAACATTTACAAACGTTGGAAAAGTTATTTTCGATGACATTTATAAATGTTGTATTAATGATATTATCTTGACGACATTTATAAATACGAATATTTTGCAAGACATGTATGTGTTGTCATAGTATGTTTAATGCCCACGTTTGTATATGTCGATATACGAATCTTTTGCCAACACATATATGAGTCACTGTATTATATCGTCAAAAGTGTCACGATAATATTAGTATCTCAACATTTTGATTGGTTAACGCCAACATTTTAAAACATTGGGATATAAATTATCAATTTAAAAAAAAAATCTAGCATTATTTCGAAATAATGGCCAATTATTATTCTTTAATTAGATTAAAATTAAAATTATGAATTTCAAATTAAATAAATAGTTCATTTCAATAATCTAATTATAACAGTTTCATATGGAAAGAATTAATAATGAAAACAAGTAATTAAAATGAATAATAATTGTAATAATTTTTACATTGAAAAGTAGGAATACATTATAATTGATAATGAAACCTAATCTAAAAAAGAAGTCGTCATCCGACTAAAGGTCAGCACCAGTAGGTGTAGTATCATTTGGAAAAAATGAAAAAGGAAATAAATTGAATTTATAATTAAATGCAACAATATGAATTAAAATATTAGCATTGTCGTAGTTGACTACGATAGTCAAAACTTCTTGATTTTCGTTTGCATTGTTAATATCCATGTGTGAACCAAGATTGCTTCTAGGTTCTTCAACCTACAAATCAAGTTTAAAAATATTGTCAGTAACAAAATTCATTTTCAATAATGGAAGAAAATGTATATTATCGACTAAGTCGATCATGACTAATTTGAGAATGACTATGTCGATCATGACTAATTTGAGCATGTCTAAATTAATCATGACTAATTTGATCATTAATATTTTGAGCACGGGCTAGTTACCAAATTTCGAAGGGTCGAAATGGGGTTCAAACTAATTTCTTTAGCGAAGCAACTTGTTCTGTCAATCCCACAACCTTATCTTCAATGTCTTTGTTAAGTGCCTTAACTTACTTATTTTCCTCTAAAACATCTATGTTTGAGGTTGATAAAACAGTTGGGGTTACACCAAAACCTATACCACGTAAGCGTCCATTCCATTCCTTTATGGATCAAACACTTGTTATAAGAGATCGCCTACTAAAACTGAAATGCCATCATATTCTRGAGAAGATCTACCTTTAGTATCATGTGCATCCATAATTTATTTCATTTTGTTCTGATCAACAATAATAAGAATGGGTCAGTAGTATAATCGAGTATGGACAAGATTATAAGCCTAGAATATGTATCATGTACCAGCATTTTCCTATCATCCTCATTAGCTAGCGTGTCATCCTTGTGTTTGTGGTAATCCACATATATCTTTGCTCCACTACGGCGTGTTCCATTCTTTGTAACCTACAAATCCACATAAAAGGTAAGCAGAGCTTAGAAAATTATAGATGTAATATTCAAATTTTGAAATAAAATAAAACATAATGAAAGATAATCTAATAAATTACCTCTACTTCTAATTCTTTGAGCAAATGAAATGCTCCCAGATGTATGTGGCATCTTCATATGGGCTATTGCTTTCAGTCCATTTTCATATTTTTGTTGCGCAGAACACTTAGAAAATATGTTAGTGGCATGCACGACTAGGAAGTTGGTGATGATCTATAATATTATAAGAGATATCAACATAAACTGTACTTGCCACTTTGGAGAGTATCAACTCTTTGCAAACTTGTGCTATTGATCAGCTTTAGTCCTGAGATAAAAGTTGGCTTTCAAATTTGATAGACTCTTGTGCTTATGAAAATTGACATTGACTAGAGTGTGCTTGAATTCTTTCAAACATTTCTTGACTTGGTGAAGGACTCAGGACTTTTGACTTGCACCCACATTAAACTTTATTGTGATAACTCTCCGTATTTCATCCTTCAGTGCTCGAGGAACACATCTCCAGCCCTCTAGGGGTGTTAGATTTAGATTTGAAGTCTAACACCATTCTAGGTCTTTTCTTGTCTTGCCATAGGCCCGCAAAAAAATTCAAGTTTCCCATTATCCATGCATTGATTAAATATGTTAAAATTTTCTTCAATCCCTTCTCGGCCCTATATTCCAAATGTCTGGTAGTCTGATTGGTTCTCTTGAATTACGAGATTGTTGAGATAGTATTTGTAATACACAGGACGTTATTTTTCATTTTCATAAATTTTATATGATCATAAAATTAATATTACAATTCATTAATTTATTTAATATTATGGCTTTTAGTATTTGTGGTTATTTTACAGTGAAAAAGACTTGAAGGTCCTAATATTTGATGTTCCAATTAGAATTTGATAAAATTATCTCTATTATTATTGTTAATTTTCGCATTAATGTGAGAGTATATTTATTTAATTATGAAATTTTTAGTACTAATTGAATTAGAGATTTAGCTAATTCATATAAATTCAGTCGTTAGAGCCCATTCGTTTCTTATTTGAAACCTAAAGCTAATTTAATGTTGGATTTCGACCCCAAGGAAAGCCTACAGACTTTAATTGTGTTGGGCTTGGATGGTTATGGATAAGGAGGCCCAAAAAGAGGCTGGTCAGGGCCTAAATAAAAAAAAGAGAATGAAAACCTAATTTCTGTAAACTAAGCCCCCCTTCACAGATACTCCCGCAGCTGCCACCCCTTTTCCTTGCACTCACCGCCTTCTTCTTCCCTACCCAATGCCGCACTTTCCTCGTCACCATCGTCCGGACTCCCCGCCACGAGCGCTGTCGTTGCCAGGTTCGTCGTTGGTCTTGTTCATTCGGTTCGCTGCTGTTCGTCGATTCGCACAAGCTGCTCACTGCTCGTCGGTTCCTACAATCCGGATTGCTGTCGTTGGTCGCCCGCAGTTGGACTGCTGCACGCTGCTCCCTGCTTGCCATTATCCGAGCTCGCCTCATCCAGATCCGGTTACGTCGATCAGATCTGGARCTGCTGAACCGAAGTCCAGTGGTGGTTAATTGGTCGCCGCAGCTTCGGCGCAACCTGAGCTGCCGACTGTCAGCTCGCCATCGTCACAGCCGTGACCAGATCTCCACGTTGCTTGGACCGCGCCTGATCAAGGCGGTTCGCCGTCGCTCGGTCAGTAGTGCGTGTGCGTGGCTGAAGGGTACAATCTGTGCTGACCAGAACAGATCGCTGGAGCTCGTCGCCACCTACCATGACTGGGGCAGTACGCCGGCACACTCTTCTGTTGACACTGATTTACGATGAAGTTTCGATTTTGTTTAGCTTAACCAGATTTTTGTATGAGCTATGTGGTTTTCTGTTGAGCTTGATATTGTCCTTGTGTGAGATCAATAGTGGTCCTTAGGAAGGTTTAGACACACAATTTGTAAATGCAAAATGTGTAACAACATCTGTTGATTATTGGCTGGACATAGTGGTGTATAGTTTTGGTGATTGATACATACTSTGTAATGGTATTGTGATAAATTGTTTATCAAGAAAGAAGAATAAGGAAAGTAATTTATGAAATTAGGTCTAATTTCGAAGCAATTGAACTTTCATTGAATTTAATAAAGCCATTTAAGGAGTAAAGGGGCACATTGATAAGAAAATGTGAAATTTTAATTACACTTGTTAGATAACTTGAGTTGTGGTGAATTGAAAGAATAAACATGTGAAATTCGGTAAAACCCTATACCTTATTTTGTTAAAATCTTAATAGGAGAATTTGACATTTATGATTTCGTATGAATAATCGAATTTACATGTTCGTTGTAGCTAAGACTTATATTATGTGCATCGAAGATTAAATTATTAAATTGTAGTAGGAAATATTTAGAAGGTTCATTATGAATATTCTCTTTGTAATTAAATTAGGGCATTTGGCACATTGGCATTGGGGGCAGCCAAAGGACTTCATTTTGCATTTAAATGAAATTCTAACGTTAAGAATTTCAGGTAAATAAATCCCTTCCATTCTTATTAAATGCATTCCATATGTTTCGTGATTATAATTTGATTGTTTTATGTGATATGTTTATGGTTTATGTCAAGTAGGTGAACTTTATATTTGGAAAATGTTGGGTATTGTAAGTTCAGATTTATGTGGTCCATATCATAAGCATGTAATTTATGGTGTATTACATCATTTCTTGGCATGAGTCATGATCGTGCATTTTAGAATGTAAAGGTTTTAAGAGATGAAGTTTGAAAAAAGAAATGGGATTTTTATTGAGTAAATGATTTTCAAAAACGTTCAATGATTTGGAAAAAGGGTGTAAGCCTAAACTATGAAAGATGTGAGTGGAAAATAGAGCATGGGAAACTGGCGCATCCGACCCAACCCTCTTGTAGGGTGGGATTTCATATGTTATTTACCTATATGAGGTGATGTTTAGGAAAAGATTAAGCATGTAAATCGATTTGCGGTTCTACCTGTAGAAAGTGACAGCATTTCAAATAAAACTTGCCCACTACATAGCTTAATGGTTAGGCGATATACCAAGTGAGCTCATGATTGGAAATGAAAGGTTTTGGGAAATTTTTGACGAAAGGAAAACGTTTGGGAAGTTTTATTAAGGAAATGAAATTTTGAAATTCATGACATATGGTGCATTATATATGCATTCATGTATGATATTTTCTTACTAAGCTTTATAACTTATTCCATTTTCCTCTTATTGCATTTCAGGTGATGAGTAGTTAGATGGTGCTTGAAGGTAGCTTGTGTGCGGGCTTGGATACCCGGGAGTTTTTGCTTTGAGTAAATTTTTATTGAATAAGGGCAATAGTTGAATAGAATAACTTTTATGTATTTGTTTACTATTTTATTGATTTACTCATTTTTTAATCAATTCTTTCGAGGTTTTCGCTGAATTTCAAATACATAAATATTTAATGGGTAAATAATTTTCGGAATAGAAGTTATTTCAATATTGAGCGTTTGTTGGTTTCTTTTTTTTTTTTTGTTAGTTATTATATGTGAGTATTGGAAATATTTGTGAAATTTTCGGATTGCATACAAAGGGTAAATGTTGATATTACAAAGGAAATTCTGCCGAAATTTTTATAAACTTTTTGTATTGAAATATTCAAATTTTTGTTTTCCTCATTTTTCCCAATGTAAGAGTGAGTAAAGTTGGTACATTCTCGGGTTAGGATAACTTCTAATCTGAGGGTGTTACACTGTTATAAACATATTAATCAATCAACATTAATGATATAGATAGTCTAGTAAAGTGTATGATTAGGTATACTTARGGTCTTGGTTTGTGTTGAAAACTTCTTCATTATTTGAGTTGTTCAAATCTTCAAGCTCTAATCTGCATTTGAACTCTCTGAAGGTTGCTTTTCTGTGATGATCCATTTGAATTGAACTGAAAGTTGCTGGAAATTGCACTTCTCTTTCGTTTTTGTTGTTCAACTTCTTTGGACTTCTCCCGCTTGATGCATTTCAACAGAGAAATATTAAGGCAGTACAGGAGAATATGAAAATTTTCTAATAAGAATGGAGAGCATAAGAGAAGCAGAGTGAGAGAAGATGTGGGAAGTGAATTGGAACATATTCTAAGAAGATTAGTCACATAGTAATTTAGGGTAAATTATTATAACCGATTAGCCTATAATTTAGGATGGAGGGAACTTTTAGGAAGGCCTAAAAATAGAATAGAAGGGAATGAAAATTTTAAATGAAAATTAAATTTAGTCTATAGGTAATAAAGTTAAATATTAAAGTTGTAGTTTTTGGGTATATTTATTTTTATTGAAAATAATGAGAAATAATGTTTATGTAAAAATAAATGAAAATAAAATATAAGATTTTTTATTAATTTTAATTGTATAAATAAATATTGATAATTATATTGTTCATAATATGAATTATATAGAATTATTAGAATTTGTTTCGAAAACGATTCAATGAGATTGTGTTGTTGTAAAATTGCTATTACAATATATTTCAAGAACCGCTTGAACACTTTTCAAATATAAACATGTCTAGTAATTGACTAAATAATTATACATCTACTTATATTYTAATGTTATATGTACCGATTAATAATACTATGATGTTTTGACCCTGGTCCAAACAATATAGAAAATAGTTCAAACAATTTAGACAATAGCTTAAGTCAATTTAGACAATCACTTAGATTATTTATGCTATGGTTCGAACGGTTTAGACCATGTTTCATTCAACTTAGACAATGGCCTAGGAAATATAGCCTTGGTTCTATAATGTGTAATCATACGTTCATATATAATGAAATTTGTATACGCTTCCATACACATACATATACGTATAATTTTTAATTAATAATGTCTACAATATATTATTGTTATATAAAGAAAAATCAATTTTTCTCAAAGGAACCCCCTTATTATAGTATTATTTTGAACAACTTGAGTCGTCAATGGTCCATACTAATAATAAATTAAAATTATGCTATTCAAATAACCCTTTATAATTTTAGGATAAAAATCATATTGAAGCTAAATTAGAAATAAAAGATAAAAATAGAATTATTATGGTAACACCTATAAGATATAATCTTGAAGACCAACAGGAATTTAGAAAACATATTAAAGAACTATTAGATCTAAACCTAATTCGATCTAGTAAATCTCCTGATAGTTCACCTGCCTTTATGGTAAGAAACCATGCAGGGTTAGTTAGAAATAAGGTTGGAATGGTTATTAACTATAAAAAGTTAAATGATAATACAATATTTGATGAATACTTTCTCCCTCATAAAGAAAGCTCGATAAATTGGACTAGGGATAAGAAAATATTTTTCAAATTTGATTGCAAAAGTAGATTTTGGCAAATTAAAAATGCATCCACATAGTATTCCATATATTGGCTTTTCAATCCTACAAGGACAGTATGAATGGTTATTATGAATTTTGGATTAAATAATGCACCACAGAAATTTCAAAGGAAAATGGATAATATCTTTAAAAACTATGATTTTATTTATGTTTATATTTATGATACATTAGTCTGATGATATTTCTCATTTAAAGCATTTAGATACCTTTGCTGATTTGTGCCTACAAGATGGATTACTACTATCTGAGAAAAAGTCGAAATTGTTACAAGATGAGGTATAATTTTTAGGTATGAAGATAGAAGGAAAAGGGATAAAATTACAGAGTCATATAGTAGAAAAGTTTTCTACTTCTCCAAATAAACTACAAGATAAAAAGTAAGTATAAAGTTTCTTATGTATTTTAAATTACGCTTCAGATTTCATTCATAACTTGGCTCTCTTAAGGAAGTCTTTTCAAGAATTATTAAAGAAAGATAAGATATTTGCATTTAATCCTTACCTAGAAGACCAGGTAAAGAAAATCAAAGATAAATGTCAAAATCTTTCAAAATTACAATTACATAAGGATGATGATGACTTAATCCTTAAGACAAATCCCTCTGAACACGGTGGAGTGGAATTCTAAAAAAGAGAGATTARAACATAAACAAAGAAAAAACTAGAGAAAGTTTATATAGACACTGTTCAGGAACCTTTAACAATCCACAAACTAGATATCATATAAATGAAAAAGAATTGTTGGCAGAAGTAAAGAGTTGTCAAAAACTTTACTAGTTTTTATTACCCAAAAAATTTCTTATTAAGAATAGATAATACTCAGGTAAAACGATTTATTCAAAATAATTTTCCTTCTCAAACCGAGTATAAAAGATCTAGATAGCAGATACTTTTGTTTGAATATTCCTTTGATATTGAGATTATTCAATCTAATAAAAATGTTTTAGCAGATTTCTTAACCAGATATGCCGAGTTCATGAAGAAGATACTTGAATTGCAAAAGGATTTGGAAAAACAGATTATCTCGATTATCTCCATTAAGGATAATATTTTTGATATTATTGATATGCTAATCTTCTCGGTATGGAAAAAAAGGTTGCAAATTTGCTTGTTTCAGAATGTAAAATGATAAATGCCAAGATMGGGAATTGTGAGATAGCTAACAAGATGATTCAAGATTATTATAGTAAGATTGAATTTGAGAAGGTAGATAGCTCTTCTTCGGTGGAAGAAAAGACTATCGATCAACGTCCCGAGCAAGATGGTTTTAAAATTGCTTATGAGGATATTTTGCTAAGACTCCAAAAAGGTTTAAAGATCAATAACGAAAGAAATTTTACAGATACTCTGCTACCCGCAGAAGAATATCGAACTTTGATAATGAAAGAGTTATATGCTCTTCATAATACAGATTCTTGTTACGTTGATTATTGAGGGATGTATCCTCGAATTAATTATTGACAAGGCTCTTTGCCTGAAGAGATTCGATATTGCCATCATTTTGTAGCCATTAACTTGATATATCATAGCTCTCCTAATTTTCTAAGATCAGAGCGTTACCCCACTAGATTCTAGATGGAGTTCGTGATTGTTATCTTCACAACCCTACTATCAGTCCGAAAGATATTCTTTTTTTAGAAATTCTTATTTGCAGGGGCCAATTATCATCAAGAAGAAAGATATCCTGCCTACCATTTTATGTAGCTAGGCAAAGAAGAAACTTTCTCCATCCATGCTGGAGGAAGATGGAAAGTATTCAGTTAAGTTCAYTGATAAAAATAGTCACTACCACAGAGRTGCTTGCTTTAAAGTTATTTTGCAAGAAATGGAGGCTAGCTTTAAGATAGGATTTCGAACATATGGAGGAAAAAAGATGCATTCCTTAGTAATAATAGTGCCTGCTAAAACAACTTCTGCTCCAACACATAATTACCTAGAGATGAAAATTAAGTTCATTGATAGAGGTTTAATCAAGTCTAGTCCTCAGGCCTAAGCAAAGCTATGTCAGTTCAGACAACACCTCAAGAATACGTGTTCGGCTTGTTCTCCCCAAAAAGAAAAAGTAGATACAGCTACCCAGCATAACGTATATTCAAATAATGACTAATTACATATCTCGAAGCTGATATGACTCTACTCAAGAAAAAGATGCCACCCCAAGACAGCATCCCTTAAGATCAGATACCATGATAAGAAAAAATCAAAATGGCTTTACAATATTTCAAATGGATATGACAACACTTATGCAAATACGACAATGGCGGCTGAGATAGTGCGCCATTATGGAAGGCACTCACTAGGACAAAGGCAGCTATTTAAAGATAAGGTACCACAAAGTTAAAAGGGTGGCTATTTAAAAATAATGCACCACGAAAGTTAAGAGAGGCAGCTACATAAAGATAAGCAACCACAAAATAACAAAGGTGGCTACTTTTCGACGAGATATAAAAGCACTCCCTCCATGATAAAGAAAAAATAAATTTTTTTATTCCAAACTTGTAGTAGTATAGAAACATTATAAAATCCAATTTTAGAGTCAGAAAACTAGTATAAATAGCGGAGAGGTAGTTTAGAAGAGGCAACCTATTGGAAAAGGATCAAGAATCAAGCCTCGCTCTTTCTCTTGTGTATACAAATCTTTTTGTAATATATTCCATGAAGTAATAGAAGTTTGTTGGTATAAATATCTTTTCATGCTTAGCAAAATTTTTTCTATTTATTAAATAAATTCTCCATCACTAATATGTCGGAGGTACAAAACGAAACCAAACTGTGTTGAGTATCTCTGAAGGAACGGCAACGGAAGTTACCTGAGGTTATCATGTTGGGGCTGAAACGCTATTAAAAGTCTCGCCAGATACCCCGAGATATATTGGTCAAAGTGGTAGCAAAGGTACGAAAGCATGTTGGACCCTTTCTTTTGTAATTGAGATAGAAAAACTTGCTATGTTTTGTTTGGATATTTAAACTTACATTCTATCTATTATCTTCAAAATGATAAAATATTTGGATAGTTATTTTACCAGATTCAGCTGCAGATTTATCTTATAGATAGAACAAGTTTTTATAATTTTGAACCTAACTTTGTTAGGCCCCTAAACTGGTATTGGAGCCATAACTAGTAATTATACTCTTAGATATCCAAATTAATAAATTATTTTTGATGAAGATTTTTTAGAATCTGAACAAAGATATGTACAAGAATGGAATCATGATATGCCCCTATTAGATTTTTATAGGGTACTTTACTTA
This sequence comes from Rhazya stricta, assembly GCA_001752375.1. Taxonomy (NCBI): domain Eukaryota; kingdom Viridiplantae; phylum Streptophyta; class Magnoliopsida; order Gentianales; family Apocynaceae; genus Rhazya; species Rhazya stricta. Next base: position 2,051,633 of record MEJB01000027.1, on the reverse strand, counting down.
TTGAGATAGTTTAGTCAATTTAGTCCATGATTCAATCAATTTAGTTAACGGTTCAATCAATTAGGTTAATTTAGTTAATGGTCTAGTCAATTTAGTGAACGGTTCAATAAATTTAGCAATCGATCAATTTAGTGAATAGTTCAACAATTTTAGTCAGTGGTCCAATCATTTTAGTCAATGATTCAATCAATTTATAATTTTCAAATATAAACTTATATATTTAGATAATTGTGACAAAAAAGGAATCATAACTCCTCCAAAAGATTCGAGACAAAAAAATTTAAAAAATTTAAAGAAACTRCTCAGAAAGATTGTTATATTGCAAATAAATAGTGGAGTGGCCTAAGGCATATGTGATAATGATAGATCATCATGACGGTCGAATATGCCACAGTAACATACATATACATGTAGTTGTTAATCTATAATGTTTATAAGGTCAAAAATGTATAATGCATGCTATTGTATGATTTAACTAGATGTAGGTGATTATTTAACTTCTTGTTTAAAATAGCTGATTTTGATGATGAACAACATATTGAAATATTTTGTTTTGCTTTATATGAGTGTTGATGGTAATGATATATGTGGCTTATAAGTTTCTCCACTTAAAAAGGAAAAACAATGATGTTAAAATGAAGCCAAATAGTAATAAAAGAAATGCTAGTAATTAATGATGTTAAACAACTTGATAGCATTTTGTCATAAAATATGTGACCTTTTGCAAACTCACCAATGATATTTAAACACTTCCAACTTCACTTCTTCCTTTAATTTCACTTCTGTAACAAAGTGCAAGTTTTCATCTTGCAAACCTCTAAATCTCCTCATTGACACTTCAATGGACTCTATTGACATCATGCGCTTCATTGTCCATATTTATCTTCTACCTCTGTTCTGCATATTTGAGCCCATACCTGACTATGGTGGTAAGAAAATCACTATCAGAGTATCTATAACCTTAAAATGCCCAATGGGCTTCTGATATGCACAGCTGTGCAGCATTTTAAGGTGTTATTACATCAATAGCGAATAGCTTTATGTGCATAACAAAATATATTTTGACATGGGCTTCTTTCTCTATCACCGCCCTCTAGTATTGCGTCACCCAGAAGTAAAAGATGTACTTCTATGGTACATGCCTTTGGCCATAGAAGTACAACATACTGCTTAGGTATATGTAGAGTATCGATCTTTGCACTTCTGGGAAGACACGACTGACATAAAGGAGGAAGATAGAGAGGTACATGATGAAGTGGAAGAGGAGGCAGAGGAAGATGAAGGTGAAATGGATGATGATGCACAAATTCCTCACTTAATGATGAAGAGGAAGAGGAGGTAGAGAATGAAGATGAATTTGCATATGAAGCTGACAAGGATAGATATGAGGACACGGATGAGGAATCAAATGTTTCTTTTGATATCTATGCTTTAGAGGATTAGAAAGTAGTTCAACTGCTGCAATAGTTTGTAAATTCAGGAAACATATGTATTTTGAATTTTTTGTTTGATATAAGTACTTTTTTCTACAAATTTATGAAGTATAGTACGTTAATATATTCTACAGTCTCTAATTCTCATTTTTTGTTTATTTTATAATATGTAAATGAATAACCATTGAAGGGTACTTAACATATATATTTGAGTATGATGGTCGTGTATGGAATGGTGACCAGTACAAAAAAGAATATTATATATATATATAGAAAAGGAAAATTAACTCCTCCAAAAGATTTTTATTTTTAAAAACAATTGAATGGATTGAATATCTAAAATAAGCTTTTGGAAATTAAAATTTCTTATATTATTTTTGAAAGTTAACCTTAATTGAACTATTGTAAAAAAAAAAAAAAAAAATCTAACAAGTAGGGATTTATAATTTGAAGCATTAACTATGGAAAAAAAAAWAAATACATTAAATTTGACTGTGAGTACATAAGGATGTAAATAGTGGAGTGCTCTAAGGGATAGGTGATAATGATAGATGACCCTGACTATCGGTACGACACTGTTACATATATGAATTGTTATGATGATGATACATGTGATTTTTAAGTTTCTCCAACTAAAAAGGAAAACAAACTATAGACAGTATTTATAATTTTATTGGCGAATTTATACATATTAATATCTTCATTTAAGTAATGGGGAAAGAAATTGCAAAAAAAAAAAAAAAGAAAAAGAGAAGAAAAAGATGTTACACAAATTGAATGACTCTTGTCATAACTAAGGTGACCTTTCGTGTAAACAACCTCTAAATTTAAAGTCTATTTCTTCTTCTTATTCACCAAAACCAATAAAGCWTACAACATTTACCKAATCGAACTACAACAAATACTTTTCTTCATCRTGAAATTCTTCAACATCTTTTTCCAAAATGCAACCACGAAAAATACTCTTCTTCTTCATCCGCAACTATCTTTTCCATGAAATATCTAGAATTGTGTCCATTCGTAATGAAAACCGTGAGAAATTCACAGTTTTGATCTAGGCGAGGTATGCACCCTTCTGAGGTGCTATTTCCTCAGTGAAGCCAAAGCTGGGTTTAACCATGTCATTTTCTTTGACTCATATTACTTCTCTGGCAACCCCCCTGTGCATAGAAGCCCTTGCAAGCAAGGATTAGCTTAGGCTATTCCTTCTAGCAGGTAGAGAGTCATGGGTGGAGTTCATTTTCACCAAAGTTGATTTATGGAAGTCCAAAATCTAGCATATGAATAGTAGGGGCTGGAGGACGAGGATGAAGAAGATGATATGATTGAAGAAGTGGAGACCGATGAAGAAGATAATGAAGACACTAATGATGATGAATTTCTTTTGTTGGTTCTTCGATTAGGACAATTGTAATAGATTTTTAAAATATTAGAATTACGTAATTTTGCTTTAATGAATGAAATTTCATTTCTATATTGTTATATATTATACTATATTTTGGTTGAGTTAATTTTGTTTATAATCATAGCACTTAGCCTATTGTTTTATGCATTTACAACTTTCCCCCGTGGTTGTGTATGAAACAACCATTGCTCATACTGTCAATACTAATATTTGGTCCAAAGTCGCTATCAAACAAGATATTGATGTATATTTGCAGTCTTTGATTGATGAGTTGATTGACTAGCGGGTGAATAGTCTTGTTACTTATGATGCTCAAAGACTAATTTCTATATGTAGGCTACTGTCATGTGGACTCTTAACGACTTCCCGACATACAACATGTTTTTTTTGGAACATAAAAAAAGTTTGCCTATTCCTCTTGTCGTTTTGGTATATATTCACAATGATTAACTCATGGTGGAAAATATTATTTCCTCGACCGTCGTACATCTTTACCACCTGAACATCATTACAGACGTGATAGGCGTAACTTCAATGGCAAACTAGAGTGGAGAAAGACCTACTATAGTAAGTGCGGATGATGCACTAAATCTATTAAGCGGTGAACATATAGTGCGTAATAAGGATGGAAACATTGTTTCATCAACTGATGGGTTCAGCAAAAAGAGTATATTTTGATCTTTACCTTATTGGAAAACAAATTTGATTCGCCACAATCTTGATGTTATGCATATCGAGAAAAATGTTTGTGACAATATTTTCAACATGTTATTGAATGTTGAGGGGAAGTCCAAAGTAACTTAAAATTGTGACTAGACTTTAAAAAATTAGGTGTAAGAAGAGAGTTACAGCCACAGGAGCTTCCAAATAGAAAATTTCTATTGCATCTAGCTCGCAACATAAGTCAAGTGACATAAAGGATCAAACGTTGCAAATATTGAAAAGTATGAAAGTGTCGGATTATTATTCGTCAAATATATCTAGATGTGTGAAGTCAAAACAATAGAAGTTGATAGGACTAAAGACACATGATTCTCATGTATTGTTTGACTTGCTCCCTGTACCTATTAGAGAGCTATAAAAGAAAGTGTGGCTTAAGCAGTAATTGAATTAACATTTACTTAAAAGATATTTATTCTAAAGTTTTAAGTGTAACATGCCTTGATGAGCTCAAATTACAAGCTTGTCAAATGGAGATGATTTTTCCCTATCATGTTTCACGGTAGTGGCGCATTTGACCGTTTACTTGGCAATAGAGGTGAAGTTAACAAGTCCAGTGAACTACTAGATGTTCCCAATTGAGAGGTATATTCAACTCATATAATCAATTTTAGGACTTATTTCATTAAATGCATATATATATATATATATAAGACGGTTGTATCGTGTCTTGTTACAAGTTGATATTGTTCCCTACAAATTTGAGAATAAGACAGCTTCTATTGCAGGATAAGTTTGATCAACTTCCATATTTAACTAGGGTAGCATTTATGGAAAGAGTTTTCTTAACTACAGTTTTTATTGGTTGCAGATAGATATCTGGGCATACTTGAGGGATATGCCCGGAATAGAAGTTATCCAGAGGAATCAACTGCAAATGGGTACAGAGGAAATGAGTCCATAACTCATTACTCAAGATATTTTGAATACCATGTTGAAAGAAGGTTCAATAGCCTGTCGAGAAATGGTGAAAATTTAGAAAGTAATAACATGTAGGAAAGCCCTTTCATTGTAATACTCGGCTGAGCAATAGGAAAATTAGCCAATTTAATTCTTGACGTGATGACATTAACGCAAGCACATCGAGCTATGCTCTACAATTGTGACTCGATATTCGCATTCATTGAGTAAACATATCAAGCTCTTTATACAATTAATTGTTGAAAACATATATTATTGATACTTTTATTAATTATTTATTTCGACTATTTTTAGAGAGCACAAGTCTCACATCAAGCGAACTTAACGGAATAAGAATCATAAGCTTTCCATGAACGAATATGAGTTAGAATCACATCATAATATGACCTTCACTATGAGGTTCCATAATCAAGTGACTCTTGCTTTATATGAATTATCCAATCAATTCCATCCATATTAAGTGATATATACTTTATTCCATTATAATCACAACATGATTTATTTACAGGTTTGTAGGTTGACTGAGATGAATAGCCCTTGACTTAATACTCATATTACATGCCTGGCTCGATGTCCAACTAAAGTTGTGCGGAGATTTAAAGGTACATTATTACATGTTTCAAATACCATACTAAAGAGACAGAGGCCAAGAGAATAGCTCAGAATAATGGAGTGGTTATCAAAGCAAAAACATCCATGTGCGATAACCAAGTTAAATATTACAGTGTCATAAATTATATTATTGAACTGAATTATGAATAATTTAGAGTTGTGTTGTTCAATTACGATTGGGCCAATGTAGAGCGAGAAAAGGGCGTCAAGAGAGATTAGATTTGGATTTACACTCATTAATATATCTAGATTAGTTCATAAGGCTACAAGCCCAATTGACGAAGCATTCGTTGTCGTATCACAGGTCAAACATGTCTTCTATGTGCAAGACCTTTTAGAGAAAGATTGACATGTAGTTGTAAGAATTAGGCCCTGTGATCTTTTTGACATGGGGGATGAGGTGCCGATTGCACCAAATATCCAACTCATGGATACTACTGAGTCCATGCAACAATGTAATTTTGATAGGACAGATGTCATTTGGGTACAGAACTATATAAATAGCACACAGGTTAGTGTTCAAGACAGAGATGAAGAAATTAATCCATCTTTGGATGAAGAATTATAATGTTGTTAATCAAAGGTCATTGTTAGATTAAACTTGTATTTATTTTTCAAAATTAAATTGACTATAATTGACCAACATACTCGATAATTCTTGCATGCATGACAAACAACACCAGTTCCTCCGCATCTAGGTTTCTAAACAATATTTAAATTTTAGAAATTCAACTGAAAAAGTAAGTAAATAATTCATGATTTGGGAAACCCAAACACATCATAATGCACAACTATGAATGTTTCTGTACATTATTTGAATCTTAAACATTCAACTGAAAAATAAATATATTAGAAAATTAAGTAAGTAAATCAAAGCCTTAGTACTTCAACATAGAAGTAGGTAACTTCCTCTTTTGTCTTCTTATGTCCCACTATAAAAAACCTTACTAAACCCCCAATTTAACTTCCTCATTTCGTTCATAGCTCTAACCTTCTCAAACTTGCAGCATTGGCAAACCTACTTGAAACTTTTGCTCAACTATACAACCTGCACTCGGCTATCCTTGACAATAGTGACCGTGGCTTGCACAAAATACCATCTCATAAGCTTCTCAGAACACCAACTACAGATGGCATTGAAGCTTTGAGGGAGACCATGCCTTTCAAACAGCATGAGGATCCTAGGTCCAAAAAATTGAAGCACAAGGCTGTAGAAAACTCTAAGCAATTCTTGTGCAAACTATTCAAAGGAAGATTCCATGACGAATTTCGTTGCAGAGAAATTGTCCATGTTAAGGTGCTGAATTTTGATCAATCACAACTTCCATTACCGAAACAATTACTTAAATTTCAAGAATAGGATAAATTGTTTTCATAAGATTTGTGTTATGAAACTGTAGCTAGACTATTTTATGTAAATATGTGGAATATGCGTGAGGAGAATAGGAATCTAGTGATTAATTCTTGGGTGAAGGGGGTAAAAATTAAGTTGGATACAAAGACTAGTAATGAAATTTTTGGCTTTGCTGATGGGTTCTTTTACATTGATGAAGTTAAGTTTACATGATAGTAATGCAGTAGGCCTTATTAAGGTAGAACTATACGAATTGTTTTATGTCCATCCAACAAAAGTTAATTTGAACAACATGGATCTCACTACGAGATTTGTAGCTCTTATTGTTGCTCAACTTGTTCAATGTCGATTGGGGAAAGAAAACACAATAAGTGAATAGGTTCTTACTTACAAAGTTTTGAAGCGTGAAAAGATTAATTTTGGTACTGCATTCATAATCAACATTGAGTTTGCTCTAACTAGCATAAGGAAGATATCATATGGTTGCTTATTGACACAAAATTTTTAGCACTTTAGAGTAGATCTAGACGATGAGACTTCTAATCTTAGGAAAGAGTTCTTTGGGATCAGGAACACTCAAGCAATAAGATCAAAGAGAAAGAAGTGGCAAGAAATTTTTGATAGTCTTATAGATGATGGGGTTGAGTATGGTGCTGAGCATATTAACAGTTCATAATTTGTAGCTGTGATTTCAAAGCTTGAAGCAATTGAGGAACGTGTGTTGAAGATTGAGGAAAAGGTTGGATTGAGAGCAGACAAAAGATTTCTAAGATAACTTTCAAGAAGTTCAAAAAGGAAGTGAATGAAAATCTCAAAGAAATCAAAGAGATGATCAAGCAATGCATGCCAGCCAAGATAAAAACCCTTAGTTACACAGAGAAAACCCTAGATTTAAATAGAGAAGAAGAGAAAGAAGCTGAAAATTTAGATCATTTTCTTTTTATGATGCCTTGGTTGAACAATATTTTAGTCGAGTTAATCTCAATGTCCTTGTTGAACAATATTTCATTTATAGATGATGTTTACTTATTGGTTTTTTGTTGATGATATATGTTTCGTTAATAGTTTTTCTTATGTAAGTCTTTGTGAAATTAATTTAATTATGTAAGTTTTATTTTGTTAGAGAAGAAGCTCTTTAACAGTTAAGGAAAAAAAAAATCTATTCAAGCCATATGTGACATCTATAATCGACTACGGTAGTTATCTATGCGGCAGTAACTTGTACCAATTAACAATTGTTAGGACATTGGATCACATTGGGTTTTTGAAAAAATAGAATTAGTTGGTTCGTAAAATTAGACTGATCATGTGTAGGCTACAAAAAATGAAACAAGAGATTCATAATTTGATTTATTAAATAAATGCATGGGTGGGCTCAACATATGTGGGTTGAGCATGTTTGGGCCGTAAAAAGTCAAAGGAAATGAGAGCACATGATAAACCATAACGGCATATCCAACAGGCATTCTCGACTATGGTATAGAGATAATATTAATATTATGAATCAAAATAATTATAAAATTGAAAAAAATATCTATGCATCATCTAATATRGTGAGTTCTAACAACCTTCAATGCCAACATATATTAAACATGGGCATAGCATGTGTTTATGGCAACACATAGTGCAAATATTGTTTATATATGTCACTTCAATTCCACATATATCGATGTTTTATAGATGTTGTTCAAATGTCGGCATAATTAGTGTTTAGGCAACTAAAAGAGAAATGTCGTTAGCATCTGTCACCTCAAATTGTGATACCTTATGACCTTTGATGCCCACGTATATGAAACATTGGCAGAACATGTATTTTTGGCAACACCTTGTGCAAACGTCATTATAAAATGTCACTTCAATTCAAACTAGAACGACATTTAGAAATGTCATCCCTTTAGTCGTCATATCTATTGTTTAGGCGACCAAAGGGAAATATTGTCAACATATGTTGCGCAATATCATGATTTCTTATGACCTTCAATGCCTACGTATAGGAAATGTTGGCATAACATGTGTTTTTTCCAACACATTGTGCAATCATCGCTCTAAAATGTCACCTCAATTCAATCTAGGATGATGTTTTATATATATCATCCACATGTTGTATCTACTGTTTAGATGACTAAAGGGGAAATGTCGTCTAAAGAAGTCATCTAATATCATGACTTCTTATGACCTTTAATGCTAACATATATGAAATGTTGGCATAACATGTTTTGCTGCCAACATATATTGCAAATGTCGTTCTAAAATGTTGCCTTAATTCCATACATAATGACATTTTACAAATGTCATTTTATCTAGTATTTAGGTGACTAAAGGAGAAACGTTTTCAACATATGTTGTCGAAGATGATATTTTATTACAACATTCTTACCACTATATATGAAATGTTGAGAGATATTATTTTTGTGCCAACACATCTTGCAAATGTCATTAGCAAATGTAATCTCAAATGCATGTATGACATCATTTCAGCAAACGTTGCCACATATGTCATCAAAGATAGTATTAAGATAGTATTATGGCAACACATAGATAAAAGTCGTTTGCAAACGTCATCTTACATATGTGTATAACAATATTTGTTCGAAGCATCGACATAGATCATTAAAAAAGACCTATGAAGCGTCGTGAAATATACATCACCAAAGACTGTTTTTCATGTACTGAAGAGAGTTTCCAACCATAATACACAATGTATGTTTTGAATGCATTTAAAATATGAACAATGATAATGATTTAGTAACCCAAAACATAGGCTTCCAAGGTCTTTCTTAGCTGGATGAAGTGTAACACCCCCAGATTAGGAACTGTCCTAAGCTGAGAATGCCACGTCATTCCCGTTCCAAAAATAAACAACTATCTATTTCAAAAAAAAACTTTAACAAACCCTCACCATCTTAACAATTATTCAAAATAGAAATACAGTGAAAGTCTTTCTAAACCATTCAAAATAAACGAAAATCACAAAGAAACTTCAATAATTTAAAACATTCAAAAGTATTCATCTTATTTCATAAATAAATTCGAAAACCAGTCCTCGGGTATCAAAGCTCGCCCACAAGCAATCTCCTCGCCCCATCTGGTTACATATCATCTGCAAGGAAAACATAAGCAACAGGAATGAGCTAAAAAGCCCAGTAAGTAACCCTCATGCATGAATGCATGAAACATATGAAAATTCAAGTTCCTCATTTTCAATGAAAAACTTTCCAAAAACATTCCCTTTTCAAAACTCATTACAAACATTCTCTTCAAAATTTACTTAGAATAAAACTTTTCATTTCCTTTCATTCGTTCGCGAGCTCACTAGAGTGTAAAGCCTAGCCACATAGCTATGCAGTGGGCCATCATATTTGGAACCCGATTTCATTCCTACCGGTAGTACCGCAAAGCGGTTAAATTTCATTCTTTTAACTTCATTCTTTTAACTTCATTTCAAAGAGAGTAGGGTCGGGTGCGCCGGTCCCCCGCGCCCCATTTCCCACTCACACCTTTTGTGGCTAGTATTACACTCCTTTCTTAAACCTTTAACATTTCCAAAACTTTAACCTTTTCCTTCAAAATTCCATTTTTTAACCGTTCACTTCCTAAATGCGTGAACGGCACATGCCAAATGAGATATAAACTTTTAACTACATGCTCATGACATGAAACACATACGATCTTATATAAAATAATGTTCAATAAATAATACATGATATGAAATCACAACAGCATTCTTTGACATAAAGTACTACTAAATACGAACAATTCAACTTTTGTCACAATTTCACACATCAACATAAAAATTTCACACAACACATATTCCAACAATTAAGAGTATTCATTCCACATATCAATATAAAAATTCCACACAACACAACACATATTCCAACAGTTAAAAACATTCAAATTCATTTATTTATAATGATATGAATGAGAGGATCACTTACCCGAAATCCTATACGGAAACGAGTTCTTACTTATGTCGGAAATAAACTCCTCCAACCGACTTCAATGTATGCCTCGAATAACCTCAATTCCACAAATCGCAACGTTGAACAGGTACACTCGGGATTTCGAACGTCAATGTCAACAGGGAATGTGGCAAAATGTTCCGAGCGATCCTGGCGTTTCGTGCGCCCTGAGCTCGTGGGCAACGGACGTCGAGCGTAGTGAAACCTGGGCCGTCCGGCGTTGCGCACTGGACGGCCTTGAGTCGGCACCTGCCGTGGGCCGCGATTGGGCGTCGCGCAAACTGGGACACGCGTGAGCGAGTGACTGAGTCTGCCTAACACAGGAGCCTGGTGTTGTTTGAAACTCGCGCAGCGTCCACTTGTGCGGCGGTTCGTGGCACTGG